>OX155698.1:1166200-1766200 GCA_944547425.1 Eupithecia centaureata
TTCAATGAAACAAACAAAATAAATTTTTAAAAAATAATACTTACTGTATTGTGAAATTCTAGCGTTGTGAAAAAGTTAGTTGGTAAGTTACAAATCTGATGTTTTTTTATAAAACGTTCCTAAGTCTTAAACTAGTGGTAACCTAGAACACCTCGAGATCATCGTCTTTAATTACAAAAAATATCCATTTTTTTGATTAAGAATAACCCTTAAACACCGATCAGATCTTTTTCAAAATTTAATGAGACCCCACGAGAAAAACTAGCTTTCAAATTTCAAGTAAAAAAAATAGGTTCACCCAGATAAAAGCTATACACAAAAAAATACAATCGCATTGAGGACGATCTCCTTTTTTTGAAGTTAATATCAACTAACTTAAAAAAAAATGATTTTTTTGTAACCTATTGAAAATATTTATAGAAATGTGTAGCTTCGCGAGCTTGTTTAGTTAAAGAAATTTCGGTTATGGTCTGTAAAATCTTTGTTTTTGCTATTAATTACTACATATATATTTTCATGAACCTACCTACCTATAAACGTAAAAGGAGAAACGTTTGACATTGCAGAAAGTACTGTATTCTTAGGAATCAATTTAGACATGCTTCAATGGGGCTCGCATATAAATAAGCTATCGAAAAGACTTAGTTCTGCAGCGTACGCAGTCAAAAAAATCCGTCAACTTACAGACGTAGATACTTCTAGACTTGTTTATGAAATTTGGTATGTAGATAGTTTAGAAACTAGAATAGGACAAAGGCTATTAAAATTTGGACATTTTAACCTCTGAGGGGGTTAAATAGGGTGGTAAGGTTAGTATGGAAAATATTTTTTCCTTGGTTCGATTCACTCAAAACTCGGTATAAACAAACTATGGACTGAATAATTAAATTAATTAATTTAACTCGTATTTTTTTATTCTTACCCAATAACCCCTAGGGAGTGCGCAATAAATTTCTGAAATTTGTACGAAAAACTCTGGTTCGCGGGCGAAGCCGCGGGGTGCATCTAGTGTCAATATATTTATGAAAACCTGTTGTACACTCGTAGAAATATCAACAAGTTTCCTAAAAATAGCGAAATCCATCATAATGTTAATACTATAAACTCGCTTTGCATACAACTAGACTAAACAAGGTTAATGTAGGTATCTTTCAAATTCTTTTATACGCTTCTACAACAAAATTCCAATTGAGTTGCAAAACTATCAGTAAGTAAATTCAAACTAATTGTCAAAACTATAAAAAGGCTTACTATAAAGTATCCGATTATTTAGATGATAAAAAGCTTGGGACGAGTTTGGCTCCAACTCGAAAACTAACAACCTAACAAGGTAAAGGTTTCTGATCGATTCTTTACTTTACTTTAAAAAGATTGAAGTGATCACTCTATTAAAAAAACCGCATCAAAATCCGTTGCGTTGTTTTAAAGATTTAAGCATTCAAAGGGACATAAGGATATAGGAACATAGGGACAGAAAAAGCGACTTTGTTTTATACTATGTAGTGATGAATTTTATGACGCGTCCAAGTGTCCTGTAAGGTCAGCACTTTGAGTTTGAGTTTACCCATGCTATAAAATATTGCTCTCTGCCAATATTTTAGGCACTTCGATCCCGATCACCATCTTTTGGTTTTCAAGTAAAATGTACGAATACCATGACGATAACCAACGAGTGAGTGTAGGGTTAACTATGTGCCAACGGGTATTGTATTTCAGTGAGGTTGCACAACCAAAGGCAATATAAGATGAAGTTAGTTTGCAACAAATCAGATCAGTGATCATTCATGACCTACAACAGTGCATTCACAAGATAGAAAAAAAACCTGAGGGATATTCACAATGTACGTACTTAGTTACCATTTTTTTATTTGAGTAGATAATATCTGCTCTCTTTTTATGAAAATAATATTGAAAGGAAAATTACATGATTTTTTTATGAATGTTGTTTATATACTTAAGAAGACAGGGCGCTATGGCGCTCATTAGGGGAGGCCTATGTCCAGCAGTGGACTAATATAGGCTGATGATGATGATGATGATATTTATAGCACTTTTAACTAACTAAGTAGGTACTAACCAGTTGCTACTTATGAAGTTGCTCGATTGGCGGCCCACATCCTCAAATAGTTACTAGGTATTTGAGGATGTTGTCCTACAATCGAGCATTAAAAATATTCCTAAAGCAGGGAATACTTCGCATTTTACGATTTTTTAAAAATCCGCAAATCTTAACCGAGGTTATATGAGCCAATTTCGGTTCATCTTTGAGGTCCTGGGGCACACTCAATTTATGAAGATCTTATCATACTTTTCATTGGCAATAGAAGCCTATGAAATCAATTTCGGTCAACGAATTAGCATTGCCATTCAACGTGGCAATGCAGGTGATGCCTTAGATTAGAATAATATCCTCCTTTTTATGGATTCAAGTGTAAAATAGGTACCTAGGTAGTAGGTAGATACTAGTTGTAATTTTAGTCGAAATTAAATGATCCTTAATTTTGTTTAAGTAGGTACTATGCTGATATGAAAAACAATTTTTTTTATTTAGAAATACCTAAGTAGGTATATGTATTAATCATGTACCTAGATACTCATACTTACAACTTAAAAAATACTTTCTGACGACAACGGCTCACATTAACTAACATAAAGCTTTTCATGGAACGTGTTTTAAATTTAGAATATTTTTCCCACCAGTTTTGACACAATGTCAGATCTGACGCAGCTGGCGGTGCAGCTGTTCGATGCAGGCGCGGTGCGGCTCGGGGACATCGAGGCGAAGGTGGGGCGACGGACGCCGATCTACTTCGACTTGAGGGTGGTGGTCTCACATCCGCACATTATGGTAAGAAACTTAAAATGTTATGGAAGCTCTAGATTGGTATATTTTCGTAAGTACCAAACTGAACTCCATAAACGGATGATTATTCAGATGAGTTATGAAAATAATTTTACAAAGTCTGTCAACCAGCACTATTTTACGACGACCGATGTGGCGCGGTGGGCGAAGGTCCGCCTGCGACGGAGGTTGCGGGTTCGATTCCCGCCTCGGAACAAATTTGTGTACGATCTGCAGAAATTTGTTCCGTTGGTCTGGGTGTTTTCTATATTGCTATATGTAATAAAAATATCTATCTATGTAATGTACTGTATTAAGTATATCAGCAGTAAGGTATAGTATATCATCTAGTACCTATAACACAAGCTCTGCTTAGCTTGGGGCTAGCAGATGATGCTGTGTGGACTGTCCGGAAATATTTTTATTTTATTTTATTCTATTTTAAAACGGTCGACATGTTTCCGTCAACGCAAATCGGTCTTGTTTTGATCTAAGTAGGTGGACTGATAGCCTGCCATCTACCTCCTTGACAACTCCTTCTTTTTTATTGATTTTTCTTTACTAAATGACTAACGTACGCTACGGTAGGTAGTTAATAAATCGATAAAATATTATTTAAACATTCCTTACCTAAAACAGAGAGCTTCAAATTTACGCGCCTTTTTCAGGCGGTTCCACACGTACTACAGCTTCGGGGCTTTCATTACAGATGGCGGTAGCGAAGCAACTTCAGAACTTAGCGAAAGAAATAAACCACGACCTTCTCTGCGGAGTCCCATACGCCGCTCTACCTCTCGCAGCCGTTATGTCCGTAAACACCAATACACCAATGATAATGAAAAGGAAAGAAACCAAGCAATATGCCACCAAGAAACTCCTAGAAGGAATCTTCGAGAAAAATCAAAAGTGCCTCGTTGTAGAGGACGTAGTGACATCTGGCGGCAGCTTGCTCGAAACTATTGATACATTGCGCGAAGAAGGTTTGAACGTCTCACACGCCGTTGTAGTTCTCGATCGCGGGCAAGGGGGCGTTAGTGTGATCAAAGCAAATGGCGTTGTCGTGAAATCGCTTTTCACATTGAGTGGGTTGGTGGAAATTCTGAAAAATGCCGGCCGAATCAGTGATGAAACTGAAGAAATAATCTTAGATCATATCAAAGAGTGCCAGTTTGGCATGAAAGATAACCTAGAGTAGAAGTACTATCTAGCTACTTTCCCCGTTTAGCGCCAACCTACCTAGCCCCTTCCCTTGTACAGGCATTGTTTTTTACATTATTTAGTAGTACACTCGACCTAAACGTATACCTACTAACGTAGTACACTCTGGTAGTACAGAATTTAATAATATACTTACCTACCTACCTATAAGTACTCGCCGTCATATAATATTTTAATCTCAGTGATTCTGAATGCCAGAATTTATTAAAATATTTATTAGGTACCTACATAAGTAGTCTACCAGACAGAGGGCAACTTATGTGTATCGAGAAACAAAGCATATTATTGTAATCTTACTAAATACTTAGGTACGTTATAATTATATTCCTTAAATTGAATTACAGGGATTTATATTTCCATAAAATTTTCAATTACACAGGTAGGTATCTATACCTATACAGGTAGATATCTAGTAGGTATAGTATTTTAATCCTATTGTAATTGAAAATAAATTATTCAGTCGGTATTTGAACACTCCTTTTAGGAAAGAATATAACTGAGCTATGCTTATTGTACTTACTTAGCTATATGCTGGCAAATAACAATCTTTAATCGTATGGTAGGTAATTTTTTTTGTTTTTCTTCGCATTCTGCAACCCTAACTTAAATTAGAAAAATAAATTCCATGCACCTTCCTAAATAGGTAGGTACATGCCTACGTAGTTCCGTTATCAGAATAATGCTAAGGAAACGGTGTCGCAGTGCATCCGTGCATGCAAATGCATTTAACTGCACTTCCTACATAATTAGTATAATCAACAAACATGGTACAATGCACGATTTTGTCTAGCCTAGCAAAAATACTGAGTACCTACCTCCGATTTATACCAAGTTCTGCTGTTTGTCAAGCATTGGTGACTTTGATGGTAAATTACTCATTCATTAGGTATTAAAACTAATAACCCAGCCTATTATAAAACTAATACCTTTCCTGTTTCCTGGTACCTAATCTAACATACCTGTCGAGTTTATCGATTATGTACAGATAAGATGTTTTGAAATGTAAATAAAAACCATGATATGAAATTGTAAGTTTTATTAATCACCAGCAGGAATATAATAAAAACTTTGATCATTCTCGAAAAAATTGTACGACATGATTAGCTTTTCCGTAAAAAGCCAAATGTTAACTCACACTGGTAATAAACAATGAATTAAAAATAAAACTTAGGTATTAAATCAAGTTCAGCCTTATAAAAAAAGATCTTTCCTTTTTGTGTCATCGCGATGTACAGATGTAATAAAAACGAAGGGCAAAACGTCGAGAAGGGAACCTGTTTACAGCGATAAACATCCGAGAGCCGCCCTTCGGTCAAGGAAACCACGGGAATGTTTGGAGGCGCCGCAGCCTCGCGCGCTTCTATCCAGGACTGGACTAGGTTTATGTATGCAAAATGTAAGCAAAGAAATATGCTGGTGCCCCGGTCAGGGCGCCGGGGTCGAGTCTCGAGGCGGCGTGTGGGTATGGTGGGGGGGGGGTCTAGTTGTCCTCGATCTCCTGCTCGGCCTCCTCGTCGAACTCGGCGTCCTCGTCGGCCGTGGCCTCCTGGTACTGCTGGTACTCGGACACGAGGTCGTTCATGTTGCTCTCGGCCTCCGTGAACTCCATCTCGTCCATGCCCTCGCCCGTGTACCAATGCAAGAAAGCCTTGCGCCTGAACATAGCGGTGAACTGCTCCGAGATGCGCTTGAACAGCTCCTGGATGGCGGTGGAGTTGCCGATGAAGGTGGCCGCCATCTTGAGACCGCGCGGGGGGATGTCGCACACGGCGGTCTTCACGTTGTTCGGGATCCATTCCACGAAGTAGGAGGAGTTCTTGTTCTGGATGTTGAGCATCTGCTCGTCGACCTCCTTCATGGACATGCGTCCGCGGAAGATGGCGGCGACGGTGAGGTAGCGGCCGTGGCGCGGGTCGCAGGCCGCCATCATGTTCTTGGCGTCGAACATCTGCTGCGTGAGCTCGGGCACGGTGAGCGCGCGGTACTGCTGGCTGCCGCGCGACGTCAGCGGCGCGAAGCCTGGCATGAAGAAGTGGAGACGCGGGAAGGGAACCATGTTCACGGCGAGCTTGCGCAGGTCCGCGTTGAGCTGGCCCGGGAACCGCAGGCAGGTGGTGACTCCCGACATGGTCAGCGACACCAGGTGGTTCAGGTCTCCGTACGTGGGCGTGGACAGTTTGAGGGTGCGGAAGCAGATGTCATATAGCGCCTCGTTGTCAATGCAGTATGTCTCGTCTGTGTTCTCCACCAGCTGATGTACGGAGAGTGTGGCGTTGTAAGGTTCTACTACTGTGTCTGATACTTTGGGGGAGGGTACTACTGAGTATGTGTTCATTATTCTGTCGGGGTATTCTTCTCTGATTTTTGAGATGAGGAGTGTGCCCATTCCGGAGCCGGTACCACCTCCAAGTGAGTGTGTGAGCTGGAAGCCCTGCAGACAGTCGCAGGATTCGGCCTCCTTGCGGACTACATCGAGAACTGAGTCAACGAGCTCAGCGCCCTCTGTGTAGTGACCCTTGGCCCAGTTGTTGCCGGCGCCGGACTGTCCGAAGACGAAGTTGTCGGGACGGAAGATCTGTCCGAAAGGTCCGGAGCGGACGGAGTCCATGGTGCCGGGCTCCAGGTCCACGAGGATGGCGCGGGGCACGTACTTGCCGCCGGAGGCTTCATTGTAGTAAACGTTGATGCGTTCCAACTGCAGGTCGGAGTCTCCGTGGTAGGCGCCGGTGGGGTCGATGCCGTGCTCATCAGAGATGATTTCCCAGAACTGTAACAAAGGAAGCGATCGTTAGTATTGCGTAACAGACTTGTGACAGGTATGGTAAGGAACTTTTTTTTTTTTATACCACCAAGGTGGCAAACAAGCATGCGGCCCGCCTTATGGAAACAATGAACTACACGAGGGATAATGGACAACACCGGGAGGGTGGATGAGTCACGTTGCCTGGCGACGACGCAGTTCGCAACACAAGCTCGGTTACATTAGCATATTCCGAGGCCGGTATTATCGATTCTCCCTCGTCCCACTCCGTATAAGGCATCAGAGTCGGAGCTAAGACTTAATTGTTGCAAAAAGTTAACTGTATGGCCTCCCACTTTAGTGAGTTTATGTAACTTCGCCTTATAAGAGAATGCAGTTTCTGGTTTCGATCGACTCGTCAGGTCATAAATCACGCAGGGTCGGGTCGACACGGCAAGTCGCGCCTTTTTTATATTAAATATTTTCAGAAAACAAATTATATTTGCTTGAGATTTTATCAGCCATAGACTTACAGTCAAACAAAATGCCACTTAGGGGCTTGTTATTGGTGTGAAAAAAGCCTGCAATATTATTTATGAAAGCTATTTGAATTGTGATACAATCTATGAATTACGTTGACTGTTGAGTCACTGGCAAGATTGAAAGATTACAGGCACGTCAGAATTATTGATCTACTTCATTGATTTCATAGAACAATTGGCTGTTATTCTGTTTTGGAGGATGAGTAAGCTAGTGTTCAAGCCAAATAAAGTCACTGACTAATTTCCTGCCAAGAGAAACTTACGTTCTTCCTAACTTAGTAAAGCCTGTTTCAAGAAGCCACGCCTACATGGTACACACCTACATAAGATTTAAACTGGTTGCCAAGTAAGTCAACATGGTACGGCAGACCTAGTTGTATGAACACATTCAATTTATACTTTACCGAGCTGGTTGCACTCAAAGAGAGCTGTTTCAATCAATCAAAGTTTTGATTAATTTTATAACAGAATATGTATTAGCACTTTTCAGGTTTAAATTAATTGTTTTGCTTGTGATATATTATGTATGACTTACTCTATTGAATTAGGTTATACCTAGTAAGAATACAAAATATTAAATTGAAGAGAAAGTCAATTTACGTTTTTTTTTATTGTTTTCATAATTACCAATTTGTAGGTAAGAATATGACTGCTTAATATTTTGTAAGCGAGAAATAATGTTATTTATTTCTGAACTGAATTTCTAAAGAATTCTGCAGTGTCAAGAAAATAATAAATATTTGAGAATTTTATCGAACAACCCACTACATAATAATATATACCTATTTCTCAGTAAAAGTGCAATGAGTAAACATGATATCACCACAATATCAAGAGGACTGGGCGCTGAGCCAACTCTGGAATGCTTCCGTATGCTCAAACACGAGATCTATCAACGGGCACTAAAAGAAAGTGGTTATTTCTAAATAACACAGGATTTATGATCAACTGTTTGAGTGTTTTGGATAAGGTATCTATAACGAAGGCAAATAAAAAAGATTATCCTAATCATAAATTTGGAATGCCTTATCTTAAATCTTAGAAGGTTAAGTTTTTAAGTTCATGAATAGATAAGAATGAGATCAACAACTTTTAAACACTATTATGTTTATCGAGCTGCAAGGAGTATTATTTTTGACAAGATAACTATATCTTTGAGATCAGATTTTAGCAAATGAGACCTAATATTACCTATCAGACTATGGGTGTAACCTGTAACCAATAGCTAGTCAAAGAAGCTCTACAGATGAAAAAGCTATGATAGATGTAACTAAAGAACCGCCAACTGGATTACATGACCCAAATTGGCAGAAATAACTTCAAAGTAAAGCAAGTCATAAAAACACGAATTTGAACAGTTAAAGGCAACCTTATGGCCCATAAAATACGGTCCAGATGCCGGCAGACTGAGATGGCGTTATTTCCAATGCGGAAGATCGCCGCCCGGTCAACGAACCAATGCGTTTAGCTATGCGCCTACTTACTACGCTTCCTTCCTCTTTCTAAAATTTTTCGCACGTGAAATAAACCTTCCTGTTGAGATATTTAGAGCAACACAAAAAACCTAGTTATGTAGTTAAATAACGTAGGTAGTTAATATTGTACGTTCATATTTAATGGATTAACTGTTGTTCCACTTATTTTGTGTACACGGTTTCAACAATAGGTACAATAAATATCATTTCTTCACAGGTTCAAAATTTCATGTCGTTCGTTTTTGCAACCTAAAAGAAGTTACAACCTCAGGTTGCAACCTTTTTTGTGGTTAAAAAAATGACAGATGGCCAACAGCTTAGTTAGTTGAATAAAAAACGTTAGGATTGCGCGTCTAGGATTGGTCGTCCCTTATCAAGGGACGCCGGGAATGGCCTTGAGTAAATTTCAAACGCGCTGTTCCTGTAACCGTCATAGAATTTACTGAAGGGACCAAACGATCCAACTATACAAAAAAGGTTCTAACTACCTACGTGACGAGTTTACATACCTTTCGGCTTATCTGTGTGACAACAACGCCGGCTTTTTACAATAAATAGGTAAAAGATACGACATGATAAACTGCACTGAAAATTCGATTGCCATGACGTCAAGTCAATATTATGAGCGCGGTTTTTTTGGGTTCGTAAAACTTGTCACGTCACCCACTGTTCAAGAGACTGAGTAATCGGCGGTAACCTTAGTGAGAATCACACGTGTAGGTTTTCAAGACGGCCGTCAACTTCAATAGAGAACAAAAACCATCCACAAATATTTCGGTGATATTCCAAGTCGATTGAACAAGATTCCTCCGTAAATGACGAAGATTGGAGAGTATCAGCCATAGACCATAGCCAAAGTAGCATAGAAATCAATATAAAAATCTAGGTTGCCTTGCGTTTACGGATTATCGACCGGCGAATGCGAAGTTATGTAGGACCACACCCAGTCCTGTATGGTCACACAAATGCAAAATACAAGTCAAATGGCTCTTTATTAACTTAGATGTAAAAAAGAAAACCAGTCTAAATTGATGTTACCTGTCTAGGATCACGGGCGTAACAAAATGCCGGCCATTACGCCGACATTCCAAATTCAAGTTGAAGGACTAATTGAAACAAAAGAAGCGCTATTTACCTTGGCTCCGATCTGGTTGCCGCATTGTCCAGCCTGAATGTGTACAATTTCCCTCATTTTGTATGAACTTTTATAAATTACTTAGCGCTAAAAAATTATCTGCTCCGCACGCACCACGTACGTTGGTAGTCGCTTGAAGAATAATTTCGTTCCGTTTTGGCCGATCGACCAAAGCTCCGGATACAGTAGTGACGTGCCGAAATGGGTAGGAAAACTATCGATAGTATTGCCGCATTGCGACATCCGCATTTAGTTTAATTAGGAATTATTACAGACACTGTCCAGTAATTTACTAAAATAATTTAGTGGTGGGGTTTAAATGTCTTCTGTCTTTCAGTTCATTCTTTCATTCAACCATATTTTTATATTTGACGTTATACAAAAGAATGTACATACTGGATTATTTCTAATACCATACTTGCGTGCACTTAGATTTTGTATTATGGTACTGCAATGATAAGTAATTTAGCTCGCAGCAGAAAAGTAGTAGCGAAAACAAAACGCTATCCTACTAATATTATAAACGCGAAAGTTTGTAACTATGGGTGGATGCATGGATGTTTGTTACTCTTTCACGCAAAAACTACTGAACGGATATGGATGATGATTTGGCACAGAGATACATTTTAGTCTGGAATAACACATATTTTATATAATATTCCGGAATTCCCACGGGAACGGGAATTACCGCGGGTGTAACCACGAGGCGCTGCTATTTTTCTATAAACTCACAACACAAGCTGTTAACATAACCCGAAACAAACTTCGATCGAGTTGATAGGTATTTTTACCTTGAGTCCAGAATAATATGGGCATTTTGTTGACTTTGGTAATGATTGATGTCTATAAACTCCATTTTATCGAGAGTTCATAGAACATATTATCTTACGATGGTCGCAAGTCGCTATACTACTTTTAAATGGTAACTAAACGATGCACACAGACCAAATATAACTTAAGAGTGTTATGAATTTAATACTATTGGTCTATGCAGTTTATTGTTCCTCTGCTGGGTAAGCAAGAAACTTTATTATTGAAGTCAAATTTTCGAAAAGTGCTCAGGGCCATGACAGCGTTACTAGACTAAGCATAACGTAATGTGTGTCATTATAAAATAAACTTTCTGAATTGAATTTCGATGCAAGTTCATCGATAAAACTCATCGATAAGGTCCCACCTAAAACAGTTTCAACTTGCTTCTCATTGGTCCAGACAGCCATGTTAATTTGTCGTTGCTACCAACATAACAGAAAAAGTGAACTCAAATTAGGCTTTTATATTTGTGTATTTTAGCTAAAATGGCATTTTTTTGAGATAATCTACAATGTTAAATCATTTATTTGTTTCCAATAATATTTTTAAGGCGGTTAAGATGTTAATTATAAAATAAATGTATACTTTTATCGCAGGTGTTATCTTTATTAAGTTGGTACCAAAATATGCTTTCCGCCGGCGCGGCGCGCGGCGGCGCACGCCGCCCGCACCGTGCCCCCCGGCGGCGTCCCCCGCAAGGGAGGGGAGCGCTTGTTGTTTTTTTTTTGCCCGGTGAACCGGCCGGCAAAAATTATTACATAGAATTTGATTGAAAATATAAGGTATGAATGTTCATTAGAACATATACATATAGGTACAACCTTATTTGTGACTTTTACCAATCTTACTGATGCTTACTGGGAGCTTTTTAGTTATAAGTACCTACCTATAATATTATAGGAGTTCGACAACCTGGACAACCTCTATTCTATTTCCTTTCCCTAATTTGCTATCCATTGCTGCTTTTCAATGTCGCATTAATTTTTCGTATTCGTAGTTTGTAATCCACTTTCGGCAAACGTTATAGGCTGTAAAAATCACTGGCTGGTTTTTTAGTCAATAAAAAAAACTAAGCAATTTATATAATCATCGAGTTACTTTATAATCGACACCTAGGATTTTCGATAAGTTTAACCTAAGAAGTAATTTCTACCATTTAACTTAAAGCATTGCGAGTCGCAAATGCTGGGCAGTAGGTAAAAAGGAGGTAAAAACCTACCTGAAAACCCATACTCACCTTTGTAAATGTGGATAAAAAAGTTATTTATTTATGAAACAACAATTTCAAAAACTTTCATTATTAAGGTGTTAATGTTAACTGTCTAGTCAATATAGAAAGATACAAAAATACACTTAGTATTTTTGTATCTTTCTATATTGCATTGTCGCTTTGGTCCTAAGCTGTAATGGCAATGTAAATATGTTACTACCTAAATAAATAAAATAATAAATAAACTAAAAATGGTACGGTGAGGTTACGGACGTTACGTTACGGTTAAGGTATTATCTATATAGGTTTGTTGAATAGGCTCCCTTCTAGTACTTACTTTTTATCATGTCATAATACCTTATTAGTTTATTACATCACTGGTGCGATGCGATAGCCTTCAGGTTAGTGAGACACGAAAGTGTATGTGGGCTTCTAATAATACAATTGCCCGAGTGCGAGTTGACTCTAATACGGAGGGTTCTCCAGAGGCATTTATTTTTGTGTTTTTGTTGTCATTCACCGCGCTCCGCCCTGGTATCCATGGTATTCTATATTATAGGTATGCCATACTATAGTACAAAACTATTTCGTGAAAGAAACCCTTATAAAAAACGTTAACATAAATTTATGTAAAGAAGAAAAATGAAAAAGCGATTAAGAAGCGGTCACCCATCCAAGTGCAGACCGCATCTGACATTTGCACAAACGAAAAAATAGACAAATTAACTAAGTACGTTTTTTTCAAAGTTTTCGCGCCACTGTAAAATTTCAACTCCCTTTTACAGTTCATGAGATCCTCCTATCAGACAGATAGACACCTGGAGTGCTTAGTGCTTACTAATAGCTTCCTGTTGGAACCCTTTCTTTGGGTACGGAACCCCAAAAAGCTAACAACATCAGCAAGGACCTCACCTCATTGTCGTGTCGTGGTGTAATTTCCGAACTTGTTGTAGCAGGCGGCCAACCAAAGAGTAGGTGGTGTCATTTTAAATTTTCAACAAATTTTGACAAATTTAAATTCATATTTCGAATGAGTAGTTTATTGTTCGATTTGTGGATAAAAACGAATAAAAAAATATTTATGTTGCAAAAAAGCAAACAAACATCCGTGGTTTTCTAAATGTCTAATTTGTTTTTATTTCTATGTCAACAAAATAAAAAATAAATTACCATTTTAAATCTTGTAAGTAGGTACTTGTATGTAGGTTAGGTACCTTACATTTCAATTGAAGAAATTAATCAAAAATATAATTTGATGGAAAAAAATAATATTACTTATCGCATTTTTTCTTCGAATTTTTGATATACCTACTCGTAGGTAGGTAGTAAGTACTTACTATTAGTTCAAAACAGTGTTGACTTTTAATTTTTTTTGTTGATTTTGAGTTGGTTTCGCTCGCTGTTATTTTTTTCTATCTAGAGAAAGATGTCAAATAATTACATTTGTTTCAACTGGTACATAGGATGTGACATTAATTCCACAATTACATGTCATAAAGCTGAACCAATGGCGCAGGATGACGCAATACGCCATTAGGACACACCCTCCCTGAAAAACTAAGACTTATACTTACTGGACGCAGTTTTATATTTCTCTGCACTAGTGGATTCCTTGCCAAGAAAGTTAAATTATTTTGTACGAGGTTCTAAAAACTGGAGCACTAAGCTGCAAATGGATGATTTTGGACCGGGGCTTTATAAGCCTGAGCCTTTACTTGTTTTAGATAGACGTAAGTTTAAGTAAGTATACTTTCGAAACAAATATGTTTTTGTAAGTACTTTTAAGTGTAGGTACCTACTTACAGTGTTTTAAAATAAAGTGTAGATACATTTACGGAATCTCGCCTTTCAGCTTATCTATCTATAATACAGGGTTACAGGAAAAATCGTGCTAGATCTGTTAAGAGCGTGGAGTAACCACCATTCCTGACTTATTTCACTATGAAACCCCCTACCCTAAACTTAACCCATTTCGAGATATTCGACTTTTAATTTTTTTATTGAAAAGTGCCGATTTTTAGGCTACTAAATTTATTTTTGTTTATTTTGTGTATCTTATTATTATTATTATTGCATTTTTACATGTGTAATAAGATGCTTTAGGACGTCAATGATTAAAATAGTGCATAAGTTAGTTGAATAGACCGTAGTAGAAAAGTGAAAGTTAGGAAATAAAAAAAAAATTAGAAAATTTATTTTTCTCTAAGGGATATCTAAAAAAATATTATGGCAATTCTTCGGCAAATGTTTTTAAAAATATCTACGTTTCATCAGCTATCTAACGAGGTATAACAATCTAGGGTTTGTATTACATTTCGTGGAAAAAAAGTAGTTGGGACGCTCCAGGTAGCAGTTCTAACGGTCCCGCGCCTATTGTCCTTCAAGTTCAGACACACCGTGAGAGCGAGACAAGTGACGATTTATGTAGGTATGAATGAAAGAAAAAATGTGTAGAGACCGGTTAGGGCTGGGAATACAACAGGGGGTATTGTTTTGGTTGTCAGTCTGCTTTTGTGCTTCGTACATAGTAGATGTGATATCGTTTTGCTCTTTTTCTCGACTTGGCTGTGATTCTGGACTATTTCTTCTGATTTGTGACTACTATACTTGTTAACCGGACTCTGATTTGTACCTGTGATACGGAAGTGTTGAAGATGACGTCCTACACACCTGAGGAATATGCTGATATGCTTATTTGTTACGGATACTGCGATTGTGTATCTGCGCAAGCTCGCAACGAATACGTAACTCGCTACCCCGGTCGTCGAGTGCCGGATGTGGCCGTTTTTGACAGAGTTTATCGAAGACTTCGAGAATCTGGCTCTGTTTTGAGACGTAATACAGACATGGGTAGACCACGAATTGACGACGAAGAACAGGACAATGAGATAGTGCAACGCTTTCGAGCGGATCCGACTACTTCCACTAATATTGTTGCCCGTGATCTGGGACTTTCGCAATGGAGAGTGTGGTTTACAGTGCATACTGCTGGCCTATACCCATACCATTACACGCCGGTACACGTTATTGAAGAAGGAGACCCCGCGAGAAGATTGGACTTTTGCAGATTTATGCTAAATGCTGACGTAGAAGACCCAGATTTTCTAAGAAATATCTTGTGGACGGATGAGTCCAAATTTGATAAAGATGGCATAACTAACTATCACAACGCCCATTATTGGGCCCCAAAAGCACTAAGGAATCCCAATAAGAAAAGAGTGAAGGGGTCCCAACGAAGATTCAGCGTGAATGTGTGGATGGGCATTATCTCCAATCATTTGATTGGACCTTACTTTCTACCGGATAATTTAAATGGGGAAAGCTACGAAAATTTCCTGAGAGCAGACTTGAGTGATTTGCTGGATGATCTGCCACTCAACCTGATCAGGGACATGTGGTTCCAACACGATGGCTGCCCTGCCCATTTCAGGAGAAGTGTCAGAGAGTGGCTGGACACAAATTATCCAAACAAATGGATAGGACGAGGTGGGCCGTTGCCATGGCCAGCAAGAAGTCCGGACCTAACCCCCATGGATTTTCATGTGTGGGGGTGCATGAAAAGTCTTGTGTACAGCGAGCCGAATCCAGTTTCGTCTGTGGAAGACCTAAGAGAAAGGATTGTGGATGCAGCAAATAAAATGAGGACCACGTTGACCACTGGAGTAGTGAAGACTGGTCTCCGTAGAAGGATGCGACAATGTATCAGAAATAGAGGCGGCCATGTTGAACATGAACTGTAGAATAAGAAAAAGTTGTGTGAAAACCTTTAATAAATGACATTTCATGCTTACCTATTGTTTTACTTTTACTTTTTAGGGCTAAGTATAAATTTTCTTCTCCACTGTCGCCTATAAAACTATTTTTTTTTCAATGCAATTGAATAAAACCCTAGATTATTATACCTCGTTAGATAGCTGATGAAACGTAGATATTTTTAAAAACATCTGCCGAAGAATTGCCATAATATTTTTTTTAGATATCCCTTAGAGAAAAATAAACTTTCTAATTTTTTTTTTATTTCTTAACTTTCACTTGTCTACTACGGTCTATTCAATTAACTTATGCACTATTTTAATGATTGACGTCCTAAAGCATCGAATTACACATGTAAAAATGCAATAATAATAATAATAAGATACACAAAACAACCAAAAATAAATTTAATTGCCTAAAAATCGGCAATTTTCAATAAAAAAATTAAAAGTCGAATATCTCGAAAAGGGTTTAGTTTAGGGTAGGGTGTTTCATAGTGAAATATGTCAGGAATGATGGGTACTCCACGCCCTTAACGGATCTAGCACGACTTTTCCTGTAACCCTGTATAAAAATGAATCGCAAAATGTGTTGGTAAGCGCATAACTCAACAACGCCTGGACCAATTTGGCCAAATCTTTTTTTAAAATATTCGTTGAAGTTCAAGGATGGTTTTTACGGCGAGAAAAATATGATATTTGACAAATAAATAAATTTCCCCGCGGGCGACGCTGCGGGGCGCAGCTAGTATAATATAAAAGAGAAAACTGTGTGACTCATCAAGAGATCTCTGTAACTACAAGAGCTACGAAGCTAAAATTTTGCTTGGAGGGTCCTTTTAGGACGTAGGCATCCGCCTAGAACGTATGTTTTAAAGTTAATTTAGTAAGTACGTATTATAAAGTAGGTAGTTCAAGTGGGGTCAATTGTTGTAGATACTTACAGGAACCTGGGTATATTGGCGTACGTTCGTTGTTAGATAATCAGTTACATTATATCTGTATCATAAAAGAAGGCAGAGGTATTCCTAGTGATAAGTATAAATACAATGAGGCCGTTTGTTAATTCTTTACTGACTTTGCTGTCAACACAACACAAGTCTATAAAAAGACCTCTCAATGATTGACAGGCTAGGCTAAGCCAAGTGAAGCAGACAGCTTATAAATTAGATTAACCTACCGAGGAGACCGTGTCGAATATCATTATGTATGTTAAGTTGGGCTTAAGTTCACCTGGCATAATATTATTTAGTTATAAATATTTTTGGTACTTACAACACAACATGTAGGATAAAGAAAAAAAATGACCCAGACTCGCTAAAGCCAAGGTATGTAAATGGCGTAAACATAGAGGAATAAGCTTAGCCTAATCTGTAACTCAGCCAATAGTTCATTCGACATAGAAGTATAAGTATCTACCTATATTATGATGATTGATCTGATGATGAAATACTTTAATTAGCGAAGTGACCACTAATTATGTACCTGTCACTACATAGTATAAAACAAAGTAGCTTTCTCTGTCCCTATGTCCATATATCCCTATGTCCCTTTGTATGCTTAAATCTTTAAAATTACCCAACGGATTTTGATGCGGTTTCTTTTAATAGATAGAGTGATTCAAGAGGAAGGTTTATATGTATAATAAAACCGTACGAATCCGGGGCGGGCCGCTAGTGATTTTATAAAATGAAATGGTAAGTATAAAGTTACTTACCAATTTATTTATAATAAACCTCTTTAAAACCTTTTCGCGCACAGCTGTTTACTACATGGAGTCTTACATACCTACCTACCTACTTGCTTACAAGTCAAGTTATTTCAATTCAATCCATGTTGACACACATGCCCATATGTAGGCGCCTATGTACGAGTTTCAAGAAGAATAATTTGCAGGATTGGCGCCATTTTGGGATGAGAATTGAGAAAGTCGACACAGAATTTGCGAAATTATTTTTATTGTGAATATAGACGCGTAAGCGATATAGGTAGGTAACTTTACTCACTACCCATATACCTACCTACCTTCTCTGTAATATTTAATTAAGGAATAGATACAAATTAAAACTAGTATAGGTAGTTATATACAATTGAAACTATACTTTACTACTTTACTTAATTAATTCCGTAACTCGTAGGTTCAATCCTTCGAAAGTACTTAAAACACTTTTATAAGAGGCTTAGGTGCATGTAGTTACTAGTTACATACGTACCTAAAAGATTTTATTTTTAATGTAACAATTAGGTACCTACGTAAGTATCTAAACCTAATTGTATGAATGGTCAACATGCGGGTACTGTATCTATAGTTTTTTATTATTTTATGTACCGTCCCACTACCAAGCCTCTACAGACTTTGAGATATTTTATAGATCCTAAATTTAGGTAGGTTTACCTACCTACTTTCTACTTCACATCTTTATATTTACCTACCTATTGGGTCAAAGTCTAAGAAAAATTGTTCATAAAAAAGTCCATCATGCCCAGCCAGAAATGTATTAGAAGACATTGCCAGACCAAAATGGCGCGTATCAGATTGCGGAGAAATTGAAAATTCAAATAAAAGCCGGAAGGATTCGGTACCGGAAGAAGAACCACGTTACCGGAAAACACCCTACAATTTTTTGCGAATGCAATGCAAGTCACAATCGTGAAGTTAGGTGCAAAATGTTGTTACAAAAGGTAGGTAAGTTATTTTAATAATCTGTATCAATAAGGTACCCCTTACATCATATACAGGGTGTTAGTGTGAACACCGTTGTCCTTGAAACCAGAGGTTCAGCATCATGAGTAGAATCCAAAACCGATGAGAAAAGCTTAACACCTATTTTAGTTTTGCAAGATTTTGATATTTCATGTCTTCGCTATCGTACACGATGCCATAGTCACTCTACATTCTTTAAGTACCTCCCTACGTAAGTACTTATACCCGCGCCTTACTTGGATCGTAACTTCATTACTTGTGCCCTTCAAAAGACGGGATATTCGCACAGAAGGTGATCCGACACTGAGGTGCACATGCCACGTGTCGCCTGGTCGAAGTACTTGTGTTACGTGTTTGTGAGCAAACGTTTAGTGTTTATAAAAATTTTCTTTAAAAAATTAGTAAAAAATAGAATAATTTTTATTCATCCGTTTTGGATTCTACTCATGATGCTGAACCTCTGGTTTCAAGGACAACGGTGTTCACACTAACACCCTGTATTATTCTATGACCTACGTACATGGATTTGTATAAAATATATCAGGGCTCAGTAATGCTTAGAGAAAAAATTTACCAATCTGAGTGAAATTCCTAAGAGAATAAAAGAAGGTAGTTAATACTTAAGTAGTAGGTAAGTAGGTATCAGAGTAAAAAAACAGCCAATAATAAATTATAAATCGGCACATTTATAATCGGACCCTAAATCTTATTACACCACTCTTAGTTAGGGCATAAGAATAAATAATTTTTGTCTATTCTTATGGTTAGGTTTAGGGTCCCTGAATACCGTGTAGTGTAATACCCCTTTTTATAAAAAAATCTGGTTAAGTAGGTAAGTACATATTTAAAACCTGATTTTTTTCGTATCGAAAACCACCTTGTTTTCGTTATTCACCTTGTTACATGTCTCAGGAAGGAAATAGAAATCTTCAACTCAAGTGGCTTAATCTACATATTTAACCTACCTACAAGCGTGATTCAATCCATGTTTGTTTCAACTGTGACATCATTCCGATTCTGATACGAATGGTCATCATAAGAAGACCCGTGATTTTTCCTCTTTGTAAGATAACAACGGGAACACAGCAAGGTCTATGCGTAATGGTGGACTGCATTTCTATTTTTAAATGTGATGTCAGGTGGTAAAAGTGCAATTATTTGTATAACAAACATCGAATGAAGTACTTACCAAGTAAGTAACTTTATCGCTTTGTATTTAACCTATCATTGCCATGACATGTTTCTTATTTTGCTCGTACGTTTATGATAAATTCTATTATGTACCTACGCACGTACTTATTCTGGTATTCCATTCATTGCCTACCTTACCTACCTATTTGTTATATTTTTATTATCTTTCTGTACATTTTTTTTCCTTTTCTATTTTATGTCTAGCAGTTAGTGTTTTGGTGTTAGACTGTAAGCTAACTACAGAATTTTAATAAATAATCAAATTTCAGGTAAGTATGAGTGTTTCTAGTAGGTAGGTACATAATTATAAATCTGAATTCTATTTATAAAGCTTTAATTCTCCTCGAATTTTATGGGCATGGCAATAAAATTATCTCAGAGCCATGACATAATTTTTAAAATAGTCACAAGGCAAATAAAGTACTTTATATTACCTTATTTGCTTGTCAATTTTATTAAATGAAAAGATGGCGAGTGAAAGAACAGAATACAGATTCATTCACCTGAATATTTAGCAATGGCGGTGAAAGTGAATTTGGGAAGACAAGTATTGATTGAGATTAGATATATGTAGGATAGGAAGATCAATTTGTTGCTCATTACTGCCTGCATCTACTTAAATAGGTATTATTATATTTAGTAAAAAAATTATATACGTAACAATGAATAACTAGAAAATTGATATTTAGCGTATTATCCACCTATTGATCAACATACCTTTAAAAAAGGAAAAAGAAACGGCAAATAATAAATAAAAAAAGTTTATTATAAACATTAAATTACAAATTATAAACATTGTTCAAAACAATTAAAATACAACTTCGGTTATGAAGCTGACGTCTTTTAAATTAACGTTTGGTCTTTTGCCAAGGCGTCCCAACTTTGGTCAATACGAGATTGTATAATAATGGTAGATCAGCCTTCACAAATTATCAGATCTTGTTCATATAGAGGTTTTTGCAAATCACAAGGAATGTACAACATACAATATTCTTCTGATTAGCAATACGTCATAACCGGGATTTTAGTCGTGCGTTCTGTTAAAAGTTAGAAAGCATATCTTTTCGAACACTGCACTGTAGGAATCATTAATGTTACTCAAATAAAAGTAACGCAGGATAATAATGGCATGTACTATATCAGGAGCGAATAACGCGCCTCGTTTGCGTCTAGTGGTGGTCTTCCAGCTCTTGCTCCTGCTCCTCGTCGAACTCGGCGTCCTCGTCGGCCGTGGCCTCCTGGTACTGCTGGTACTCGGACACCAGGTCGTTCATGTTGCTCTCGGCCTCCGTGAACTCCATCTCGTCCATGCCCTCGCCCGTGTACCAATGCAAGAAAGCCTTGCGCCTGAACATAGCGGTGAACTGCTCCGAGATGCGCTTGAACAGCTCCTGGATGGCGGTGGAGTTTCCGATGAAGGTGGCCGCCATCTTGAGACCGCGCGGGGGGATGTCGCACACGGCGGTCTTCACGTTGTTCGGGATCCATTCCACGAAGTAGGAGGAGTTCTTGTTCTGGATGTTGAGCATCTGCTCGTCGACCTCCTTCATGGACATGCGTCCGCGGAAGATGGCGGCGACGGTGAGGTAGCGGCCGTGGCGCGGGTCGCAGGCCGCCATCATGTTCTTGGCGTCGAACATCTGCTGCGTGAGCTCGGGCACGGTCAGTGCTCTGTATGACCTGCTTCCTCTGGATGTGAGGGGAGCGAAACCTGGCATGAAGAAGTGAAGACGTGGGAAGGGAACCATGTTGACGGCTAGTTTCCTGAGATCGGCGTTCAACTGACCGGGGAACCTGAGGCAAGTAGTGACACCGGACATTGTGAGTGAGACTAAGTGGTTCAGATCTCCATATGTGGGGGTAGATAGCTTGAGGGTGCGGAAACAGATGTCATATAGAGCCTCGTTGTCGATACAGTATGTTTCGTCTGTGTTTTCTACAAGTTGGTGAACTGAGAGTGTGGCGTTGTAAGGCTCGACGACAGTGTCTGATACTTTGGGCGAGGGGACAACTGAGTATGTGTTCATGATTCTGTCGGGGTACTCCTCACGGATCTTTGAGATGAGGAGTGTGCCCATTCCGGAGCCGGTACCACCTCCGAGCGAGTGTGTGAGCTGGAAACCCTGCAGACAATCGCAGGATTCAGATTCTTTGCGGACTACATCGAGAACTGAGTCAACGAGCTCAGCGCCCTCTGTGTAGTGACCCTTGGCCCAGTTGTTGCCGGCGCCGGACTGTCCGAAGACGAAGTTGTCGGGACGGAAGATCTGTCCGAAAGGTCCGGAGCGGACGGAGTCCATGGTGCCGGGCTCCAGGTCCACGAGGATGGCGCGGGGCACGTACTTGCCGCCGGAGGCCTCATTGTAGTAAACGTTGATGCGTTCCAACTGCAGGTCGGAGTCTCCGTGGTAGGCACCGGTGGGGTCGATGCCGTGCTCATCAGAGATGATTTCCCAGAACTATAACAAATAAAATTTCCGTTTAAATCTCGATATAAACGTAACATACCTACATAAGGCCCTAGAATGTGGTCAATTAAAATGTTTACTTGAAAGCTCAACGCATTCCCAAGTACGCGCAGCTCGGTTCCTATCGCTACTTTCCAACCGGTTCTGCACCTTCGCGCAGCTA
This sequence comes from Eupithecia centaureata, assembly GCA_944547425.1. Lineage (NCBI taxonomy): Eukaryota > Metazoa > Arthropoda > Insecta > Lepidoptera > Geometridae > Eupithecia > Eupithecia centaureata. The sequence continues at coordinate 1,188,454 of OX155698.1, forward strand.
TAAAACATTAAGGGAGAGCTCTTGTTGCACGCTCAATTCAAGTTGTTTCTCCGTCATTTTATACAAAGGGCAGCTTTAGCGTTGCTTTCAATTCAGGCCCAATGAACCGAACTAAACTAGTACAGGATGCATAAATGTCTGTTAATTGAAGCATCGGAAAGAATTACGCAAGACAATAGCATGAGTTATGGCTGTCGAGTACAATACGCTCGCCTTGGAAACCGGCAACGCCCACGCCCTGACACTTTTGGTTGATCTCCTTATATGTAGAGAATGTTTAAACGACTTATTGGCATTAATTTCTCGATAATTCGTAGCCTGCGGTGATCATGACGATGAGTAATGCTGCCGAAATAGGCAATGACGTTTTTGTTGTTATTGTGTATGACCCCAAAACGAGTATAAATCAATTTTGCCGACAGCAGGGTTACGTAAGATCTCACTCCATCCTTGACAATAACAAAAGGCCGTATGCGGACACCTAGCGACTGTTTGAAGAGTATTAAAATTCAGTCGCTCGGCACAGCCATCGGCATGATGTCATCCTATAGGTGTGTTTGTGTGGGTTCAGCTACGCTCATGTACAAATATGGTAATATGACTAATATAGTCGCAAACCTCGTAGGCTTTTGGTTCAGGGTTTCATTCTTAGAAGCTAATTAGAATACCAGAAGATAAATGTATGACAGTAAGTATTGTAAACGTAGATTCGGGTGATGTCCATCTTTCGAAACTTTCGAAAAATGACATAGTAATTCATAATAACTACAAAAAGTGAAAGGTGATCGGTTTGAAAGGCTACTTTCAAAGTAACTAGATAAGAGACGCAAATGAAAGTGCGCGTGTGATGTGAACGAAAGGCACAATCGCAGGGGAAACCATGACGTTTGACTTACAAAGGCCTTTTCATGCCCATAACAGTTTCTGTTATTGTGGTACTCTCGCAATTTGACTTGCAAAGCTGTCATGCTTGTGATTTTCTAACTGGTACCTAACATCCAAAATTAAGCTATTTCGTGAATTAAAAATGGAAAATGTTACCTAAAGTGGAAATTTTTAGTCAGTTTTATATTTATTATTTGTTTTAAGATTTTCACTCCTGTTTATGTAATTTGTTAACTTAAAGCTTGTATAAAAAATAACTTTATCGTCAAAGAAAATTACAATCAAAGAATACAAGCAATTATTCGCTGGCTGCTGTATTTATTTTAGCTATTAATAAATATTTAAGTGACAAAAATTAATGAATTTAATATTCTGATTTAGACTTCCTCCCACAGATTGATTTTTCGTAAATACGAAAGTATTATAGATTGTAAGTAAATACAGTCATGAATGTTTTAACGATTCAAGAGAAATGGAAGTGCACTCAGCGTTATGGCGAAGCGATGGTTCTATTTATAAAAGGACGACGACCGCGGGTTCAATGAACCTTTAGTTTCTACAGTAGAACTGCGATAAGATAATAAATTATTAGTTATGTTTTAGTTTAATTCATAAGCAAGGGTATCTCAGTGGATAGTTTGTTAGGCCACCATTTTTGAGCAATCTACCGAATAAGTCAAAATAAATGTGCGACAGTTTTTTGAAAAGAAAAACTACTATTCAAATAAAAATGACTGACTGAATAGATTTACGTCTTCAAACGATCATTTAGTGAGCACTTATCTTAGCTAACTCTACGTTTACCTAACCTCCCTATACAAAGCAGAAAATCTGTGTCGTGATCATCAGAGTAGAAAACATAGTTTATTGCACATTTTTCAGCTATTGTTTCGGGACCAATCAGACGCTCAAATTGTGCATAACGGTGACTAACAGACTAACATTGTATCTCTGTTGGCGGCTCATGAACACGCATACGAATTGGATTGGATTTCGAAATCCGAATTATTCCGAATACAAAACGAATCACGCACTCAGCGATTTTGTTTTCGGTTACAAAAATTATGGTCACGCATTCTCTTATTTTGAGTTTTTTTTATAAGTCTAGTGTTTGTCCACTATCTCACATAAGTAAGTGAAGATGTGGCCTAAGATGGAACAAACTTTTTACAGACCATTTTCGCATGGCTTATTCAAAAAGAACATTCAACCCATAAATCACATACCTACTTAGTGATTATATAATATCACTATGTCTAAATCACTTAGTGATTTTCGATACTCAACCATTTCAAACGGTTGGTAATGTTGCGATAGCCATGAAATGCAAGAAAATGTTGACAGTTTCCTTTATACAGAATGTTTAAGCCACTCAAGTGTTTCTGTTTAAAATTCCATTTGACTCATGTTATGTCTGACTAATCAATGAGTGGTTGGTTCTCAAAAAGAAACTAAATTGAAAGATGATTGTCAGTTGTTTTATTTTATTTGCAGCAGCAAGTAATCAATTGACATCAATTTAAATCGATTGGCTTAACGTTATTTTAATTAACTTTTAAATTGATTGTTTGTAAGCATTTTAATCGGCAGATGGTTGGTACAATGTAAAAGAAAGTGTGAAATTCAAAGATTTGGTATCAAAGGAGGTATCTATCTATCTACCTAGTCGAGCGAAAGCTAAATTGCATTTATTCATGCTCCGCTAGGAAATTTCACTGATGGATTTGATAAGTATGTTACTTAATTACTCATTATTGCCTATACTGATATTTTTTTCAATTACATCCTGTTTAATGAATGGCTCGCGTAGTGTACCATACCACTGTATTCTCTCTTTTCGAACAAAGAAAGATTTCTTTTATGTAGAGAGTGAGTGCGGCAGTTGTATTCTGATTTCTATTTACCTAGTAGGTATTTACACGGGGTCTAATCAGCTAGAATATGCTTTCTATGATTTTTTTGTGGTGTTCCACCTAGAGTGAACATTTGAATACAACCAAGTACTTAGATCGAATTTAAGTCAAGGTAGATAAATACATGACTGGGTAACATTTCCAATCCTGCAAATATAAACCTTAATGAAGATCAAGCGCTCCTATAATAGAGTGATTACGTAAAAAAACAGGTTATAAATGTTATACTACATCATAATATTCATAAGGTCCATCTACCAATATCAACGAAGCAATTACGTTTTTAAAATATCGAGTTGTAAAGGTTAAATCAATGCCCAAATTAAGAAACAAGATCACCAACTTTTTATGTTCACTCAAAATGGGTAAAAAAGTAAAATGGCTTTATAAGCGAGCTTGTAAACTTGACGTTGATATGGTTGCTACGTGAGGAACGCCTGTTGAACATTTTATCACGTATGAACTAAAAATAATACTCTTATCGTGGGTACCTGGGCGACAGCTAAAAGTCAGTTCAACATTTAAATAAACATTGTGATTATAATCTAAGCGTTAAAAAACAATAGTTAAAAAAAGAGCAGCTGATAAAACGGGCATGCGCGTATGGGGTGGCTGGCAGCCCTAACCAATGACGCGTGACGCGTTCCATTTTCAAAAGTCTAAATTCAAATTGTGGAAAGAACTATGCAATAATACAACATCCAGATAGAAATTTCCGTAACAGTTAATTTTTATTTAGAGGATGTATCTCGATTGCAGAGTTTGTAGTTAATTTTACAGACAGAAATTCCAATGCTCGTACCTAGATAAAGAAAAACCGTTACGTACCGTTAGCGGTTAGAGTCAGTACTCTATGGAATGTAGAGTTAATATTATTCATAAATTACGCTTACCTTAGCTCCAATCTGGTTTCCGCACTGGCCGGCTTGAAGATGCACGATTTCCCTCATATTTAATTATTATTTTAATAAATTATTAACAACACTACACGTCTCGTTCGTTCACAACTCAAATTGACCGGTGCGACGACTCGGTGGGGTTTTTTGAGGCTGGCTTCGCCTCCACGCTGCAGGCAAATCTTGCACTCTGATTGGTCCACAATATGCGCTAACTTCACGCTGTTCTGAGCTTATCGTTTTAAAAATGGAGTGATCCCTCTCCATAGCCTCGCTCGTAGCGTCATCGGCACCGCCATAGAATGAATCATAGTAAGTATAACATTGTGAGAACGCGTGTATTGTATAGTTTTTGAAGGGGCTTCATTCATATCGACCTAGCCAGACAAAATAATAAAAACAAGTTTTGTAAAAGTTTTTGTTCTTGAAGCCTTCCCTGCTTTTGGTTCCGTTTTGAATAAACCCCACGGGTGTGTGACCATGCGTTACTTAGCACACCTGACGTTTTCCCTGTATGTAGAACAGGACGAAGGGTAGGAATGTTAATTTTGGCGGGGTTGCGTCCTTCGCCCCCAATTCAGTTAACTTTACACCCCACAGACACGAATAATAATTTGATTATAACCGTTTATCACGTCATTGAGCAATTTATTAGTTAGGTAGAATATCTATTATTTAAACTAACTTATTTGACTGGTAAGTAAGTTTAAGGTGGTATAGGTATGTTTCTAACATCTTTCTTATCTTACTATTATAATAAATGATAAAGTCTGTGTGAATGTTTGTTATAAGTAATCTCCGTAACTACTTAAGTTATTTAAATGAGATTTGGTATGTTGATACTTTATGACCTAGCCAGAATAAGACATAGGATATTAATGTTTGGAAATTTTAACCACTGAGGGGGTTAAATAGGGTGGTAAAGTTTGTATGAAAAATTATTATTCCTTGGTTAGATTCAGTCAAAACTCTGTATAAATAAACTGCAAAGTAAATAATTAAACACGGATTTTTTATTTTTACAAAACTACCCCTTAGGCCTTAGGAGGCGTGGAATAAATTTCTGAAATTTTAATAAATAAATTTCGACGCGGGTGAAGCCCCGGGCCGCATCTAGTACCTAATAGATTACATAATTATAAATTATTAATATCTAACGATTTGTAAAAGATATAGTTTCTTTTATCCTTAGTATCTGGCTCAGTATCTGGTATCCTGGTATCTGGCACAGCGCATCAGCATTGCCCTACAGCCAGATGTCTTGGAGATGCACAGACTGGTATTGATATGGATCAGTTCAGCTACCTAGTACAAAACATAGTCGCTTCCCGCTGTCTGTCTGTCTGTCCTAAAAGTCCTAATGTATGCTTAGATCTTTAAAACTACGCAATGTATTTCGATGCTATTTGATTTTTAATAGATAGATTGATTCAAGGTATGTAAGTACATAAAGTACACCCGTGCGAAGCCGGGCCGGCTCGCTAGTTGTTAATTAAGTAGGTATGTTTTAATAACAGAACTTATCTAGATTTGAGAATTCCCTTGACTAGAAATATACAGCCAATTACCAGCCAGATATAATAAAAACAGGTTAAATTTTATTCCCCGTTACAATAACCGATTTATGGGGCCATTATTTTATAACTTCATCGTGATTTACGATTCAGTTCACCCACGGCACACCCACTAACAATCACATCAGAATAATTAATTACCAACCAATTTAGCAATTATTTCGCCAATAAAACCTTTCTTAAACATGCAAATGATCTACTTTTAAATATTTCTGTTTTACCTTCTTGGTAGGTTACTTTGGCTCTTTTGGTTGGTAGTACCGATGCTACATAATTACCTCTGCAGCACCACGATACATTATTATGGCACCAGCTCTCGGGTCACGATGATGTTTTGGTCGGTCATAAAAAAGAAAATATGTATTTCATACTTTTTAAATGCATCTCGTTCGTTGATTTGAATTTGAATATCAAACAACCTTTCGAATTCTAAATTTCTACCTAGTTATGTTACGATTGCATGCATGAATGTTGTGCTATGTTATTTTAAAGTTTTTAACCATTGTAATAAAATGTAAGTAGGTACTTAGGTAGGTAAGTACTTAATAATATTTTTATTACTTAAGTAACTATATCTGAATAGACTTTAAACTCATATTAATATTAACTTTTACATTTACTTAAAATTCAAATAGAAAAGAGAAGGAAGTTAAGAACTGCTTTGAATTTAAATGTTATTGTTTTTGTCATAAACTTATAATTAATGAAAGTAAAAGGAGGAAGTTATAAAGAAGACATTTAGCTGCCTACAATAGATAGATACTTACAATGTTTACTTATCAATTTTATGCTAGCTTATAAATTCTTATAAAACAGCTGGTTACATTGTGACTTGTGTTGATGATTCAGCTTTACATCAAAACAAAACAACCTTGATATTATTTAGTCATCATAAGTTTCCTTTAGTTACCTACATAATCACTCACTACATAGTATAAAACAAAGTCGCTTTTTCTGTCCCTATTTCCCTATGTCCCTTCGACGCAACGGATTTTGATGCGGTTTTTTAATAGATAGAGTGATTCAAGAGGAAGGTTTATACGTAATATCTACTTAATAAAACCGTGCGACGCCGGGGCGGGTCGCTAGTTCTATTTATATTTTGTTGTACGTGACATTGATTTATAAATGAAAAACTTAATAAGTATCTCAGAAGATTTAATTCCTTAATCAACATCGAAAACCAAACAAACAAAATATGTACAAACTTTCGCGTTTATAATATGAGTAAGATATACAGAGACTTGGCAAACTTAGTGTAGGACGCCCTCCAGCTAGGTGGGATGTCGATCTGCGAAAGACTGCTGGCAGATGCTGGATGCGGCAAGCTGAAGACAGGGAGCTATGACGCTCATTAGGGGAGGCCTATGTTCAGCAGTGGACTGATATAGGCTGATGATGATGATGATACGGATGGTGGTAAGGTAAGTGTATTGCTAGACCCATAAAGATACAATATACATTATCCTACTAATATTATAAGCGTGAGAGTTTGTAAGTATGGATGGTTGGATGTTTGTTACTGTTTCACGCTAAAACTACCAAATGGATATGGATGAAATTTGGCACAGAGCTGGATTATAGTCTGAAATAACACATAGGCTATGTTTTATCACGGAATTCCCACGGGAATGGGAATTAACGCGGGTGAAACCGCAAGGCGATGCTAGTTATTCATATTTCGATACGATGATGATGATACCGATTGTGGTAAGTTTATAGTATACCTAGACCCATAAAGGAACAATAAACCTGCTTTAATAAAACCTACATTATTCAACCTAATCTCCTCGCTTCGTGCCGCATGCAACCTACCCCAAAATATCGATCGCGACGCTGACTCACCCTGTGACGTCACAGCCTCGCCCGAGGGGTTGTTCACTGCATGACTCACTGTATGGGGATGGTAAATCTAATAGTATCTTACTAAGTTATAATATTACTACATACATACATAGTGTAAAGAACGTTACATAGTATAAGTCTATCCGAATGTACGAGTATGCTTAGATCTTCAAAAATATGCAAAGGATTTTGAGTGATTCAAGAGGAAGATTTATATGTTTAATAAACTCATACGAAGCCGGGGCCGGTCGCTAGTTAGTTACCAATAATTTGAAACTAGTAATAAACCGACACGGAAAATAAAAAAACAAGACCAAACAACTGTTTTTCCTGTTTTGTGATCCCAACTGGTGGTAAGTACCTTACCTACTGCGCTAGATTTATTAGGTACCTAGGTACCCTACCCATCATTATCTTGACAGTTTTTTGATATCTAGTCTACCTCAAAAAAACAGAACCTATCTACCTAGATACCTACGTACGTATAAACGTCAGATAAACAAAATTGCAAATCTTCAAAAAGGTTTCATTACTCGTTTATAAGATTTGGCGATGCAACTTTCCATAAAGGGCTTGAATCGTGATCAACTGATCAGTGATATATATATATAGACCATATTGTAAGTTTGTCTGTACTGCCTTGTGAGAACATGCTGAGAATTTAACTGACCTACTTGTAAATGTTGAGGAAAATATGCTGCGGCATTGCAGTATAATTCAACTAAAGTCTTAATAAGTTTTTAAATAACAATAACTAACCTCATTGCTCATAGGTCTACTATCACTACACGATATTCAGGGCCCTCTAGTTAAGGCGATTAGGGAGCAAGGCTTGCCGTCCGGTCGCCCTAATTAGGGACCTCTAAATCTTATTATTACACCTCTCTTATTTAGGCTATCATCATCATCATCATCAACCTATATTAGTCCACTGCTGGACATAGGCCTCCCCCAATGAGCGCCATAGCGCCCTGTCTTCAGCTTGACGCATCCAGCATCTGCCAGCAGTCTTTCGCAGATCGTCATCCCACCTGGCCGGAGGGTGTATTTAGGCTAAGGGTCCCTGAATATCGTGTAGTGGAACACCGCTTACAGAAGCTGAATAAAGAAACATAACTAAGATTTTATTAAACATGCCTCAAATGCCGAATGTTTGTCAGATTTCATTTTACGAAAAAACTCTAAAAATCCGATGAAAAAAAAACATGAAAAGAGGTCAACTAAGCAAAGAATTTTACACACATCAGCATCAATCACACAAGAGCAAAAAAGCATCAACTTGGAGCATTGGAACCAAAAAGCATTCGTATAAAGCTCAGGTTTATTTGCCTTTTTAGCTATCTCGTCAAGTGTAAAAATAAATAAAACGGTTCATTAATCAGTCATTTCTTTATTTATTCATTCAAAATCTAAATACTTACCCAACTAGCACGTTGGCGTTAAAATAACCTGTATATTATACTTATAACGGTTCCAATCGAGTATCTTAGTGTTAAAAATACCTGTAAAAATGGAGTTAGAGCATGCTCTAACTCACATATAACCACGAAAGAGGCCCACGATTTTGCAGGTAAAGGTGTTATAAAGCCTGTATAAGGGTGGTATAAGGGTGTTAAGTACCTGCACAAGAGTGTTTATTCATTCTCAGCTAATACCTTAACCGGTATAAATGTCTTGTAGATGAGTTGGTTAATACTATAGGTGTTAGAATCATTTCGGTTAAGAATGAAATATCACCTAACATATTACAAGACCTATTTAAAATACTTGTTTGACACTTAATCGCTTATTAGTTAGTTAGAATATTCTCAAGCGTAGGTATTTTGTATCTTACGACGGGAAGTCTATTAAAATTATGTGACTATCAGTGAATGGCGTAACAGAATTGACAGAGGAGAATATACAAATACTAAGGAGTTAAAGTTTTCATTGTGAAGTGAACATAATCTGCCGCGGTAATTTTACTGTAAATGTATACCATGTTTCTCATCTCAATTTTAACGCGCCCTGGATTAAATTAAGATTTTAAATAAAAATTATGAAGAATAATAAAGAAATTTCAAATTTTTATTTTTTTCTTTTTTTCCTTATTAGCCAGTAGCATGTTAAATTAAGTGGTTTCAGTAGAATGACAGAAGTTACATAAATAATGAAGTATTTTGTTGTCAAATATTGAATAACCTATTCAATATATATAAGTTAATTGATCAAAACAATGGCGACCGAACATTAAAGCTTTATGTCTTTGTTAAGTGTTCTATTACACATTTCGAGATACAACATCTTTAGTCAAGAATGTTGTCAGTCTTTAGTACTCTTTACAGTGTATTAATAGTCTTAAGTAACTACAATTACTATAGCCAAGACAATACTACCGGCTAAGCATAAAATGAACTTATACTCGTGACAAACTCTGTTTTAAAAGTAATGTCTGCACCTTATAATCAATATAACACCAAAATACTTATAAGGCACTTTACGGAAAAAACTAAACAACAATAAGTGTTAACGAGAGTCTAAAGAGAGAGAATAAAGTTTATAGTTACAACTGAGATCATTATTACTCGTTAAACAGTTAAAAGTAATAATAATACCTGTAACTGACACCAAAATGTTAGTTGGGTACCTAATTAAACTTGTAGTAAATACGTACCCAAATACCTATCTATTTTAAGAATTTAGATCTAGATAGTAATCAATTATATTATGCTATGAACGTAGAAAAAATAATTGTTGTAGTAATTCAATTAATTGAAACCAACTGGTCTATTTTAAGCCTAGCCTGTGCTTGTTTTTGAGCTGACAAGTGATGAGAAGTGTCAAGGTTGCAGACATTTCAATCATTCAATTCTTGGAGATGATTGTGTCATTGTGGTCAGGCCAGAGATCTGTGGCTGCGAGAACAGAAATAACTAATAATAAATAAATAATTCTGGACAATCCACAATTGGACAAACAAATCCACACAGCACTACCTAGCCCCTAAGTAACCTACTCAAAGCTTTTGTTATGGGTACTAAATACCAACTGATATATTTAATAATTTTTATGCTTAGATAGATATTTTTTATTGTACATAGAAAACACCCAGAGCAACGGAACAAATTTCTGTAGATCGTATGTTGTACTATAATGTCGGTTCGGTATTTCACGTTATTTACCCAGTAATTGTTTCAAAAAGTGCAAAGAAAGCAATTCTTTTGATGGGGATGCCTTCTTGGAAAACTATTGAAATAATCTGGGACTTATGTAATATCCAGACTCACAATGTTACGTTCTATATAATCCGTTGAAAATCCCTGTGGGATAATAAATAACCAACTGCGTATTCGGTAAACCTATACTTGAAGCTTTACTTGGAAAACAGATAAGACTTGGTTCGCCCAAGCTGCTAAAATTAGCTCAGCTTTTGTTTTGAACTCAGGATTATATTGCCACTAATATTATGATCCGCTAAGTTCAGTCCGACTTAGGTTTATTACTTCTAGTGAGTAGGGTCTTTAGAATAGGGATAAATCCTAGGAATTCTTTTGTTTTCACGTCTTGTTTTATCGAATAATTCCAGGCTTAACACAATATGGGCCCGAATTCCACTAAATAAACCGCTTCACCATTAGGTACATACAATCTGTGTTCTGTGAATCCAACACTGGCTGGAACCCCGCGATACCCACGCCTCAGTATCGATCGACTCTCGCTACCCTACATGGACAGGCGGCTCCAGACTTTGACTAACACGACACTTACATACATACCTATAGATAATAATATGTATATATACTAAATAAATATTTCCGGACAGTAAACCCAGCATCATCTAGTCCCAAGCTAATCAGAGCTTGTGTTATGGGTAGATAGATGACTGATTAGTGATTACTAAAAACAATCAATACATAGTATAAAATAAAGTCGCTTTCTCTGTCCCTATGTCATTATGTTCCTTTGAACGCTTAAATCTTTAAAACTACGCAACGGATTTTGATGCGGTTTTTTTTAATAGATAGAGTGATTCAAGAGGAAGGTTCATACGTATAATAAAACCGAGCGAAGCCAGGGCGGGTCGCTTGTTAAAATAATAAATCAATCATCATCATCCGAGCCTATATCAGTCCACTGCTGTACATAGTCCTCTACTTATATCATCAATATTCTAATAAATAAATAAATAATGCTGGATGATTCATACAGCGTCATTTAGCCCCATTAACAAGCTAAGCAGGAATTGTGTGATGACTGACAAAAATGTCATTTAAGCTCCTTCATAGACGTGAATAAATTAATAATGTTGGACAATTAAGATATCTATAAATATATTTTTATAATTCATAGAAATACCTAAAATTTGTAACAAATTAATATCAGTAGCTCGTACAACATTTGTCCCGAGGCGGGAATCGAACTTAAACTCTGACGTCGAGGCGAACCTTCCCCGCTGAGCCGCAGAGGTCGTCTTGTGAACAGAATGAAGAGCTCTAATCAAAAGCACTAAAACACATTTAATTTGGACCTTACCTTACCTTCATCAAGAATAATTTAAACTCGGCATTCAAAGGAAAAATTACATGAGACTGACTATGATGACCTAACACAGAAAACTTATTTACTTATAAGGGAATCTCAAACACTGTAAACTTGATGTACTCACAAATAAATATTTTTGTGTTATTTCTTGTTATACGCCGTGTCTAGAGCCCAAGGTCCGTGGGGTACCGACCGAGTCTCCGAGTTTTCAAAAAATTCTTTGAGCGTCAAGTCGATGCGATGTTTTTATTCAGATACGTGAATAAGTATAATAAGGTGAAAAAATTAAAACTATTGAGCTAACAGGAGGCGATTGCGAACAGTCGGAAACGTCCCTAAGACACTGGCTGGATTACATAATGATAGTATGTCGCTGCGTGCGACCAATACTACGACATGACACTAATGAAAGATTGGATGGATGGAAATTTGTCCCCTCTTCGCGCCAGAACTTCTGAACAGACTGGGCTAAAAACTTCAATAGACGTTGTTCAAGGCCTGGAAATTATAAAGTACATAACTAGAAGTTTACACTTTTATCAACGAAAATTACAAGCAAGGAATAGAAAAAAACAACTAGTATTTACAATTGAAACCATTGAGCTAAGTGCAGACGGTTGCAAACAGTAAATTGGCCTGGAATAATACATAGGCATATTTTCATCAATTTACACGCACGTGAAGCCGCGAGGCGCAGCTAGAGGTATAAGTATGATGTCTTTGCCAAAACCAGTATTGCCATGTTTTGGTAAATTTAAAATAGTTATCGATCGAACGATCAGATCAAGCCTACGCTCTCGCGTCAGCCTTTCAGACCGGTTCCACCAGATGGTCCCAAACCACAGCCCTGTATCGACTGCATTTCCATTCATGTACCTACATTGTAGAAAGAGAGACGCCTACTCTAAAAACTATCTCATCTGACAAAACCACCCCTACCTCTCCTCCGTCACAGACACGTTCGGCGACCCCGTTGACCCAAATCACATCCGCTAACCTGGGGCATAATAATAAATACCTAATAAAACACTGTTCTTGTCTATGCTTATGCCTGGGGCCATATTGTCTAACTCAACTGATAGTTCATAGTTAAACGATAATAGTTCATAGTTCATAGATAATCTGATAATCGAGATCGATCGATTTTTGACATTTGAAACCTAGCCTGGACTTCTATTCTATTTTAATTTAACAGATAATCGATTATAAAGACAATAAGGCAGTTGGAAGTGCCGGCAACCAGTCCCTATTCGCTTCATTACGCTTCACGTTCCACCAAAAACCGACCCCGCATGATGTGAGAAGAATTCCCTTTTTCAGCCATTGATGATTGGTGCATTCGCGCACATTATGGGGCCTTTTATAGCATCTAGCAAAGCCCAAGGATCGCACCTCTAAGAGGTGGCCCTTGTGCGTTTTGCCCCATCGTAATTTACATGGCCAGGCCTTCGTGCCCGCCAAAATCTGGGAACGCTTTCTTAGAGGAATAGTCATTTGAGGTCAACAGATTAGTCTTTTCGAAAAAATACATGCCTCTCCTCCACCTCTCGTCCCTCAAAAGCAAAAGGAAAAAAGGCAAAGGAGTATTGTCAGAATTAATACGAGGACATGGAAACTGCTACCTTTCTGCTAGCAAGCAACCATAGTCGACTCTCTTTTTAAGTGCTAAAATGTCATACAAAACGATATTTTTCTTCAGAAAATTATTTATAAAATAAATATTGTGAAAACAGATGTTGTAAAAACACCATTGCTATCTTCAACGCTATGTTGGTTGCCTTGGCACCCACGGCTACCTCCATCCACTCTGACTCATCCGCCCACGTAAGGAGGTCGGCGAGTGCACGGTGCTGCCAGCTTGGCTAGGTAAATGCGGCTAGAAGACAGCAAACTAGCTAAAGAAACTGTTCCAGTAGTAGAAGTTAGAACCCCACTTGAAAGTTTATGTAGTGTGAGTGCGACTATAGCCACGCCTCTCTGGGTCGCACCACCAAGCTAGGCCAGTGAATACGTAAAAAACTTTTTTTTCAGATGATCCAACGTAGGATTTTTCAGATGATACAACAAATGGGTACAAATGTTCATTTTTATTTTAAGAATATAAGATCTTTTAAGCTTCACTGTATTGCTGTATAAAGTCCAAGATCTAGCTAGTGATTTAGTAGAGCTGGCAACATTATTAGTAAAGCAATGAGGTCTTGTAATCGAAACTTTATGTAACCTACCTACTTGCTAATTGACGAAAAAACGGCGACAGAAACTGGCGCCACCAAAAAATTACTGATTGATACTAAGACCAAGTAGGTACCTTATAATCTTTGGATTGATAGATAACTTCGTCTCAAATAATTATGTAGCTCTTGTGCTTCTACCATCCTTTTTTAAAAGGATGACATAAGTTTTAAGAAGTGACAGACACATAACTAAATTAATCTTTGTTTTGTTTCGTCGAAACGTATTCATTGGATTTTTGTTTCGTTGATCCGTAGGTACTACGTCGCACAGTGGTTACGAATTGAAAAGAAATAGGGTGGAAAGTCGGAATTTTCACTTGATTTTTTTATTCTATGAAGAAAATCTAAAAGATACGTAAATAAGAAGATAAAAAAATGATCTATTATTTTTTGTATGGAGGAAAAACATTTTATTTTTTCTCGAATTCGATTAATTTGGCACTTGTTTTGTACTGAATCTTTGTTGCCCTGTTGATACAGTACCTACTTTCACAAAAAAATATTAAAAATTTGCGGCCACTTGCAGCGAAACAAGATTTTTTTTATTGTGAAGATTTCTTATTCTTCGTATCAATTACCTAGTGAATTTTTATGTCCAGTGTAATTTAATCGACTTATTGAAATAGATACTATAAAAAATCAAGTAGGTACCTATATAAAATACCTATATGTTTATTAATGTCCTTATCCATACCAAATAGTATAAATAATCATATTAATATGTAATATTTAGAACCTACCATAGGTAGGTATATCTGATAAGTAGACATTAGATAGGACCCACCCATACCTCAAAACCTAAGCTCTGCTTAGCTTGAGGCTAGATGTGTGAATTTTGTAGAATTATGTAGTTATTCATCTTGTACTTTTATCTATCTTAAAAATGGCTCATACCATTGAGGAGTGTAGTGCTTGGTCGACACAGCGTCAGGCGCTGAAAAGTGTAGTTGGTCAGGACCTCTCACTGCCGAGTTTGGTAAATGCCATGCTTGACAGTGACAGGGCTTGGGAAGCTATGGTTTCCTTCTGTGAAGATGTCGTCTCCCAGAAGGAAGCAGCCGAGCGAATCAGAGAGGAAAATCCTCAAGCTGAGCCGATCCGACGGCGGAGAACTGGAAGAAGACGACGGCAATTCCATCGTCTTCTTCCGCTCGATGGAGACCAGCTGAGTGATGGTACGAGGAGAACCAACTCAGCATTGCACAGGTCTCCTACGAGGAGGGACGCCCTAAATACCCCAGAACATGCCTTGGCCCTAGAAGGGACAACAAGAAGGATCCGTCCAAGACGGATGATCATCGACAGGGTAGCGGTCGAATCCGACCGGGAACCCGTAACCCTGTCAAGTGCTAGTGCGCCGTCAAACGAATCGTCTGGTGACGAGTGGTTTGACGACGCTCTGGCGCTACGGTGAAAGAGGGAATATCGATGGGTTTTTAGTTGGTATACCACTGATAGCTCAGTGGAGAGCCCAACATGCCCCTCTAGCACTCCTCAGGCTAGAGGAAATGCGTAAGCTGCATTTTGCCATCGGAAAAAAAAAAAAAGGTACGGGTACGACTTACAGTAGTATCACTACATAGTAAACAAAGTCGCTTTTTCTGTCCCTATTTCCCTATGTCCCTTTGACTGCTTAAATCTTTAAAGCTACGCAACGGATTTTGATGCGGTTTTTTTTAATAGATAGAATGATTCAAGAGGAAGGTTTATACGTATAATAACCGTGCGAAGCCGGGGCGGCTCGCTAGTTTAGTATATACAGTAGAACCCGTTTAAGACGATCACGCTTAATACGATTTCTCGCATAATACGCCACTTTACGCCAGTCCCTGAAACTTGAGACATATTTTCATACATTTCTTTAATACGCCCGAGCCAGCCCCGAGTCCTGGCCTGTGCCTATTCTGATGGGTCAGAAAAGTTACGTTTGCTAGTGATTGGCAAAGCAAAAAAACAGCGCTGTTTCAAAAATGTAAAATCGCTCCGCTCCCCGTAACATATGATCCACAATTTCGAGCTTGGATGACCGGCATTCGGTTTAATTAACGGTTAAAAGTTTGATTACTTCCAGATTAAATGTAGACGCATAATTCTATTCATTGACAACTGCCCCGCTCACCCTAAAGGTGTTGAACTCAAGAATATCAAGCTTGTTTACTTACCTCCAAATGCGACAAGCAAATTACAACCGATGGATCAGGGAATTATAAAGGTCCTAAAGCAAGGTTACAAGGACAAGACTGATACATCGCTATCTTCATGAAATGGAAGACCCTGACAACAAACGACCCTTGACTGTGCATGATGCGATTCTAAACTTATACCAAAATTAGAACAAAATACATAAAAATATATATTACGATATATTTTCCCTATCCCGCATAATACGCTTTCTCGCTTATGACGCGTTTTTGGAAGGGTCCCTGAGAAATCGTCTTAAGCGGGTTTTACTGTAGTTAGTCAGTATTTATTTACCTAGTTAAGGATGAAGACTGTAGGAGTTCTAATACCTAATAACACATTACGTTATCATGCCGCTCATCGGATAACCCTATGAGGAATGTCGAGCCCACACGACTCGGCGGAGATGACAGCATCCTTTGATAAGATTATGACTTTGCAATGACATTACCTTCTGCGGCCACCCAGACTTCTCTTGAAAATATCATCATCATCAACCTAAACTAGTCCTAGTTATGACGTGTCCAAGTGTCCTGTAAGGTCTTAAGGAAATAAAGCATTTTGACTTTGACTTTGACTACACTGACTTGACTACACACATAATATCATGCTGGACATAGGTCTTAGGTAGCATGCTTTTTCATAAGCATGCTCTTTTCGCTCGTAAGTTGCATACTTTTGTGCTAAAAGTTACATGTGTATTCCTTAGTGAGTGCGCAAAGCTCCTGGACCTTCTTTATTCTTTTTAGAGTACCGTACCCTAATAATAAAACTGGACCCTGTTACCAAGACTCCGCTATCCATTCGTATAGGCGTCGACGTCACCAAGCTGTGTGTTATGAACCGTGAAAGACAATTGAAATTTTCACTGATGATGTAGGTACTTATGTTTCCGATCTCACTAAACATACCTACTAAAAAAACAAATCAAATATGGTTTAAGGTAAGGGGCCTTCCATACAACAAACACAATTTTTTTTCTTTTTTCACAGCTAATGGTACGGAACCCTTCGTACGCAAATCGACTCGCATTTTACCCAGTTTTCAAGAAAACGCCTGGTACATTATCCATCGAATCAGTCAAAAACATTCAAGCAATTGTCCAATTTCCAACCAAGGCTTCAGTGGGCGGACAGTGGGCGATTTCCTTTACCTTTACTTCCTTATCACGATAGAGTAGAGGTGAGATTGCGCTGGCATTTATAATTAAGGACATAACTGTCAGTCCACGTAGCCCATCTGTTTCACTTTAGGCGATGTGGATAGATGGCCCATCTTCTAATGGTGTTTATGGCTCTTTTGATTGCTTTTAAATTTTTAATTCATCGAAAATTACAGAAAAACATAATTATCTACTACAGGAAATAAACTTTGTCCAGCTGTGGTGTAAAAATGTAGAGAATTAAAAGGCTGGAAATAAATAATTGCATTTCTATAATATAGATAAATTTTATTAATGTTTAATTAGATGAGTAGCTACTGGATACATAAATTAAAAAATAATGATTTCAAATACATACTTACAAAATCCTTCGTATGTTATGTAGGTATAGAGAGGTGGGTAGGTATGTACCTAGGTGGGATGCTAAATTGCTAATCAATAACAATACTTAATACATATTAGGATATTTATTTTATTCGTCTACCTAATGTTGCCCAGCATTCTGGGCTCAACACATAGGTAAGTGTAAAAAGTAAGTACCTACTTAACTTACTATATAGATAGCTAGATAATAACTTTATTGCACCATCAAAGTTATAAACATCGGAGCATCTTAATACTTATTAAAATTAAAGTAACAAATGTAACTCGTGATTTTGTTTTTTTAGCTTTCTAAGTACCTACATTACTATTCAAAAAAGCATGAAACATGTTTAAAATTAGCTTACATTCATAGGTCATCATGGCTTATGAATAAGATTGCAGTTTTGTAAATGCTTTTTGGGGTTAGAGCAGTTAAAAAACTGACTGAAAACTGTTAAAAGGTTAATAAATAACACTGAAAAAGTGGCGCTAACTCAAATTTTTCTTATAACTAAACCATAGTTACAGACATTTTTGAGTTTCTTCTGCTATAAAAAAAACCTAATGAAATAATTTCTTTTTGAACTCCAAAATAATATATGCTGTAGGTTTTTAAAGTAGTGTTGCATTCTCTTCAAATTTTCCGCAAACCGGGTAAAAACTCAAGATGTTCTAAAAAGCATAAAAACAATAAAATTACACAACCGCGCCCAGCTATCCGGGTCGACGATCGATGGTGCCGCGCGGCCGGTGCCACCGCGTGCGGTTACCATTGGATGTTAACGGGCAGTTAGCCTAAACTGGGTTATTTTGTGCGTGATACGATTGTGCACGTCTACACGCACTTTTTGGCATTATTCTACTCAGGTACTAGGTAGTAATTACCTACCTAAACCTATTTTTCTTTAGCCCTATCATTTAGTATGCCACAAATAAAATGAATAAATGGCATAAGAATAGATTATTATTTATTCTTATCTAAATGGTAAGTAATGTTACCTTATTCTGGTCTCGACGATTGGCTTTGAAATATAGATGAAAAGTTTATTGTACATTCTACATTCAAACAATTGAAATAGATAAACATAGAATTTTAAACAAAATTACAGTACGTTTAAATTAACCAAACGTGTAGGTTATTAAAAAAGTAACTAGGTACCTAAGTACCTACTTAGGAAATAACTTAGTAGGTATAGTCTAGGCTTTGCCATGCTTTGCCGAGAGCAAATGGCGCTAGAATTATTTAAGAAAGTAGGTAGGTACCTACCTGAATTCTTGTTGAAATAGTACCTACCTACCTAGTGCCTACACAGGAATCGCAAATTTCAGAAAGCCGCTATGTGAATTAATCTTTCTTCTTGACGTTACTTAATTATGAATTATTAATCTTTTACATTTAGCCTCTTCCCTAAATCACCAACGATTAAACAGTCAATGAAACTGGTCCTGAAGCAACCCAGCGTTGCAGCATTCTATCTAGGCGGCCTACAATCAATACTCCCGTCTAGGCTGCCTGAGCGGGAGAGGGACGGCTGCGACCGACTCCATCGCACTTGTGCGTTGCTATGGCGACAAGGGATGGGATAGGTAATTCAATAAGTAGGTACTGTTAGACTGTACGTGACTGTACCACCTACGCAATATGTATGTACAAGAAGTAGGTACCTATCTTAGGTACCTGTAAAATTATTTAGGTACCTAACCAATTTTGAAACCGCTAAGTACCTGTATGTACCTATTTACCTACGTATCTACCTACCATATTTAAAACTTGATGACTACCTACCAATAAGGAAGTTTCCAATTTTTCAAAAATAAAAACTACTTACATGAATTGAAGGGCATATAAATTACAATATATATGGTGAAAGTATTATTTAAAAAACTTGAAAAATGACAAAGTTATTCCAATTTTACTAAACCCCAAACGTATTTTGAAATAAGTGCGAGGCATTTCGCCTGTGACGTCACAATAAGGAAGTTTCCAATTTTTCAAAAATAAAAACTACTTACATGAATTGAAGGGCATATAAATTAGAATATATATGGTGAAAGAATTATTTAAATAACTTGAAAAATGACAAAGTTATTCCGATTTTACTGAACCCCAAACGAATTTTGAAATAAGCGCGAGGCATTTCGCCTGTGACGTCACAATTCCCGGCGAGTCAACTGTACAGGAGGGGCGGAAAGCGTTTTTCGGCTGTTTCGTCGTTTGTCGCTCACAGTAAGTAGGTAGGTACATGGAACGCGGTGTGTGGTGTGAGTGTCTATATAAAGTATTAAGTAACCTTATTAATATCTTAATATCTTACTATTAGAATAAATGGGAAAGTCTGTGTGAATGTTTGTTATAGGTAATCTCCGTAACTACTTAAGTTATTTAGATAAAATTTGGTATGTAAATCGATTGGGACCTAAAATAACATATTGGATAGTAAAATTTAGAAAAAAATACCTCTGAAGGGGTTAAATGGGGTGGTAAATTTTGTATGGAAAATAATTATTCCTTGGTTCGATTCTCTCGAAACTCGGTATAACCAATCTCTGGAATGAATAATTAAACAGGTATTTTTTATTTTTACTCAATAACCTCATACTCAATTACAGTAACGTGTGCAATAACTTTCTGGAATTTGTATGACAAAAATCTCTGGCTCGTGGGCGAAGCCGCGGGGCGCAGCTAATATTTATTTTATTTGAAAGAGATTTCTTTCTTTTAATAACTTTGCACCAATCTTATTTTTTTAGGTACCATAAAATAATGTTTATCGGGTGCACTAATAGTTGTAGGTACTTGTGCACTTGGGCACGACACAATATTAATAATGTACTGTAGTGTAGCATCAACTTGCACGGTTTCCATAATGATTCTATGCGACGTCACTAGAAAGTCCTAGATATGAAGATGACGTAGAATTTAAAGACTGTTCTGTGAGAACAGCTATTACATTTCCATACCTACTGCAATACTGCATTGATATTTCTATTAGTCCACTATTTTTTTATTCACTTTTTCGTTTCCAAAGACTTAATCTATACTTTATCCATTCCTAACATTGAATGAATAATCGTCAGACAAGTTCGGCCTTTTATATCTCCAATAGGTACCTCGTAACATTACAAAACTAACTAGAAAATCGACAAATTTCTAGAGAAATAACTCTGTCCCTTTCATTCAAACGCCAGCCACACCGTCAGCTGTCCTTTTCTTATGTTTCCACGGTTTTCCGAAAGTAAATCTATCTCTGTCATTCCCATTGTCTCTTTCTTTCCTTTCGATTCGATCGAGAACCTTGATATTATGATATACTTCAAAGTCATGAACATTAATAAGCAGTGATCGGAATTACAAGAGCATATTTACCTAAAGTTACATATTTACATCAAAATCATAATGTTGGGATTATAGAGGTCTAGTGAAGAGGATTTATTGAGATCATTATACAGACTTAGACATTGTTCTATAGGCTTCCAGAAGTTTCTACTATGTTCTCGAATGATCTTCGTCACATATACACCAACTCAACACACTCGGTAAGGTACTCACACATGCATACAACACACACACAACTCAAAACACTCACAAGCACAAAACACAAACACACAGGCGCACACTTAACTAAACAATCAAATGCTAACAAACTTTTGCAAACAATATTGTATGTTTTAATTTAATCTTTCAAATACGCACCTTCCAATATTATTGTAACTGTATATTACGGAAGAGCGGCACCCTCTTACACACATATGTATCTCTTTATTTAAATAGGGTTCCAAACCCAAGCTATGTTAATTAGTTTAAGTTTACTGTAATAGATAATTTGTATTTGATCTCGTATATTCCAGAACTTTCCAGAGCTTTCTGCACATTCCCGAAAGCTCTAGAATGTTCGACTGCACAGAAAATAAACCTTATTTATACAAAAGTAGGTAAGTACATATATTGTTTTCTATCAACTATAAGGTAATCTATTAGATAGTTGCGGTAAACGTGTTCTTGGATGGAGACCGCGACTGGGAAAACGTAGTGTAGGACACCCTCCGGCCAGGTAGGATAACCATCTATGGCCAGTATATAAAGATAATCTATGGCCTATTTTTGTTGGAGACAAGTACCAACACTATTCTATGATGATAACTGAAAATGACGAACGATTTTGAACTCTAAAACCTTATGATCAGACCTTCAGAAAAATACGAGCAATCTTGAAACTATGTAGATGTTGTCCTGCACAGATTCTACAACGATAATATCCATTCGCTCTTGATTTAGCCAAAAGTAACAACCGTCTGAGGTGACCGCGCATCGATTACTACTTGACTCGAGCGTCTCGAGGAAGTTGTGACGTCATGACGTTGTTGAGCGGCCGCGCGCCGAGAAGTTTTAAACCGGACGGGAAAAGTATCATAACTTCGTCATTTATGAAGATAATTGAAAAAAAAAATCAGTGGGCTTTATTGCAAGCATAGTTTTATGTTTCTACATTTAAATAAAAAAATTGGAAACTTTCTTATTCCCGGCGAGTCAACGGTACAGTAGGGGCGGAAAGCGTTTTTCGGCTGTTTCGTCGATTGTCGCTCACAGTAAGTAAGTAGGTACATGGAACGCGGTGTGTGGTGTGAGTATAAAGTATTAAGTAACCAATCCAATATAAAGTATTAAGTAACCTTATTATTATCTTAATATCTTACTATTAGAATAAATGGGAAAGTCTGTGTGAATGTTTGTTATCTATAATCTCCGTAACTACTTATTTATTTAGATGAAATTTGGTATGTAAATCGATTGGGACTTAAAATAACATATAGGATAGTAAAATTTAGAAAAAATAATCTTTGAAGGGGTTAAATGGGGTGGCAAAGTTTGTATGGAAAATAATTATTCCTTGGTTCGATTCTCTCAAAACTCAGTACAACTTATCTCTGGAATGAATAATTTAACACGTATTTTTTATTTTTACTCAATAACAATAACTAGGAGGTGTGCAATAACTTTCTGGAATTTGTATGACAAAAATCTCTGGTTCGTGGGCGAAGCCGCGGGGCGCATCTAGTGTTTATTTTATTTGAAAGAGATTTCTTTCTTTTAATAACTTTGCACCAATCTTATTTTTTAGGCACCATAAAATAATGTTTATCGGGTGCACTAATAGTTGTAGGTACTTGTGCACTTGGGCACGACACAATATTATATACTGTAGTGTAGCATCAACTTGCACGGTTTCCATAATGATTCTATGCGACGTCACTAGTGTGATGTATGTAGATCATTGTAGGTAGTTAGTTCTAATAAATATAATGTGGGTAGGTGCTTTTCTCTCTCAGTTATGTCAGACCGCAATAAACTTCAGTCAAGCAACGTGTCTTTTCTTTGGTTTTTCCTACCGGCCGATTTTCCCGTACTAACACAGTGCTAAATACTTCATTGGCGACGAGGATGGGAAAGTCCTATATATGAAGATGACGTAGAATTTAAAGACTGTTCTGTGAGAACAGCTATTATATTTCCATACCTACTGCAATACTGCATTTACATTTCTATTAGTCTACTGTTTTTTTCACTTATTCGTTTCCAAAGACTTAATCTATACTTAATCCATTCCAAACATTGAATGAATAATCGTCGGACATGTTCGGCCTTTTATATCTCCAATAGGTACCTCGTAACATTACAAAACTTAGTTGAAAATCGACAAATTTCTAGAGAAATAACTCTGTCCCTTTCATTCAAACGCCAGCCACACCGTCAGCTTTCCTTGTCTTATGTTTCCACGATTTTCCGAAAGGTAAATCTGTCTCTGTCATTCCCATTGTCTCTTTCTTTCTTTTCGATTCGATCGAGAACCTTGATATGATATACTTCAAAGTCATGAACATTAATAAGCAGTGATCGGAATTACAAGAGCATATTTTCCTAACGTTACATATTTACATCAAAATCATAATGTTGGGATTTTAGAGGACTAGTGAAGAGGATTTATTGATAACATTATACAGACTTAGAGATTGTTATATAGGCTTCCAGAAGTTTCTACTATGTTCTCGAATGATCTTCGTCACATATTAACCAACTCAACACACTCGGTAAGGTACTCACACATGCACACAACACAGACACAACTCAAAACACAAACACACACATATACTTATACACACACGCCACAAACACACAGGCGCACCCTTATCTAAACAATCAAATGCTAACATACTTTTGAAAACAATATTAAATGTTTTAATTTAATCTTTCAAATACGCACCTTCCAATATTATTGTAACTGTATATTACAGAAGAGCGGAACCCTCTAACACACATAGGTATCTCTTTATTTAAATAGGGTTCCAAACCCAAGCTATGTTAATTAGTTTACGTTTACTGTAATAGATAATTTGTATTTGATCTCGTTTATTCCAGAACTTTCCAGAGCTTTCTGCACATTCCCGAAAGCTCTAGAATGTTCGACTGTACACAAAATAAACCTTATTTACACGAAAGTAGGTAAGTACATATATTGTTTTCTATCAACTATGAGATAATCTATTAGATAGTTGCGATAAACGTGTTCTTGGGTGGAGACCGTGACTGGGCAAACGTAGTGTAGGACACCCTCCGGCCAGGTAGGATAACGGTCTATGGTCAGTATATAAAGATAACCTATGGCCTATTTTTGTTGGAGACAAGTACCAACACTATTCTATGATGATAACTGAAAACGACGAACGATTTTGAACTCTAAAACCTGATAATCAGACCTTCAGAAAAATACTAGCAATCTTAAAACTATGTAGATGTTGTCCTGCACAGATTCAACAACGATAATATCCATTCGGTCTTGATTTAGCCAAAAGCAACAACCGTCTGAGGTGACCGCGCATCGATTACTACTCGACTCGAGCGTCTCGCGGAAGTTGTGACGTCATGACGTTGTTGAGCGGCCGCGCGCCGAGAACTTTTAAACCGGACGGGAAAAGTATCATAACTTCGTCATTTATGAAGATAATTGAAAAAAAAATTCACTGGGCTTTATTGCAAGTATAGTATTATTTTTCTACATTTAAATAAAAAATTGGGAAACTTCCTTATTAATCAAACAAGGTCCTACCTACGTAGGTACTTTTACCCACTTTCATGACTACTGTCTAGTACCTAGGTACCTAACCTACATCTATCTATCTAGGCCTCAAAAGGATCAATCAACGTGTATGGTTATTTAATTATTAATTCATTGTAGACTGACTAACATTAATATTATTATCTTCAAAAAGAAATTATAAAATAAACAAATTATAGGTAAACATGGAATAAACATTAATTACCCTACCAACCTGTTAAAATTATAACAAATTGACTTGCGAAGTTTACACCAGTATATTCTGTGACTAAGCAATCATTGTAAAACTAACTTAGATCTTAGCAACCTCAGATAGCAACAAATTAAAATCGTTGCTATTTCCGTCCATGATCCTTTTCGTTTTAAATAAAGCTTCCATTGTTCTGATCACAGATATCTATTCCGATGATTCATTCATAATAAAAATAATTATATCGTAAAACATAGCAAGGTAGACTGTATTACAAACGAAGTAGCTACAATACAATACCTAGGTAGGTACCACTGAGTAAATTATACTTTTTTAACTCAATGGTAGGTAGGTATCTACTTAGTGATTGATCTTCACGGTTCTAAAATTTCGGTAAGGTCAGTATCTACTACCTACCTATTCTAATAGTTATGTGGGTATCTATCTAGCTACCTAGGTAGGTACCGAGTACAGAGATAAAAGCAATGCGAGTTTGGATCGATTGTTTCTGTGTAACCGAGTGTGACACCGGCAGCGTCGGGCTAATATTTATGGATTAGTTGCATGCGGTAGATACCATAGTACTACTCATAAAAGCTATTAGGCAAAAGATTGTAAATTTATTCGAGAAACCATGCTCATGGCGCGGGCGTTCGCTTGCTTCATCATCATGAGCCCATATCAGTCCACTGCTGGACATAGGCCTCCCCTAATGAGCGCCATAGCGTCCTGTCTTCAGCTTGACGCATCCAGCATTTGCCAGCAGCACACTCTAATATACGGAATACACCGTAGTACGCCGGATTGTATAAAATTTACGAACTGACCTATGTTAGCCTAAACGCAATTAATCAGTGTGCTTCCTATATTATAGCGTTATTTTTATGTTTTATGCGTATTTTTATTCTTACCATAAAACCTCCTTGATAAAGCCAGTCTGTTGTGCAAGTGGAGACGCCCTAAGAAGCCACTGATCATGCTCCCTCCAAATAGCTGCATAGACGCCCTACTGTGTCCTAAATAACTTTCCTTGTCAGGGCAGTCTATAATTCTATCCAAATCTATGACTCCTTTGGTCCAGTTAGAGAAACTAGTAAACATGAGTTGTTTTATGTATTTCACTTTTGCATTTAATTGTTTATTCCAACAAAATGTTTGTTTCTTTTTCAAGCCCTAAGCTACTAGACAAAGTATATCCACTTTGTCAAGTACACATGCATAATATCCTTCTACCTGTTTTAGAAAGTAAAAAAAGTTTTGTCTATCTGACCTTGAATAATGTTTGGCTACTTTTCAGAAAACTTATAAAAATACCTCTTATAACCTAATACATTGTTGAAAGTAAAACCATCAAATTATATTTAAATGTTTATTGACAGTTGTGCCTACGCGTCAGCAATAGTCACCTCCACTTCTACACCGGGCTCGATGTTGATTGAAGTGATCTGTTTGACGATCTCGGAAGGAGAGTGCAGGTCTATCACTCGCTTGTGGATCCTCATTTGGAAGCGGTCCCAGGTCTTGGACCCTTCACCACAGGGAGTCTTACGTGTGGTGATGCGCAGGATCTTGGTTGGCATGCGGACTGGACCCTGGAATGGATGAAATTCATGTTTAGCTGGGAAAACAAAACTTCTATCAAAAAATTAAAGCTGGTCAATAGAGTGAAATTTTTCGAACGGTGGTTCGTGTAAATGCGTACTTTAAGTCTTTAACAGACATGATAATCATATACATCGGCGCCGCGCAAGAGACATAAATTTTTAAAAAAACATATTGAGGAATTCCATATCAACGTAACTTAATATTTTGAAAATCAACAACAAGAGAGATTTTAGGTCAATAACTGCCTTCTTTTATTAATGATAAAAAGATAAAAAGCTGCCTAGCATAGCCTAGCTAAAGTAGGGTCAATGAAATTTTGTAACTACCCTATGAGCAGTGCATGGTACGAACACAAGCACTGCACTTTGAGAAGTGCTGATATGGCGCTTTTCTGGTGAGCATATTGACATAGAATTCAATATACCTTCATCAGAGCGCTGTACATTTATATAGTAGGGTAATAAATTAATGCCTATTATTATTAGCTCTAATTTAGTTTTATTTATAATAATACTTTGTGTTTTACTTTTTCTTTATTGTGTTAGATACTTATAACTTGTCTTTTTTTCTACTGTAGGTGTACCTACTTCAAATAACTTTGTTTCTGTTCTCTTGCGTAATTTTGTTGTGCGGTCTGTGTGATAACAATAAAATATATTCTATTCTATTTTTAAAGATCTTACGAAACTTCTCATAGAGTCCACAGGAGATAAGAATGCTGGTTTCTATTTTGGTCAACGAATTAGCATTGACATTCAACGTGGCAATGCTGCCAGCATTCTGGGTACTTTGCCTTCTGGTGACGGCTTAGATTTTTAAGAGTTTGTTATAATTGTATATACTAGTGAGCTATGTGATCTAATAATTATTCTATTCTATAAAGATTGAAGAAGCAAGTAAAAAAATAGTTTGCCCCCATGTCACTCGCTGAATATCTTATCTGCGAACACTGTGGATATTTTTCACAATAACCTGCCGAAACTACTACAAATAGCACAGGTAGTTATAGAAACAAAATGTTTAGATTAGTACATTAACACTTACATGTTACATCGCTTAAGGGATAAAAAAAACCTGTAATGATGTAATGCTGTTTTTTCAAATAAATAAATATTAAACTTCCTGCATCTTGGACTGGAAGAATGGCTCAAGCTAAATATATAAATTGATATTGATATCAATTGAGTAAATATCTAATTTAAATAGCTCATTCATACACCATTGTAAGTCATTTTCTTACATGTAACTACTGATTTTAACATGAACATTGGCAGTATTTATTATGGAGTAGTCTGCCTACTACTGAGTTCTCTTCCAGCAAATTTTAACATTTGAAGAGTGAGTTAGGGCACTATGGCACTCATTCGGGGAGGCCTATGTTCAGCAGTGGACTAATATAGGCTTAGTCAAGAGTTTATCTTTATTCTGTGCAGATCAATGTTGACCAGCTAATTCTAACTGAGATCTGCACTGAAAACTTGCATTAGTGTTTTGTCCAGCTTCCTGAACAACTAGATCAAGACTAAGTCTTGATGATAACTTCATTTGAGACCAGGTTTTAGACCTAATCTAATTCTACGAGTTGGGAAGACTCCCATGCAAGTTTCAGTGCAGATTATGGTAGTCCTTTATCCAACAGCCTATGCTAGGCCACTGTTGAACATAGGCCTGCCCTGATAAGCACCATCCTCTGCATTTTCCTTTAACCTATGTATGCAGGATGAACTTAAACTATCATTCCCCACGGTAGCTGTATTTTCAAGATTTCTACCTATGCAGGAAGATAACATATTATCATACCCCGTAGCTGTATTTTCAAGATTTAAGCCTTTAAAGTTATAATAATAGTGTTTTAATTTATACCTTCACACGCAGCTTCTGCTTCTTGGCTCCATTGATGAGGTCAGCACAGACCTTCTCCAGAGAGCGCACGTTACGGGAGGTCAGCGTGATGCGGATCCGGTGGATGGGCGAGATCTCAGCTTGAGGCTTCTCGATGTCTTTGCCTGACACGACGGCGGCTGCCTGGAAATCATTGATGATGGCTTAGATGGCCGCCAAAACATATAGATACTTTTTTTGACGTATTCTTCTGATTTTCTTGGATAACTATGGGTTTTTAGAGGTTCAGACACTAATTTGAAGGCTCTATTGCAGTTTAAACAACTGAGGTGCTTTACGAGCTTGAAAACAAGTGCATACACGTGTGAACATAACCTCTAAAAGTCACAGGTTTGTGCTATAAAATTATCGGGATTTGAATGAATTATATTTTGCACTACTAGATATGAATGCTTACCATGGTTTTGCTTTATTCCGGTCGAGATAAACAATTTTATAATGAAAATTGCACAGCGCTGAACCGGAGCACAGCGACACTTTCAGTTCATGAAAGAAAGAGAAAGAAAATCAGCTGGCTTGCTTGCTCGCTGTCTAAATTTGACATTTCATTATTTTGACAGATTGATCAATCGCTTAAACAAAAACCCAACGCGCTAGTGGCATTCTCGATACTTACACTCTTTACTAACTGATTTTGGTTTCAAGAACGGAAGTGGCTTTTCGTTGTTTATGGGTGCTAAATGTTACTGCCTTGACAAAAATTTTTACCTTATTTTTTTCTGAAATTTCGTATAAATGAAAAAAATTGCATTATCATCCATCAGTGGTCGGACAGGTGGAACGATTTTATGTACTCGCATCAAAGTTTCATAACATGATATGGCTTTTTTCCGGAAAGTTCCGATATTAACCAATTTAATAAAATTCATTCAATTGATTTGAAACTTTATTGTATGTGTTACTATGCAAATTTTTGACGTTTTCTATGCATTGTGCACAAAAATACCAAGAATTTCTAAATTCAGATCTTTATCTATAGGTACAGTGGGTGAAGTAAGACTGCGGATATTGATGAAATTGATACGTTTATCAATTTACACCTCCATGTAATATTTATGAAATTACGGAAAATAATTCTTGATAATTTTAAATTAACGGAATTCCCGAAGCATATCCATACTAACCTATTATTTGATGTCATTGACCCTAAATCGTTCTACCTACTCCAATCACTGATTATCATACAACTCATTTATTTAAAATTTTACAAACGAACATACATAATGAATGATTTACACTTACAATATTAAAATAACATTAAACTGGTTCATGAAATTAACTTAAATACTTTCAATAAGACAACAGCTTCTAAGTAAAATAAATAATAATATATTCAAACGTTGTTCATCATGATGTTCTTGACTTGCTTGTCGAATTTCCTGGAAAATAACGATAAATAAAAATGTTAACTTGATGTCGACGTAGGTATACAAAACATTAATAATCATATTAATTATCACAACTTACAATGACGTTATCTGATCTCCTGGCAAATGGAATGGATTGCAAATGGCATCCGCGTACAACGCGTGTAGTCTTCGTAAAGCAGTTCTAACTTCAGCATCCCGAATGTTACTCCCACTTGGAGACGTAGAACTGGTCACGAGGACTAGTTTGATTCGAGTATTGGTGACATACCCGTATCTAAAACAAAAAATGAATTCTACTTAGTAAAAAGGCTGAATAAATCAGATTTAAACAATCTTTTTATCTAACTTTGAGACGATTATTAGTATAATACCAATTTATTATAATTCTTACATTTTATGTGAGTCAGTTGAATAAAGTAATCCTAAATATAAATCACGTAAATCCGTTCTGGCTGCGTTAGAATTAGAGCTCGAGTTGTTGGTGTTGGTAGAAGCCAGTCTCTCCTCCAAAGCATCTAAAGCAGTATGTACGAGCCACTGACGAGAAAGCTCATTGTCGGTAGTGGTATCGTTTCCGATTCCTCCTATGTAAAGAGGAGAATTCTGAAATTATAAATATATATTTTACAATAAAAAATCATACATACAGGCAAAAAGACTGCTGATAAATGGTTAGTTTTCGGAAGTTGGTAATCAAACTTTTGTCTATGAATCAACAAGTGACGTCACACTATTTGTGATCAAAACAGTGCATTTGAGAATATTGGTGATATTTTGATGATTTTCACGAAAATTCAACGCAAACATACAGTGAACATACAAATGACGGATAAGAAACAGTGAAATTGATAAATTAGCGACGAAAACTCACGTCTTTGCCAATAACAGCGACGCAAACAGCCATTTTCACTTGACAACTAAGCGGAAGTGATTCCCACTCATCTGTCAAAGTACGCGGAGCCTGTTTCCGCGGGGATTTTGAACTTTGTGAAATATTGCGAAACTTTACAAAGCGGAAACAGTGGATGTGACCTATTTATCTTCTGTAATCTACGTATTTTATAACATTGTACTCGATTTTATCGGTAAGATGACACACATTCGCCTGAAACTTCCAGTCTTAGTATTTTTTGACTCATTTTAATTTATATGTAATTTTTAGGAATTTCCGTGTCAAAAATGGCTATACACGACGAGTTAGCCTTTGAAGTGAATGAAAACAATGGTCCTGTACTAGTGCGGTCCTTAGAATCAGTATCTCGCGTATATTTGCGCTTCTCAAACCGGACCTCCCGCCCTGTGGACGTCTATTGGCGAGATTTCAACGGCCTGAGGCAGCGGTACGTTTGCCTACTTCCTGGTACGTCCAAAGACATCAACACCTATCTCACTCACCCCTGGGAGTTCACTGACAGTGCAACAAAAGAGTCCTATGTTATTAACAACAAGCCGATATTCCGTGCCCCGGCAAACCTGGGAGGCATGAGGTTCAGAACCAACTGGAATATTACTGTTAGAGTCCGGAAGCTCCGTCATACAGCCTTGCTCTCTGTAGCATTGCTCATTCGGAGCCCGAGGGATGTTTCTGCGTTAGAATTGCCGAGGCCATTGGCAGAGGAACTCGCTATGTTGATAAGTGAGCTCAACATGTCACCTCCTGAGGCCGACTGATCCGTGTGTTGGCTCAACTTAACAGTTGTGCTATTCTTCATGGTCTGTTTGATAAATGCATTTGTGAACATACTTTTACGTATGATGGGTTATAAAGTGATAGGTTTTTTTACTAATTCCACAAACTCTATTTTATAAGTTTGTGGATTGTAAATAATGTTACTATCCTCACTTAAAGATAAAATTGCTAACTGTTCTCTTGATCTATCAATATAAGATAGCTATAGATATATTCTAAGTATATTTATTTATGTTGCTTGGTGTTCAATTAATAAATGTCAATGTGTTTTAAGTATACTATGTAAAGTATTAAGAACATTAATTCAACTGTAATAATCTTAGCGAAGAAGTGTATACCTATTTTAAATGAAATAAGTGTTATTAAAATACAATACTCATTGGATTGGTGAATAAATGAAATATGTGGAATGTAGTATTAATATGTCAGACAGAATTGTAGTATAATGGAATGTTAGCCAGAAGTATAACAATGGCCTAAAATTCCCCTTTACTTGTTGTGGAAAGAATGTAGAAAGCATTTGTGTGATAGTTTTGGAAATATGGAATTGGTAGTGGTTTGGAATTTGGATGCTTTGTACATCATGTTAAATTAATGTTAGATTTTATATTTATGTTGAAAATATGTGCCATAGAATAATTATGATCTTTTTATGTTATGAAATATGTAATAACTAAAAACTATGCTTAGGTCTTTATTTAAGTAAAATGTATATCATTCTTATAGACTATCTGTGGTATAACGTTATGCACTGTTTCATCTCAATTAAAATTATGCAAATATATTTAGCTCAATGTGGTGAAAATAGTTATTTTTTGTGTATCATTATCCTACCTATTCTATTTATTAGTGATACAAAAAGCTATAAAAAAGCATATCTACTCTTGTTTGTAAAAAGTTTTCTTTATTACATTTCCTACTATCCAGATCCCTAAATTTGGTTGACCTATCATAAGAATAGACAAAAAAAGTGATTATTTATTCTTAGGCTGCCTGTCCATTGACGCGGAGAGAGGCGGCGGAGCGGAGAAACGAGGATTCTAGAAATGTTAACCAATAGGATTACCGCTCCGCTTTAGTCCGGAGATTTCATGCAATCCTATTGGTTAACATTTCCTCGTTTCTCCGCTCTGCCGCCTCTCTCTGCGTCAATGGACAGACAGCCTTATGCCGATATCAAGATGCGATTTTTCATTTTCAACTAACTTCAAAAAGGGAGGAGGTTCTGATTTCAAATGTATTTTTTATTATAATTTATTCAAAATAGCTTAGAACTACTAAAGAGTACATAATCTTTTAAATTACAGGATGAATAATGTGTCTGCGCGAAATAGGTAATAACCCATTTCCCAGACAAAATAAAGATTTGATAAAAATAAAAGAATCAAATCCAATTGACCCTATTAATTTATATAATTAAATATGCAGTGTAACAATACTTTACAACTATTTATACTAACTATATAAATTTACTATCAATCAAGAAGAACGGAGGAAGGTTACATGGAATAAAATTACAGGAATCTGGTATAAAAATAATTTATTGTAAAAAAACAAATTAAATAATCACAAATATGGCAAGCAAAGTCACTCTTTGTCTCTATGGATGTGTGAAACTAAAGCTAGCGCCCCACCGGGGATGAACCTAACAAAATTATCAGCTGTAAGTGGGCCTAGTGCGTACAGGCCTTTAGGCGCGTTCAGTAACTCGTGAGTGCTCTTATCTATCGCTATAGGATTCCTACTATCTACTGGCTTGCTCCCATCCACTCCGAAGCCCAGCCCGTTCGAAAGACTAACCGGCTCACACTGGCATCTGACTTTCGTCTCAATCTCATCAGAATAAGGTATAATATCACATTTACAGTCATTCTCACAGCTACATTTATCGAAATACCTACTCTTACAGTTTTGTATGCTTTGTAACACAGTTTTGAAGTACAGCCAATGATTTTTGAAGAATCTTTTCTCTTCTATCTTCTTGGTGACGCAGTTGCAGGATCTTATGTCTATTGAGTTTAGGTCGAAGTTTGTTTGTAAGAAGAATAGGTCTGGTTTTGATCCGATGAAGACTCCAATGGTTGAAACGACAATGTCCGTTGTTTCGTTGGTGAGTAGGTCTAGTATTTTGACGTTCTTGAGTGGTGGGGAGGTGGTTTGGTGGGGGGTGATGTCCACGATCACGTGGTGGGGGTAGGGCGTGTAGTTCTCGTGGTTCCCTGATGGTCCGTCACACATCATTCTGTACACCTGTGGAGGAAGATATTAATATTAGTATCGAAGCTATAACATGTTGTGGGTGAAAAAAAATTCTAGTCAGCGATTGAACTACCTTAGTAAACTTACTTTATTATATAAAAACAGGGTGCTATGGCACGTTAGAGGAGTCTAGCAGTGGACTTATAAAGGCTGATGATGCTAAAATAAATAATGCTGGATAATCCACACATCGTCATCTAGCTCCAAGCTAAGCAGAGCTTGTGTAATGGGTACTATACGACTTATATACTTAATACAATTCATAATAAATTAGCTTGGGGCTAGATGACGCTGTGTATATAAATCTAGATGGTCTTTGCTATGCTGCACAATCTAAGCAATAAAAAAAATCATTGATTTTTTATACCTATCTAAGATACAATATAAGTAATTTATAATATATATATATATAATTAATAATAAGTAATTTATATAAGAAAACATCTAGACTAGAACCACCAAATATTTATAGATCATACAAACATTATTAAACGCGGCAAGCTAAAGACAGGGCGCTATGGAGCTCATAAGGGGAGGCCTATGTCCAGCAGTGGACTAATATAGGCTAATGATGATGATACAAACATTATCGTATCAATGACAAATTTTCTTTTGTACAATATTGTATTGATGATACAAAATCGTGCACGGGAATCGAATCCGCACATTCCTGGATCGCTGGCGGACCTTCACCCACTTTGCCTCATCAGTCGTCATGATATAGAGCGTACCTGGCAGTAGTCCGGGTACGTGGTAGGAGGCAGTCTCGCTAGCGCGTCCGCCGGCGTGCGGTGCAGGTGTAGGGTCGGCAGCCCGCGCTTCAGGGCGAGCCACACCGCGTCCGCTGCGCTCACGCCGCTGCCTACGATCAGCGCTGGCGCACTCGTGTTTGGTCCTGGAATAGAAGATCGGTGTTAGAGAAACTATTTTCTTATCTAGCCCCGAAGAAATTTGTATTTTTGGTACCAGATAACTAATAACTTGTTTATAGTTGCGTAAGTAAACATTTTCTTATTAAATGTTTAAAACTACGCTACGGATTTTGATGCGGTTTTTTTAATAGATAGAGTTATTCAAGATGAAGGATTATACGTATAATAAAACCGTGCGAAGCCGGGGCGGGTCGCTAGTACTTAATATGATAAAAATAAAATTCACTGTCTCAAATACTTACTACAAAAACAAGAACTTCACCTAAAACATTTTGGTAAGACATGCGTCTCAGTCAGGTCATTACCAACTGCGCTACAGTCGTCGATAAGATGTCCTGAATATTACCACCAGTTCAAAGCCTTGTGAGTTTCTTTGTTCTTTCAAAGGCTCTCGACTGGCTATCACTCACTAATACTACTGTAAACGTCGGTGTACTGCAAGGTCCGACGCTTGGTCCTATGCTACTCTCGATTGTTGCAGACGATTTGGTAGTACGATATACGTTTGCGAGTCGGTGTTGGACAAGGTCTGGGTCTTCTTTTACTTACCATTGTTAGGCACGAGTTGCAGCGCCCGCTCTAGAGCGGCGAGAGACATGTGCAC
The DNA here is from genome assembly GCA_944547425.1 of Eupithecia centaureata. NCBI lineage: Eukaryota > Metazoa > Arthropoda > Insecta > Lepidoptera > Geometridae > Eupithecia > Eupithecia centaureata. The sequence goes on from OX155698.1 coordinate 1,223,692, forward strand.
GTGGGCGGCGGGCGCGGGCGGCGGCAGCGGGTTAGGCCGGTCGCCGGCGCCGCACGCCACCACCACGCGGGAGCAAGCGTAGCGGAACCCGCGGTTTTCAGTTCTGTCGTAGCTGGAATAGTTAGAAAATACAATTACTAAACTAAATACTAGTTGTAATTTTTCTATTCCTTGCTTGTAATTTTCGTTGTTAATAAAGATTTATATCATTACTAAACTGGTTTTAATTTTATTTGTGTAATACTTTTTGACCTTATTTCTATATTTTAAGTATGGTAACGAAAATTGTAGCAGTGGTTTAACTCACTAAAAATAAAGGGATAAATAAAATACTAACTAATATTATCAACGCAAAAGTTTGTATGGATGTATGAATATTTGTTCCCCTTTTAAGCAAAAACTACTGAACGGATCGGCTTGAAATTTTGAATAGATGTGGTTCTAGCCCTGGAATAACACATATGCTATTTTTCATCCCATAAATTAGTTACCATGAGATAGAAATATCACTAAGACGATTCTATAGAAACAAAGCGTACGAAACCGCGGGTAGATACTAGTCTACAAATAATAAGATATATTAATAGATATGTGAAGGTTAATGAAAAAACCAGGCTATATCAAAATCTAAATGAATCAATTTTTATGTGATCGTACTGAACACTTGATTGAATACAAAGATAGTAGGTAAATAAATGAAGTCCTTACCCAGTGACGATGTATCTGACTTTCCGGGGACAGTGCGGGGCGCAGCGCGCCGCGTGTGCCGCCGTCACGGACTGAACGATCACGTTGCACCGGAAATATTTCTGAAATAACAAGTGACGTTAATATCATTATATACATCCACTAGCGACCCGCCCCGGCTTCGCACGGTTTTATTATACTTATAAACCTTCCTTTTGAATCACTCTAACTATTAAAAAAAACGCATCAAAATCCGTTGCGTAGTTTTAAAGATTTGAGCATACACACGGGAGATAGGGACAGAGAAAGCGACTTTGTTTTATACTATGTAGTGAGATACATGGTGTCTGTTTAGAATATTGCTGTTATTGGGGGTGGCCGATACCTGCTATATTCAATACAAGTGAAACTAGACCGAAATTTTTTGATTATGAGGTATTATTGAAATGAAGAAGTTAAGTATTGACCAACTGGACAGACCATCTTATGTTATTAAAACGCTAATGACTTCAATGAAACTAATCGCTGAACTTAACAATGCCTATTTACAGCTGATCTATCTATTAATTTGACTGTACCTTGGTAAACGTTTATATAACTGAGATAGGCCCTACATTTCCCGCCTTATAAATAAGTATTGGCTTTGACTTTCTGTAAAAAAGTACTAGCCAATCAGTAACCTCGTCCAATGAGGAGTTGGCCAATCCGGTGTCTTCCCGCCACCGGCCGCTACGTCAGATGTGCGCTTGAAGCGCCGACATCTTGTTTCCTCATTGGCGTTTAGTTTCCCGCCGAGTACAGACGTGCTACCAAATACGCAGCACGCTTTTAAAGAAATATTCCAGAAAATATTTCAATGTGCATACAAGGATTATTGCAAAGTGCACATAGTATTCTAAAGGTTTGGTGTAAAATTGCATTACTGCGTAAGTACATTTTTCTTTGTCTACACCACTACATACCCACATTTTTTCAATGAAATGGTAATTTGCGAAATAAGTTTCGTAATTTGTTTTTGGACTAATGAGTCCATTCTATTTATATTTTGTTGGAGACTCACGAGTCGCACACATGTCGCATGGTTAGTACGAAAGCATACGCCTTTTTACTACCTTGCACTAAGACCGTGACATTTTTCTTATTATTTGTGCTCTAAAGCACGTGGTTATATTTGTTTTAATGACAAAAGCCGAAGCTTTTTACAACTACCTGGCATGTGCCAGTGACATAATTTTTCTTCTATTACTCCTAAGTAAGATTTTAACGGTTTTTCCGTTCGATTCGTTAGAATTTATTTTGAGGTTATATATTGCTATGTGCTAAAATACTTATTTTTCTAGCAAGGATGTAAACACGATATCATATGCAAAATTCTGACCGATGTCGTGAAAACGAGACTTGAAAGACAACTGGAGAAGGAGGTCAATATTGGATGGTAATGGAAATAACATCGTGAGTACTTTAAAATATCGTTGTTTTGGTTATTCTGGGCCACGCAGCCACGTGGGCAACGCGTACGATGTACGATACTTTTGGTTGTCACCTGCCCGTAATTTATACGCGAATATATAAAATATGAAATGTTGAGTGTATCTGCACACTTGTGAAAATAACACGTGGCCTACACCCAATGTCGTCGGGTGGATTAATCTAATAGGTTGTATAGCCTATTTTCTGCCTAACCATTGCACAGAGCAGCTGGTTTTGCAAGGGCACTGAGTGTTAATGTAGGTTGGCAAGAAAATAACATTTTTTTTCAGGAGCGGGTAGATACATATTTCATTGCCTATTGTTTTTGTACCAAACAGAAGTGTTGAAAATGCAAATATAAAGATGTGTCTCAAGTCCACGATTGACAAGATACATTTTAAGGATAAATACTGATATGTTCTATGTTCCTGTTTTTCGAAATGAGCTAAGTTCCTTGATTTTTAAGCAAAACATTTCGTGCATTCTTGCAAGAATAAAAACCCCCGCAGGGTTGTTTTAACGCCCTCGCAGGGCTACAATGGCTAGCGCATTGTAATCTCCTTGCAAGTGTATAATAAAACCCTCGCAGGGTTCATAACGCACCCTCGCAGGGCTGCGATGACAGAAATAAAATTCAGGCGCACCGAATGTTTTTCAGCTTTAGATTTTCTTGGACAAAGAATAAAAACCCTCGCAGGGTTGTTTTAACGCCCTCGCAGGGCTACAATGCCTGGCGCATTGTCATCTCCCTGCAAGTATGTAATAAAACCCTCGCAGGGTTCATAACGCACCCTCGCAGGGCTGCGATGACATAAATAAAATTCGGGCGCACCGAATATTTTTCAGCTTTAGATTATCCTGGACAAAGAATAAAAATCCTCGCAGGGTTGTTTTAACGCCCTCGCAGGGCTACAATGGTTGGCGCATTGTCATCTCCTTGCAAGTAAGTATATAATAAAACCCTCGCAGGGTTCATAACGCACCCTCGCAGAGCTGCGATGACATAAATAAAATTCGGGCGCACCGAATATTTTTCAGCTTTAGATTATCTTGGAAAAGGAACAAAAACCCTCGCAGGGTTGTTTTAACGCCCTCGCAGGGCTACAATGGTTGGCGCATTGTCAACTCCTTGCAATATAATAACTTGTATATAATAAAACCCTCGCAGGGTTCATTACGCACCCTCGCAGGGCTGCGATTATAGATAAAACTCGGGCGAACCGAATATTTTTCAGCTTTAAATCGTCTTGGACGTGATATGCATTATTCTCGAATATTCAACGTAAGCATGTGTTCACATAAGCTTCAGAAAGGGTTGCTTGTTTGGATAAAGGAATTCATCGTGGTGGTGTACCTCCACCAGCGATGAATTCCAGGGTATCGCGTACCTACTCACAACAACTTCCAGGAAGGCTAACTATAAAAGCATCCTGGTGCACCTCCAACAGTGATGAAAATAAAAAGTCCAGGGTATCGCGTACCTATTGACAAGAACTTCCGGGAAGGTTAACTATTATTAAATAGAAGCATCAATCGTGGTGCACCTCTAACAGGGATCAAAATATAAAGTGCAGGGTATCGCGTACCTATTGACAAATGTCTTACCAATATATATGATTCGTTTATTGCATACCTGTCAACAAAAGATCTAAGAGGTTCGATACCTATATAGACTTATTGTTAGACATTAACATTCAGAAGGAGCCGTTTAGCTGAAGGAATAATAAAATCTTCTGATAAACCGTACTTGTGACAAAAGTCATATAAAGATATCGTAAGAAACTCTTTTTAGCCAACTCGGGCTGATAAGCGGGTTGATAAATTTATCGATGGGCTGATATTTTAATAGGCAAATTATAAATTGCGTATAGCAGCGGGTTTGAGGTGCCATTGTGAATGAAGAGCAAGCCTAAGCCTTCGAGCTGATTTACATTCAACATAGTCTAACCCAGAGTTACTATTTTTCATACTGTATGATATGTGAATGGTAGCAGATATAAGAACCCTTTTGGATTCATTAGATCGCAGGAAAGACTCTAAGGTTAACATAATAATATAAGTTATTCAGTCTACCTACAAAACTTCTCATTGACGAGACAAGTTCTTGAAAATGATTAACAATTGTAGGGTGGGTACCACGAATAATTATGGAAATGAATTATAAGATAAATGCTGCCCACCCGCATTAAAAATTTAGTGCCTATTATTAGAACCTTTCGTAACCCTCATTCCATCACGAATTTGAATGTTGCGTGCGTGAGATAGTTGTAAGTATAAATAAGGTAGCTTCTACCAAAAACACAATATCTTGCACAAAATTGCCTTCAGTATCAAGATAGTGTCTATCAGTGGATATGTCCACGCAAATGTATGGGTCTAGCTCACTCACTGGCCTGACCGTTTTAAGAGTACATTGTCTAAATGACTTCACTTGTCAGACAAAAAGAAGATTTGGTGAAAGTACTGGTGTTGCGTCACTAACTTTGATATTTTACTATCTATAAGTGTCTAGCGTATGTCATATAGCTACATGAATAGGCTCTGAATTGTACTCAACCCATGTCCGGATTTATGATTGTGGGAACGATAAGGGTGTGAACGATAAGAAACATTCCCGTGTTTATTTACAACTACCCTCTTCATACTTCTTATAACCGGTGGCATTTCTTGGTTATCTGTATAAAGGTGTGTACGGTAATAAACGTTCACGCGTTTATTTACAACTACCCTCATCATACTTTTTACCATAAGTGGCATTTCTGTTATCTGCTTTGTATGATAAATTGTTGAATGTATTCTCAACTGTATTAGTCATCGCAAATACTAGTACATTTTTAGAATTAATATTTGAAACTGTCATCATCATCATCATTCTTAGAAATGACCGTGAGCAATTGAGGGTTTGCACACTATAGTAATAAAAACCTTGGAAAGTCGTCAATGTCTTCTTTTTGAACGTCAGTAAAGGACGTAAAGAACTGTTTATATTTTATATAGCAAGCGATCATTGTCAGCTTCTAAACTATAGCACTCTGTGATGTAATGAGAATAAAAGTGCATCCATATTATCGCTTCGTAAGCGATGACGTCAGAATTATCAATAATTTGTCGAGAGATGTTTCAACATAACTACTAGTTAAGCGGAAAATGGTTCTTGTTTATTATTTCATAAGCATTGTAGTACAACAGCCACTACTGCATCTCGAATGAAGAGCTTGTTTTTGAGGTACATTGACAAGGGGTGAGGTATTCATGCACAAGTCTAATACCTACAGTGTTACAAATAACGTTGGTTCTCGAAGTAAACTTGGTTTCACTGTCACAAGCTGCTTAGTAATCTAGGGTTTGCTAGTTACCATTATTGGTCTTAATTTTAGTGATGTCTCAATAGACCTCTCTATATTAAGTACCTATATTCTCTGGGATGAGAATTTGTAAATCTATTCGGTATGATATTCGAATAACATTTGAAGCATACCCAGTGCGTCTTTAAGAGCAAAACAAGTATAAGGAAAAATAAATAGATGTGTAGACCTGTATTTTTAGCTATGTGTATCGGATCTAAGACGCGATTCTTACGATTCTTACGCTTCTACTATGGAAATGTACACAAGTCTTATCGCAAAACTTGTAATCTAGTCCAAACACTGTGGGGAGAAAAACCAGTTATTCAAATGTATTATAAGAACTTCCCATAACTGGACATTTTAGATGAACATACAAAGCTTCACCATAAAGGTTCATAAAGTACCTACTCAGGTATTACAGCGCACTGCACAAAATTGAAATTGTAATGTAACTATATGTAACTGTATGCTATATGTTCATAAAACTAATGAGTTAAATACCTAGTACCTACTCACATTTTGGAGCAGATATTTTATTTTTCAGCTGTGCAATGATTAACTGTCACCGAAGGTCGTACACATTGCAAAAGTTACAAAAACTGTTTCTAAAAGAAGTTAAGCTGGTGAAGTCTTATTATACAGTTAGGTATACTGATACAATACGAACATATTTAGCTATTTATTGTTATAAGTTTATCAGTCATCAGTACCGAGCTGGGCGGCCCTATTGTATGATACTGTGTGGAGTTTTGTTCAGAATTATTTATTTATTATACCTACTAGGATCGATGGCACATTCTATCATCATCATGATAGAGTGCGATAAATTTGTTTAAAAATGGTATCTCTATGATATTGATTTCAGAACCAGTCGAAACAAGACGTAAATGTCTTTTAATTATTTAATTGTGTTTTGGACCATACGTATTGGAGTTTGAATGTCACAATGACTAATTTGCATTCAAAGCGATGTGGCTTACGATTATAACAAAGTTCACATTGGCGTTGAGTGTCTTCACCACCACCAGGCGATAACAAACACGTCTCAGTTATATAAACGTTTACCAAGGTACAGTCAAATTAATAGAAGCGTTTTACATAAAATAAAACGCATATTAATTTACTTACCTTGGTAAACGTTTACATTTTAAATTCTGCCTGGTGATATTCGACGCAATGAAGAAACAAGATGTCGGCGCTTCAAGCGCACATCTGACGTAGCGGCCGGTGGCGGGAAGACACCGGATTGGCCAACTCCTCATTGGACGAGGTTACTGATTGGCTAGTACTTTTTTACAGAAAGTCAAAGCCAATACTTATTTATAAGGCGGGAAATGTAGGGCCTATCTCAGTTATATAAACGTTTACCAAGGTAAGTAAATTAATATGCGTTTTATTTTATGTAAAACGCTTCTATTAATTTATCTATTTTAATAAAATGTAAATAATCAATACAAAAAGTCAAGGAACTAATAAATAAGTTCCGTATTGTTTTCCTTGTCTTGTCTATTTTATGGCTTTGAATTATAATTTAAGCACCATTTATTGCAACCTGTATTTTTGTATATTAACTTAATTATCTTGCCTTGGGCCGCAGCCCAAGCATACAGTCTTTTACTAATTAAAAATTAGTAAAAGACTCAAGTGAAGACAGGGCGCTATGGCGCTCATTGGGGGAGGCCTATGTCCAGCAGTGGACTAATATAGGTTGATGATGATGATGATGATGAAAAGACTCAAGTTAGTTCCGCCCCTATCCGATATTATCCGAAACTTTTATTTAAGACTCGGATATTTTTTATATCGGAAATCCGACAGTTTCGGTTACGGAGCTCCCTAAAATCCCTGGTACTGACCTGCAGTTTGCACTGCTGCACGTATCTAGTGCAGTAGTGAGCCACGGCGCGCGCGGAGAGGCGGTCGTTGGCGCGGGGGGCGGGCGCGGGGCGCGGGGGCAGCGCCAGCCAGGCGGCGGGGGAGAGCGTGCGGACGGTGCGGGGGAACGTGTGCCACGAGCCGCCCGGCGGACCGCGTCCTAGGACTATGTGGTCTATCTGTGAAGAGATAAGACTTATAGGGGTATTACACTACACGATATTCAGGGATCCTTAGGGTGACAAATCTAAATCGAGCTGTGCTGCGCTGTACTGCGCTGTGCTATGTTCGGTCAATAGAAATAGCGTAGCGTCACACAGCGCAACACAGCATAGTTAGTTTGTATCCTCATTAAAATATTAGACGAGCGAGTTGACCAAACATAGCACAGCGCAGTACAGCGCAGCACAGCTCGATTTAGATTTGTCACCCTTACCCTAACTAAAGTTGAAAACACATTGCAGGCGGAGCGGAGGCGAAGGCGTACGAGTTGTATTCTATTGAATCATATGAAAGCCTACACACACACCGCAGGCGGTGGCGGCGCGGTGCCATAGGAAAAACCGGCACGCCTTCGCCTCCGCTCCGCCTCCGGCTTCTGTGTGTTTCGAACTTAAGAGAGGTGTAATAAGATTTAGAGCGTAAGGGTCCCTAATTAGGGCGACCGGACGGACTCGGCAAGCCTTGCTCCCTAATCGCCCTAACTACCGGGCACTGAATAACGTGTAGTGTATGTAATACCGCTTTTAATGACCTTGAATTTTTGGCTGCAAAGGATTTCAGCCGCCCAAGACGTCATTGAAGGGGGAACTGAAAAGTCTCTAAGTAGATCTATTTGCACTTTTAGATCTATTTAGACTTTTATTACCTTTAAGAAACTTTATCATTCACCTCTCTCTTCTCGATAGACTAGGTGAATGAGAGTCATATTTTGAGCAAATTCTGTGAGCTAGTTTCAACAAACCAGGTGTTTATTACCTTTTACTTATTTTACCGTACTTATCATCATCATCAATCAGCCCATGTCGTTAATTATGATAAAAATATTTTTACGAAATATAACTGTAACGCTTTTTTTCTTTTATTGGTAGAAATCAAATAAATATCATTATAAGCAATTCCAAACGTAGGTAATGAATGTATAATCTAGCCAAAATTTTACATAAGTAACATAAATACTAGGAATTCATAAGCCCAATGAGTGAATACTGACCTGTTTCTCTACGTCGTACTTCCACTCAATAAGCGGGTCCGCCTGGATCCCTAGGTCTGCACACGGTCGTAGTAGATTGTCCATCTGTGGACAAAAATAATCTATTTACTTTACAATCACTAACTTTTCTCGCTTCGGGATAATTGTTTGTATAATCTATAGATTGCAGCGCGATTTATGGGATGGAAAATAGAAGAACTACGTCTATTCAAAATTTCAGCCCGATCCGTTCAGTAGTTTTTGCGTGAAAGAGGAAGAAATATCTTTTGGGGGTTAAGGATGGTATTCCCCCAAATGGTTACAGGGGAAGATCTTCTCTGTACCGGGTCGGCCCAACTGGCCCACTTACCCGGGGTCTTTCGACCGGCAGTTGAAGTCGGATAGTTCTATATAGGCCAGATGTTGTTGAAAAACCCCGGGTAAGTGGGCCAGTGCAAAACTCAAAAACCTGTAATCTATACATTCATACAGCTATACCTACATCCATACTAACTTTCACATCACTACATAGTATAAAACAATGGTGCTTTCTCAGTCCCTTTGTAAGCTTAAACCTTTAAAACTACGCAACGGGTTTTTATGCGGTTTTTTTAATAGATAGAGTGATTCAAGAGGAAGATTTATACGTATAATAAAACCGTGCGAAGCCGGGGCGGGTCGCTATCTATCTATCTATTAAAAAAAACCGCATCAGAATCCGTAGCGTAGTTTTAAAGATTTAAGCATACACAGGGACAAAGAAAGCGACTTTGTTTTATACTATGTAGTGATTCTCCTTCATAGAGGAAAGTTATGTAAAGGTATACCTATAAATTAAATAAAAGCAATAAAATTCAATGCGACCCTAATAAAATAATTATAGATGGCGACATCCATTGAAGTCTAAACAAACGAATAACTAGATAAGTTGAACTACAATGTTAATACTCAGCAGAGGTTATCTCGATAGATATTTCAAAGCATTCATTTAGGTATCAATTAAATTATTCCAATAGGTACATTGCATGCCTTATATTTTGTACTAGATGAGCCCCGCGGCTTCGCCCGCGAACCAGAGTTTTTTCATACAAATTTCAGAAATTTTTTGCACACCCTCTAGGGTTTATTGTGTAAAAATAAAAATTAATAAGGTAGTAAAAATAAGTTTAATTATTCACCCCATAGTTTATTTATATCGAGTTTTGAGTGAATCGAACCAATGAAAAAATATTTTCCATACAAACTTTACCACCCTATTTAACCCCCTCAGAGGTTAAAATTTCCAGATTTTAATAGCCTGTCATGTCCTATTCTAGGTTCTAAACTATCTACATACCAAATTCAATTAAATAACTTAAATAGTTACAAAGATAACTCATAACAAACAATCACACAGAATTTCCTATTCAATAAACTATATATAGTTTTGTAATAAATATACAGACGCAGTTTTACTAACAATGTATCTCTTTGAGCAAACTGGACTTTGCTTTCAGTCAGCATCACAGAAAAGCTTTAGAACACGAACACCACTTATTTTATTTTACTTATAACTAGCGACCCGCCCCGGCTTCGCACGGTTTTATCATACGTATAAACCTTCCTCTTGAATCACTCTATCTATTAAAAAAAACCGCGTCAAAATCCGTTACGCAGTTTTAAAGATTTAAGCATACTAAGGGACATAGGGACAGAGAAAGTGACTTTGTTTTATACTATGTAGTTTATGTATGTATGATATCCAATAGTCATGTTTAAATGCTTTACCATTTTTTTTTGGCAATCGTTTTTGTTTTTGAAGAAGTTTTAATCGATTTTGTAAAACTTACAATTTTTGGAAACACTTAGAAAAAAATGACAAAAAATCAAAATGTTTAACAACTGTTCTGTTCTGCAACATTCTGGCATCTAGTCTTCAATCACCTGCCACTTATTAGGAAACTTTATATGCATAAAATGTCCAGCATTATTATTTATTTATTGAGGAATTTAAAGTTAATCTTTCAAATGTGTGAGCATGAGAACACATCATCATCTATTAAGGAGTCATCATCTAGTGTGAAGTCACGAGGTATGTAAATAACAAGGAAAACCACCAAAACTTGCGGTAATATTCCAGATGGCCTTGTATATTCAGGATATTTATGTTAAAAATCCTGAACTTCAAAAAAAGGAATTCTCAATTCTTCCGAATATAAACTACTCGAAGACGCGAAAAACGATTTAGAAAATAGTTTTTAGTTTCCCAGATGGTCTACATTTTGTTGTTATCGTTACCATGGTAACGCGTGTAAACAGTGCACAAGGAAAAAAATATTCGTTGAAACGCCAAAAACTACTGAACATTGTCAATTTTCAAAACTGATTCACGTTTTGTCCCTGTTAATTATTTTTGTCATTGAAACGTACTCCGACATATAGTATCTAAAAAGAAACAGTGTACCTACACGAAATAAATATCAGTTGGTATGATATCGAACACACGTGAGTATGATATCGAATCGCTAATTGGGAGAAAGTTATGTTATTGAAAAATTGATAGCGGTTGGGTAGATAGAGTAGGTACCTATGAAATTTTGTATTGCACTACGTTACATAGATAAGCTTTCTGCGTAGTATTTTTAAGACTTCGATAAAAGGAGGTAGGTCTTTAATCGATTGTATACAATGTATGGTTTATGTACCTATGTATGTTCTATTTATGTAGGTATTTATGAAGTACGGGGCAAGATGATGCGGTGTGGATTGTCCAGCATTATTTATTATAATTATTTGCTTTATGGCGTGGAGCTTTGGCGGCGAGTATCTGATTGGGAATTCGATTTTTTACATTTTATCATAATTTTGTATTATTTTAAAAGCGTCTGAATATTATTATACAATTATTTTTTGTTATACATAATTATGTTTGATGATTTTGTATTTATAAAAATCTACGGAATGACTGGCGGTTATCCCTTATCTCGAGGACCACACGGGGTGTCGATAATGAAAACGTATGTATCGACGCAATTTAAGAGTGATATGCAATATTTTTCTTTCACACGGATTTAACTATATGACAACACCTAATTAAAATATAAAAACAATGAAACAGTAGGTATTGACGCAATTTTAGAGAGTGATATGCATTTTTTTTTGCTTGAAACGGATTTAACTATACTACACAAAACATAATATGTAAAATATAAAAACAATGAAAAAGCAGGTATTGACGCAATTTTGTGATAAAAATTTTTTGCTCTCACATGGATTTAACTACATATACTACAGCACTTATGTAAAAATAAAAAAAAAATGCGGCGAGCGAAGAGGGTCGTGTAAATTTAAGAGTATTATTACGGTGCGCGGTGGTTGGTTTTTACTGTTGTCTGTAAAAAGACAGCCATGAGTTTTTTAATGATAGAGGCTAAAAAAGTAATAAAGGTATCAGAGTGAGCAAGTGAAAAGTTTTCAGACTTTCACGCGGCTGAAGCCGCGGGAAGCAGCTAATCTATACTTATAATATTATAAAGAAGATTTGTTTGTTAGTTTGAATTCAATTATGCTCCGAAAAGACTGGACCGATTTGAAGAATTCTTTCACCATTACAATCCTATATTATCCCCGATGAACATAGGTGATGGTATATACCCATGCAAAGCCGGGGCGGACCGCTAGTCTGTGATAAGTCGCTTCGGTATCAGACAATGGTTATTCTGTCGTCTATTTCCAGTAAGTTGTATTGTTACATAATGAATGGTCGGTATGTAGGTCACATGGCCACTGCAGGCAATGCCGTTTCAGTTCGCTGAACCGACGTCGTCTCAGCCTAGCTAGTTTATGAAGGTCATCATAAGTAATTACCTTCATAGATTAATTCTTAATTTTACATATACTTACTCGAGAAATATTTTATATTATTTTAAAAGAATCAGTGCTAAATTCGCTAGCCAAGAGAAAAATAGATGAACACAAAAATTGACCGAAATCCGTATACTATCGTATAATAACGAAGCGTCAAAAATGTTAAGTAAAATGTTTTCCGAGTAATCTTAGAATAACTGCTGAATTTGCTAGCCAGGAGTAACATTGATGAATTCAAGAATTTTCCAAACACCGTATTCGAATACAATGTTCCTCGAGTAATCTTAAAAATAACTGCAGAATTCCATACCCAAGAGAAAAATAGATGAACACAACAATTTTCAAAAAACCGTATACAAATATCGAACGAAGCGTTAATTTTTTTTTTAAATTATTGAAATTATTTTTTGATTACATTCGTAACATTTACTGCTGAATTCGCTAACCAAGACAAAAATAGATGAACAGATTTTTTTTCCAAAATCCGTATACGAACGAAGCGTTCAAGAAAAAAGTTGATAATGTCGAGCAACTTCTGTACTTGATTAGGTACCGAAAAGGTCATTAACTAGGTATGTGTTCTTCAAATTAATCATGCATTGGAAACTTATCTTTCCTAAATACCTACATAAAAAAATCAGTCGACACAACATTGTTGCAAAAAGGGGCGTTTCTGATAAAATATAACAAATAGTATATGCCCTCAGCTTCGCACGCTTTATTTCTATAGAAACGTTTCAAAGCTATTTTTATCCCATGGAAACTCATTTATGGGATGAAAAGTAGCCTGTTTGTTTTATTCCGGGGCCATAACTAGAACTATATTCAAAATTTCGCTACATCATCCGTTCGGTAGTGTTTGCGTGAAAGAAACTCAAAAATTAACCTATATATATCAGTCCACAGCTGGACATAGACCTCCCCTAGTGAGCGCTAAATACTATTTTAGCACAGAATAAATATTATAGTAAGACTTAAATACGTTATCTATATTAGACATTAAAAACGTGGCTTCGTAACAAATATGATAACCCTCGTAATTTGTATAAGTTCAATAGGTAAACAAACTTTTATCTAACACTTGAAATAATGTTATCAAATGATTAAAATAAACTGTAACCAGGCCGATATGTAAGCCGTTTGTTGGCTTTGTTCCAATATTCATATTTCTGTGCTTCCAATACTAGGTACTAAACTCATTAACTGATATGAGACACACAAATCTGGTTTTTAAATCTGTACTGAAACAGCTTTTACACAGTTTTAGTGGTGACCCATTTTTTATAATATACTAGCGACACGCCCCGGCTTCGCATGGTTTTATTATACGTATAAATCTTCCTCTTGAATCACTATCTATTAAAAAAACCGCATCAAAATCCGTTGCGTAGTTTTAAAGATTTAAGCATACATAGGGAAGGGACATAGGGATATAGGGACAGAGAAAGCGACTTTGTTTTTTATACTATGTAGTGACTAGCTTACCTTCTCATATGCGTGGAATTTAGTAATACCCTATTGACCCCATTTATTTAATTATTATAAACTTATTTATTTATTTTAACTAGCGAACCGTCATGGCTTTGCACGGGTGTATTATCTATACTTATAATCCTTCTTCTTAAATCTGTTTTTATTGTATATACGTAGTTTTAAAGATCTAGGAATACAAAGGCACAGACAGACAACGGGAAGTTTTATATTGTGAAGTAGCACAATCTGCGACCTTGCCGCTATCAACGATCTCTTCCAGGCAACCTTTGAAAGAAAAGAAAGAAAGGAGAGAGGAACGACTTTGTTCTTTACTATGTAGTAACAGTGAAGTTGCACAATCTGCGGCCTTATCGCTACTAACGATTTCTTCCAGGCAACCTTTGGTAGGCTGAGGAGTGTACTCACCAGCAAGGGGATAGGGTTCTGACTCCGCCCCTCCAGACCCTCAGCCAGCGCCATGAGGTCTGTCTCGTACAGACTTTCACCCGGGGTCAGGTTCATTAGTCTGAAAATATATAACTTTTTATAAATATAGTTGTTTCATTATGGACCGCCTTATAATAAAAATGTACCCCAAATTTACCTCCTTAACTTATTTATATGAAATAAGTTTTAAATCAATGAACTTTATTAAAAAACTTTATTTTTTTTTAGTTTCTATTGAAAATTATTATTCCTTGGTTCGATTCACTCAAAACTCGGTATTAATAATAAATAATTAATCACGTATTATAAGTTTCTACCGTTTTCCATTTTTTTTTAAATATATTCGGATCGCTGCTAATATAATCAAGATATATTTCCGTCCCGCTGCGCCATATAGGTCCGTCAGAGTTAAATTATCGTTTGAATTTTCCTTTAGTTTTTTCATTCAAACACACCCGTTAAAATTCCCAAACCAAGAACCTTGTTTTGGTGTACAATTTCGTTTACAAAATAGTACAAAATAAGTAGAACAACACCTAAACTAAATGAACTATGAAGGTACGAACGATATTAAAAATACGTGTCAAAATGTCCTGCACGATTGTGTGGACATAAAGTGCTTCAATTTTAAGTTTTATATCAATGTTTATAAGATTCACAGCACTATGGATCAACGATTATTAACATTGGTTTGGAAGATTCCAGAATAACGTGATATTAAGTTATTTATGAGTGACCTTAGTCGCCTTATCTCGAATATTAAGGAAGAATACTAAAAGCGAATAATTCAATGTGACTGAATTATAATGTTGAAGTTTTCGAGGTCCGAATAGGAATTAAAAAAAAGACTTCGGTATTTTATCGAACTGAATATTTTTTGATATAATTCTGTTTTATCGTCATCATCAGCCTATATTAGTCCACTGCTGAACATAGGCCTCCCCTAATGAGCGCCATGGCTTCCAACCGTGCCGCATCCGTCAGCTGTCTTTCGTCCTACACTACGTTTGCCAAGTCTCGGTCTCCACTCAAGAACACGTTTACGTTTACGGCCGGCCCACTGCCACTTCAGCTTGCTAATTCTCTAATTCTTGCGTTTTTTTAGAGAAACTCCTCACATAGCTCTTTCCATAGCTCGCTGATTGACTTTGAACTGGTGGACCAGCCCTACCGTGAGTGTCCACATCTCAACTCCATAGAAAACACCCAGAACTCCTACACAAATATTTCCAGATTGTATATAATATTTACCCCAAGCCGGGAATCGAACCCGCAACCTCCTACGTCGCAGGCAGACGCCGCCACATCGGTCGTCAAAGATGACATTAAAGAATTAAAAATTGGTGTTCTAATCTCTAACTAGGTTCGAAGCTTACCCGCTCACACCCATGAGTTTCTATAGGTCTTTGATTATTTTTTATTATTTATTTGCGATAACAAAATTCTACAAAGCTGTTACATTATCATCTTAACTTATGTAGTCTTACTCTAGCCCTGTTGTTGGCGGATTAAGTTATTTATATTGTACCAAGTAGGGCAAACAAAAAGCGGTAACGCTGTTAAGTAATTTATGTCCAATCAAAGATGGTAGAATGGAAAGATTAGACAGGAATAGATAAAGCGATATAAAAGATAAACAATTAAGTACTAATGCAATGTAATGCAGCCAGTGTCTTGGGGACGCTTCCGACTGGTATTGACTGGATCAATTGAGCTTTAGACTGTTTGCAACCGTCTGCAGTTAGCTCAATGGTTTCAATTGTATATACTAGATAGATAGATAATAACTTTATTGTACCGTCAAAGTTATAAACACTAGTTGTAATTTTTCTATACTTGATTGTAATTTTCGTTGTTAATAGTTTTAGATTAAGTACTACATAATATATTTTATGTGATTTAAAGTTTGTGATATTAGCTTACCTGGCCCTCAGCATCTCATCGATGGGCAAGTCTTCAGGAACTGGTTTGAGGTAAGGCACGTTGCCGGCCAGCATGAATGACGTCACCATCCCACTGGGGCCGTTGCCTGGCAACCAAATAACAAATATTAGTGACGTTGTACACACACGCCCTAAAATAGAAGGACTTATTGTGTAAACATCTAGGAGGGTATAAGTAGCGGCACGTAAGTCTAGCGCTGAGCGATACGCGGAGGGGATAGCTGCGCATGGGTACTGTCGGTCACGCAAAACAATTATACCTTTAGTTAATTATTAGCATTATTAATTAATTATCAATTGTTTCAATAATTGTAAATACTTGTTTTAATTATTTTACTGCATTTGTAATTTTCTTTGTAAAAGAAAGTAAAAGTAAAGTATTATTAGCTAAATAATGTTAATGACATTATTTTTATTTAATGTCAAATAGTAAGTCTAGCGCTGAACGAAATGTTGAAACAAACTTAAAAAACTCAATTTATCAAATAAATTCAAACTTAACAGAAAACAACAACAATACAATAAGAAAGCGACTGTACTTTTGGATGTGCGCGGAGCGTCGTCGTATCAAAGCGGGGAACGTAATGCGACTGGAGTGGAGAGCCAATCGGCGCTAAGCACGCCCGCCCTTCATCCCGGTAGCTCCCCTCAGGTACCTTAATTTTTACTTCTGCGCATAAACGGTCAGCGCTAAAGATTCGTGCCGCTACTTGTATATGTACCTATAGGACACGAAGGGAATACGTACCACTACCTACACGCTTTTACTGCAGCAATCTAATACCTTACCTATCGATAAGACCAGAGGCTTGAGTCCGGTTGACGATAGTGTCGAGACGTGATCGTGACGTTTACGACAGTTATGATTATTCTGAATTTAAAACTTTGGTAAATGGGTTTATCAAAATAATTAATAGATATAGGTAATAACTACCCCCATGCCTTTTGGAGACACTTTAGTTAGGATAACATTCAAATTTTTTTACGAAATTGAGCAGTGAATGATACCGTCACGCTCGGATTGGTTACGCTGAATCGGGTATATACGGCTCCCGTCGGCCACTTTAAAAGTTTTCACTTCTATGGCTATTGTATCCCCCTATTAAAACTCCACTCGTGTCGGTCTGCCGTCCCATCGGATTAAGAGAGTGAGGGAATAGTGCGCCTGTGTTTGTCCACACACTTGTGTACTATCATATGTCCTGTACATTGTCCTGTACATGACTGGCCTCAGTAGAGAACGCCGTGGCCTAAATTCAGCTACGAGGATATCACATATCACTAGTGTAACGCTCCCTAATTACTGCGTTAATTACCATTAGTTAGCTCCAGGTCAAATGGTTGACTTGTCTGCTATCCAGACTAACACGGGTAGCTAAAAATACCTAGGGCTGTCACCAAGGTTATTTGTCCACTGCTCTATGCCATGCGTCACGAGTTGAGGAATTACAAAGAACATTCAAGTCATTAATTTACCATGATTGGTGTAATTTTGGGTTTTCAAATGTTTCGGCTCAAATTACTAGTGTTAGCCATGATAGTTTCACAAGGTTTATAGACATAACATGTCTACTAGTCTTTGTTTCTTGTTTTTATGTAACTTCCTAGACATCTGGTAGTCGCAAAGAGATACAGTAGATACATGTAATTTATTGATCGAGCGAGCGAAGCGTCTTCTTCAACACTTGGCAAAATTTGCGATTCTGTTAGTTTGTATTTCTTCCTCTATAGGTCGTATTTTACAACCGAGCTAGACGAAGCTTGGTATACAGATTTAATGTTATGAAATTATTATTTTTAAGGGATTAAATCCTCCAAAAAAGGGCACAAAGGGGCTAACGGAAAATCTCTGCCCGAAAATTTCAAAGTAGTACGTAAATAGTAAACTGTATGATTGATCGTTGTCGAAAACCCTATCATCCAGTACCCCAATGATTATATAATGGTAGCGTCAACTGCGCACAAGCATCTATTTTCTAGAATCGACGAACCTGGTGACTTCTGACCCCTACACTACAAATCAGTAGGTATGTATGACATACTATCTTTAACAAATACATTTACAATCAATGAATAGAAGCATATTAAAACTAGTATTTACAAATTAAAACAATTGAACTATAGACTGTTGCAAGCAATCTATGCCGCAATTCAAAAACATGGATAGTTTTTGTAAACAACAGATACAAAACCAAAGGAATATTGATGGAACATATTTTACAACACTGCTATCATCAGAGCGAGCTGAAGGAGCTCCAAACAATTAGTGGTTTTGGCAGCTTTCATTCATCATTCCATTGGTCTCTCATCTGTTATCTCTACTTTATATTTTTCGCTGTGCTTGAGCAATTATTGTTGAAGATCGAAGTGTCGACGCATGTAGCGTCCCACACAATGTGCCTCCCCAACTCCCATGGGAGTCCCCTAGTATAGTTCGCGTCATGTAAGAAGAACGCTGGCGGTCAAGCTGCGCAGAAGGCGATTTATGGGTATATTTGGAGGTAGGCGGTGGGGCGCGGGGTGGAAGGGTCATGCGCCGCATGCTTGCCGGTGCGCTATTGGTTCGTCAGTTGACATTTGCTATCACACGTCACGTTTCTTGTCAAAATACCATCGTGCACAAAAGTTTACGAAATGGTTTTACATTTTAATGGTTTTTGGAAATTATGCACAAAGGTAAAGGAAATACCTCTAGAGCCCGATTACTGTAAAAGCGATCATTTGGTAGATATGATGACAGAAACATTTATTATTCGTGTAGGGGATGATGATTCTGACTCAAATAATGATGAAAGCTCAAGTGACGACAGCGACGATGATGAAATAGCAACCTCCAGTATCAATCCCGCGTCCTCATCTGGTTTCACGTCCCCCAAGACTACTTAATGGATGGAGTTGCTACATTACATTATTTTTTTGTAATTAGATTAAATATTCTAAACTGAATCGAACTTGTTTTCAATTTTATCTAATATTATTTTCTAATAACCAACACCAAGCCGCGAGTGAAATATTAGTTAAAAATAGGCACAGCAAATTGGCATAGTACTATCGTACGCGAGTGTACCCATGCGCGAACATACCCCTTCCACTTTCTTCCAGCGCTCTTTTTACGTGACGCGACCTATATCATACCATCGGATCGGTTTCTTAAGGCTGTTGTATGGGCTAAAGCGCCTTTTTCAAAATGATATTTCTCCTTGATGAGTGGATGAAAATGTATGAAAAAAATATATGTTACAAAATAGACTTTTATTTATAA
Source organism: Eupithecia centaureata (assembly GCA_944547425.1). Taxonomy (NCBI): domain Eukaryota; kingdom Metazoa; phylum Arthropoda; class Insecta; order Lepidoptera; family Geometridae; genus Eupithecia; species Eupithecia centaureata. The sequence continues at coordinate 1,243,234 of OX155698.1, forward strand.
GTTGTACATATGAAATGATCGAATTCATATTATTACTATATAAAAAAAATAACCAAAGTAAAGCATTTCTTGTTCTAAATTTGGATATTTCTTCTAAACGGTGTTGATTTTGTGTATTTTTCTTTCACTCAAATATTTGTCAAAGTATTTTGCACAAATTGTACATATGACGAATAAAACAAATCATTTATACGGCTGCAATTAATTATTTTGTGTTTCCACTATGAAATAGAACAAGCGGGTCTGTGCGCGGGCGACGGGCGGCAGTGTGGCTCGGACTGTCCGACGTGGAGGTTGTGTCACTCGTCGCTATTTTTGATATAATTCCGATATTTGAAATAAACATTATTGTTTGCGCATTCACGCTTTAGTAATAGGTTTGTATTCCTAGTTTGGTTTGAGCTCGGACTCTGGTTTAGGTATATGATTCGTTGAACTAGTTTAGTAAGGTCCTTTTTTTATTGAGCGAACTGTAATGTGAAATAAGAAATGGGGAGAAAACATAATATAAAGAAAATGAGAGCTACGAAAGCTGCTAAAATGCACGAAGTCTTGTAAGTACCTACCAACTTGCATCCAAGTATCTACCTATCTATCTGATACCTAACTAACGTGGATTAGTTTAAAGGTAGGTAAGTTTATTATACACTAGGTCAGTAGTAGGTATTTAGGAACAACTATTCCTCGCACTAACCAAACTTGATGTAGAAGTTTGTAAACAAACCACACAAAATACTATATATACTCACCAGCTTGACGTAGTCTCAGATTGGTACAATATTGGACAATACCTGGGAATCGATGAATGGAGTAGAGGCGGCTTACTATGTGGTTGGGATAGCCAATGTCCAGCTGTGGACGTCTTGTAGGCTGATTGATACCATTATATAATTATGATGAATGTTGAATGACGGTAGTAAAGTAACTAGGTACTTTTTGTGAATATAGTTTTTTATTATAGGTAGGTACAGGACTACCGGTCTACCTTTCGATGCCTTATTTTTCTGACTTATGGTTTTGTATTTTAGAGAATCAAAGAAAGAGAATCCAGAGCAAGGAAATAAAACTGCTGTAGAAGTACCTATCTAAACCGAAATGTTTCGAGTAAGTAAATTCAATATGTAGGTAGTAGGTACATAGTGTACATACCTAACTACTAACTAAGCTAATTTTCAATGACAAATATTTCTCCATAATTTATTTTAGAATGTTGAGGAACGAAGATCTTCGAGCACGAAGTATTACAGCCGTAGTACATAAGTACCACTACCAACACATAATAATATCGAGTAAGTAGTATCCAAATTTATTGTGTTTTCGTTTCAGTCATCGCACCTCCGCGGTCCGCGGATCGCCTCCGTGTCATTCAAAGTCAGCAACTAAAGTTTTTGAACACGAACTCCATATATAATTTAATTATAATTTAATTTAATTTTAAATTAGCATTAGTGATCAGAGCCCTTAGTACCAGTCGTTTACTATTACGAAAAAAGTTTTCGTCTTTTTACATAAATTCGGCGCCATGCATTGCAGCTAGAGGATTCGATCCCGGGATCCCGGGATTCGGGATCCCGGTCGATTTTAGGTCCCGAAAATTTCGGGGTTATTTTGTCCTAATCCCGGGATTTTCGTGATGGAGAAAAATTGTTAAAAATAACAAAAAATTACTCACGTAAATGTAATAAAACAAATTATAAAATAAATATTTAACCAATTTCTCATATGAAACATTAAAAATAACAAAAAGGAACCACTGATCATTTCGGTTAACATCGGTTTTAGTTTTCTTTTTAAATTATAATAAAAAAACTGGAATGATTATTCCTAAATTAATTAAGGGTTATAGATTATCGTAAATTTTAATGTCATTTCTTGTATCCGTGTTTCTGTGTAATGAAAAGACTCAGTATATCGCACAATCTATCTTTTATTCAACCAGCCCACAGTAGCGTAATCTACAGACTTGTAAAATAAATACAAAAGGCATGTCATGATTGTTGACAAAAAAGAATTTTACGTCAATTTTACCACGATGTGACCATGTAGGCGGTTGATTACCTGATAAAGGAATGCTTTTTTTGTATACAAGTACATGGTATTTATAAATTGTAATATTTGTTAATAAAAAGAGCTTATACTGATAATAAAATTCAGGAATAATCATTCCAGTTTTTTTAAACAAAATTAAAAAGAAAACTAAAAACCGATGTTAACCGAAATGATCAGTTGTTCCTTTTTGTTATTTTTAATGTTTCATATTATGAGAAATTGGTTAAATTTTTAATTTATAATTTGTTTTATTACATTTACGTGCTTGATTTTTTGTTATTTTTAACAATTTTTCTCAATCACGAAAATCCAGGGAAATGGAAAAATAACCCCGAAATTTTCGGGACCTAAAATCGACCGGGATCCCGGGATTCGGGATCCCGGTCGATTTTAGGAATTAGCGAAACGCGTTTGCGCCGCGTACTATAAGCTAAACTGTGTCACCACATACCTTGTGAAACAATACGTTTAACCATCATTAAATTTTAATAAAAGTTGATTTTTTTATATTTATTTATAGTATTAATTCATTGAAAAAAGAAGTCATTGTGGTTTTCGTTGATTTTTACTTTGTTTTTGAAAGTAAATAAAAGTTGAAAATTTTTCATAATTCGTCAATGAAAATTTCAATTGGCGTAAAGGACAAAATGGCGATATTGAGTTATATATAGTGCCGTTATCAGATCCTCGAGATCTATCGAATGGTAAAGTCAAAGTTTCTAAATTCCAATGTTTATGACCTTTACGTTTAAGCATTTTATGGCATAATTTGGTGAGAGAAAATACATATTGTGGTGTAAAGTTTTGCCTTTTTTTTAATACACAACGAAAAGGGATGGTCGTATACAACTTATTTTTTTGTGATGGCCTATACGACTCAAATAACTAATAGAAATAAAACAAGCTTTAGCGTATATTCGGTTAAGTTTTTGCTTGAAAAAACCGGAAGAATGTGATGCACTGACATACGACGTAAAACCTGCATACCAAGACCGATTGCCCATATCTATAGCTAAATATAAAGACTTGGAAAAGCTTTGTGACAATAATACTATTCCAAAGCGCTTTCACAATGAGTATCTAGCATTACGTTGAATCCCTACATAAAGTTGAAAAAAAAAGAAAAATTACTGAATTAATGAAAGTACCTAATATTTTTTTTTAAATACAAACATTAAGAGAGTTTTGAAAGTAATCTTTCTGTCTCATCATACGAAAGAGTAAGTAACCACTTGCTGTTGCTGATGAACTTTTAGAAACCGACGAAGACGACATCAAGGATTCAAAGAATATACAATTAGTCATATTCACTCATGAGAAACAAAGGCTGCTTTATGTTTGTTGAAGAGTGTAAATTAATAAAAGTTAAGGAACATTTACTCTATACTAACTAATGGTTGTAAGTGTGCATGATTCGACGAAGGAACGGTGCTACGGTCAGAGTAGTGTACACAATATAAATTAATTCTTATAAAAGTGCAAGTAAAACGAAGTCTGATTAAAACAATTATTATTATGATTATAATCTTAAAACGATAACAATAGAAGTCTGGATTAGAGTTGTTATTATTATTATACGTACAATCCTTCCTCTTGAATCACTCTATCTATAAAAAAACCGCATCAAAATCCGTTGCGTAGTTTTAAATATTTAAGTATTCAAAGGGACATAGTGATAAAGGGACATAGGGACAGACTATGTCCCTTTATCACTATGTCCCTTTGAATACTTAAATATTTAAAACTACGCAACGGATTTTGATGCGGTTTTTTATAGATAGAGTGATTCAAGAGGAAGGTTTATACGTATAATAAAACCGTGCGAAGCCGGGGCGGGTCGCTAGTATAGAATAAATTATGTACTTACTCTAACTTTAAAAAAAGCGACTTTGTTTTATACTATGTAGTGATTTATTAGTTGTTTCTGTGTATGATTCAATTGTAGGAACACTTGTCACTGTTGTAAAAGTACGAGAAAAACCAGAAGACTGATTAAAATAATTAAAACTAGGTATTTAACCCAAAGTAAAATAAAAAGTCTGCTAAAATGTTCCTTGAAGAATAGTTAAGGTTCAATTGTTATAAGTGACAGGATTTAAACAAATTTTCTACAGTTTCTTAAGTCATCGAATAGGTTAAAATCTTAGGAACATGCAGTTCTCCTACGATTTCAAATACACAACATACAGGGAGTATTCGTTATATTCCTTTAATTTAAATTGAAATCATTGAAAAACTTAATTTACATGAGCTTTCAATTAAATTAGTTTAATTAAGTTTGCATTAGATTAATTTAAAAATGTTAATGCAGTGTTGTCTTAGCCCTGTTAAGTGTTTTTTCAAACAAATGTCCTTTATTTTGATTAAATACCTTTCTTTAGTGCAAAAATATTGCTGTAAAAATTTCACAAAAATTACCAATAAAAGAGGTTTATATCAGATGTTACTTTATTTACTTTTACGTGGAAAATATCTTAATTTTATTGAAACACAAAGGTACCAAAACCAAAATTTTGTCCTTTACAGCTAATTTTTATGAGTAAATTAGCGACCCGCCCCGACTTTGCACGGTTTTATTATAAGTATATAAACCTTCCTCTTGAATCACTCTAACTATTAAAAAAAACCACATCAAAATCCGTTGCGTAGTTTTAAAGATTTAAGCATTCAATGGGACATAATAACATAGGGACAGAAAAAGCGACTTTGTTTTATACTATGTAGTGATTATCGACTTATAAGACACAAATTCAGGTATATTAATACTAGAATGTCTGATACGACCAAAATGTTTAATTTCGTTAGTAAAAATAGACCGCGTATGTCTAAAAACTACCAAAATTGCTACGTCGTAAAGGACAAAAACTTTTTAAATATAGCATGTGGAGTAATTTTAATAAATTATCAACGAAGAGCTTGTCAAATAAAATATAGTCCCTTTAAAAATGTATTTTGTAAGTACAATATACATAAAGTTAAAAATTATTTTATAAAAAAAGTGTTTTTTGGCTCTCCTGAAAAGTTAGGTTTTGTCCTTTACGCCAATTGAAATTTCCATCGACGAATATATTGCTTCGATTTTATTTACCTGTCTACGATCCCGGGATCCCGGGATCGTCTTTCACAAATCACGAAATCCCGGGATTGAAATAAAAGACCTGGATCGAATCCTCTAATTGCAGCTCCTCTACTGTGTATTTTTATGCTTTGAATTTTATATCTTCTTTTTTTAGATGCCTGGAGATGGAGAAAGATGCTGAAAATCATCTGCATGTAGAGTTACTTACTTATCAGAACTTCTGTAGAAATGATCTTGAATGGCTTTGGCTGCAATAAAATAATGCCTAGTCCTACTAATATTATAAACGCGAAAGTTTGTAAGAATGGATGTTTGTTACTCTTTCACGCAAAAACTACTGAACGGATATGGATGAAATTGGGCACAGCGATAGATTATGGAATAACACATAAGCTATATTTTATCCCGGAATTCCCACGGGAACGGGCTGAGTTCTACATGAGTAGACATAAAATTATAAAGCTTTCTACCTAGTAAGAATTATATCATAGTACCTATGAATAATTAAAATATAATTGCATAAAGATAACCATGAAACTGTAGTTTCGTTTTTATGTACCTCTAGATACCTATCCAACCCTGCCTATCTTTCCTATACTTACCTTATTAGTATGTACTTAGATAAGTAGAGAAAATAATATTATAACTAAGTAGGTAATTTTGTACGTTGTAGTTTGTAGTCAGTAAGTATATTTTTAGGTAAGTTATCATAAAACCATCTTGTGAACCTACACGCTGAATATTATATATTATTATGAGCAGTGTTCTCAGGTATTTTTTACCAGGTGATACATAACCTACCTAGTAAAAAAAGACCTACGCGAGGAAACAGCGCACCTAACCCAAAACTAAAACTAATCTAAACTAAGCGACCGCATGCCATGAGTGCAGACCGCACTCTGCGTGCGTAAAAATGTGGCAGGAATACGCGGTTGGCGCGGGGGAAAATTTTGACTCCGCCCGAATCCTCAAGGCTGTTGGCCCATACGGGGACCTTAACATCGTTACCCAACTGACCATTTTGTTTGAGTATAGGTGGTACATTGGCACAAAGGCCAAAGATATCGTTAAGGCATAGGCTTGACATACTCGTACTAGCTAATATTATTTAATTTTGATTCTAGGCTCTGACTCTGATGTAAATCGTATTTGTTTATTACTCTGTCCAGAGGAGAGCTATACTGAACGCGACAGTTTTATACTTTTAGTGTCAGTACCACTCACTGTCAAGTTTTGTTCCGATATAGTCGCACAATTCCTTTTTAAGGTCTCCACACACTGAAGACGGAGGTGGAGCGGAGGCGAAGGCGTGCGAGTTGTATTCTATTGAATCATATGAAAGCCTACACACACACCGCAGGCGGTGGCGGCGCGGTGCCATAGGAAAAATTGGCACGCCTTCGCCTCCGCTCCGCCTCCGGCTTCAGTGTGTGGAGACTTTTAGGGAGGGAGGTTCATCAGTGGACTTATAAGACTGATGAGGATAGTAATGTCATATCAAATCAGCTCACAATGACTATTGTATTTGTTTACATCGATTCTATTATATTTCCACTTTAGTTGTCATTGTAGCTTCAACAATGTCTTGAGTCAAGGCAAATATTTAAAAGTGAGATAGTAAATATTTAGAAATGACTACAGTCGTCTGACAAAACAATTGCTTTTTGTTCTATGTGTGTAGTGTACCTATTACTAGCCGTTAAGGCGCTACCGCATAGGTACTCGTAGGTAAAAGACGCGCCGCCACTTATTGTATCACTAGATGCGCCCCGCGGCTTTGCCCGCGAATCAGAGGTTTTTTTTCAGACAAATTTTAGAAATTTATTACACAACTCTTAAGGGTCACTTCACTCCATAGTTTCTTACGTTACGTTCTTAGAATAAGCTTTGCTAGCAATTTAAGTTAAATTTAAATTACTTATTAGCCCAATGTTGTGGCTAGATTGTAATCACACTAGGGTACATTCTTTAGAATCTTTAATTAATGTGCACTGGAAAAAAAAACTCCATAGTTTATTTACCTATACCGAGTTTTGAGTGAATCGAACCAAGGAAAAATAATTTTCCATACAAACTTTACCTATTTAACCCCCTCAGAGGTTAATTTTTGAAAATGAAATGAATTTTTTTATTTTTACAAAATAATCTCTAGACGTAATATAGTAAATTTTTGAAAATTGTATGAAAAAAAACTCTGGTTCGCGGGCGAAGCCGCGGGGCGCATCTAGTAGGTACATAATTATCAAAATAATAAAAGAAATAAAGTGATAATTTATTTCCCTTTCGTGAAGCGAAGTTCTTTTGTCTCATGCTCTCTAAACCCGTCAGCATCAGTGGTTTTACACCTTTACCATGTTTGATTTACAGGGCGCGAACGAAAACTTCTGATAACGGTAACAGGTCGTAAAAACTGTGGTGAGACATAAAATAACTGTTGTGATTGTTTTGAAATTGGCCGCTGTAATTGGTACTAGTTGTAAGGTTCTTATGTTTTCAAGAGCAATCTGTAACTGAATATGAAATAGGATTTTTAAATATGATGAAGTTAAGCGTAATTTCGTCGTGTTTTATTTCCTTTAGACCTGACAGGAATCCTGGACACATCGTAAAATTCATATCAAACCGGATTAATTACTATTTTTGACAAAAACTGTTTGCTTTTCATGATTCAGGTATTTACTCTAAGATATCTTTAGTCAGTGATAATGATAACGATAGATGTTGATATCTGTTATCAAAACTTAAGTTATCAGTAAGAAGGATTAAAAATGTTATTGATTGAATTATAAACCTAGTACAAACTATAACACTTTGAGGTACCTACAGTAAAAAGTAGCTTCATAATAAGGTACATTTTGCCGGTCTATTTTACACAGTATCATCTAGCCTCAAGCTAAACAGAGTGTTATAGGTACTAGACTATAGAAACGATATTAAAGCCTTAAAAAAACCCTTCGCAGGAAATTATTTAAGGGATTTTTTATCATCATCATCTGATAATTTTTTTTATAGAATATTTATACAATATGATATATATGATATATATATATGATTTTTTATACAATACAATAATAATAATCTACTTCCGCAGAAAATGTGATTGAAAGGACATTTATAGCTAAGGCGATTTTCAGACCTAGACCTTAATACGTTAAATATAAGTTATAATTACATAGATTTTTGTTATTATTTAAAAGAAAAACAACCATAACATCCTGAACAAACATCTACAGTTCGTAGAAATATTTGTCACGAGGCGGGAATCGAATACGCAACATGTACCAATGAGGTCAACCCGTTATTATGTTTAAAATTGTCAGAATAATTTTGCCAACTTCCATGCCATGCATAAATCAGTTTTAATGATATATTTTATGTAACTAAAAATGATAAATGTCACCGGTCAAGGATCTTTAGGCAATTAGATATACTTTGCGTCGATAAAATCTTTGAATTTATATTTTGTGTTAATATTTTACGAATTCGATTTTAAACCTACGACTCAAGATTTTAATTGTTATTAAAGTGGATGCATATGGATTCTCATCGAGTATTTGTTGAGAATCCACATGATACCAGAAAAGCATGCTCTTTTATAGCATGCTTTTTCGAAAGCATGCTCTCTTCGTATACACGTGATTTTTGTTTGCTACTAAACACCTAGCGGATAAATTAAAAAACAAAAATGAATGAGATTTTTACCTCGAATACAAATAACAATAATTTAAAAAAAACATCGCATACGAAAATAAAAGTAAGAAATCTTATGCTAGTTATTAATAAAGTCAACAATACTCACCGATGACAACAACTTCTTTGTAAATCTCGTTATCTGACAGTGTATGCTGACAGGTCTTCATTGTATCCTTCATTCTGACTATCTGTCAAAGTCAGACTATCTGTCAAATTGTCACTTCACTATCACTCTCTTAACTAGCTATTAAGCTTCTAATAAATGCAGTCAAATAAATTATATCACAATAGGAGTTAAGTATATTTTGTTCTATTAGTTTAGTATTTGTGTTATTTTATATAATTAGGGTATCAAGTTCTTTGAGATATAAATCTTTACGTATCGATGGTTAAAATGAATGAATACTTTATAATATCTTCTTGGGAGTCAATAATCTTATATTTTCTTTTAGAAACGTGTGTTCGAAGATTATTTTTCAGATTTGTGATTACGCTTTCTTTAGCTTCCTTCAGCTTCCTTCGTCTATGCTTCTATTGCTTTATCTAATGAACTATGAAAAACCAAACATATATATCTGGATCCGTATATAAATCTGTTATACTCCGTACATACAGTTTATATTGTCAGAGGATTAAATTATACGCAGTTTAGAGTCTTACGGACCAGTCTTGTTATATTTTTTCTTTCTTCGTTTTATATTTTTGTAATAATTTAGGAGAGTCGTTATCGTTGAAGACGCCACGTTTGCGGTGTGATCTCTATTCCACGTGGATCTGAAACAAAACAAAGATTATATAAGTTAGTATAATTATAATAATGACCTTTATGTATCCTTATCATCACTACACAGTATAAAACAAAGCCGCTTTCTCTCTCGCTATGTCCCTATATCCCTTTGAATCCTTAAATCTTAAAAACTACGCAACGGATTTTGATGCGGTTTTTTTAATAGATAGAGTGATTCAAGAGGAAGGTTTATGCGTAAAAAATAAAAACGTGCGAAGCCGGGGCGGGTCGCTAATTAAAATTATAAACGTGAAAGTTTGTATGGATGTATCAATGTATGGATGTTTGTTCTTCTGTCACGCAAAATCTATTAAAAGGATAGGGTTGAAATTTTGTAGAGACGTATTTTTAGCCCCGGAATAACAACACATATACAGAGGCTACTTTTTCTCCCATAAATCAACTAAAATGTTTCGTGAACAATTATCGGAAATCATAATTTCACTTGCACTTTTCATTCTTACTTCATACTTAACAAAATGTAAACCAGCTAGGAAAAGAGGCACAAAATAGTAAAAAATCGCGCGACAAGAGACGCGCTTCAAAATCGCATTGGGGTGGAGGCCTAACACTGTCAAAGTCCGCTGAGGTCATTTTAATAGTATAAAATCTTACATGTTTTACAATTGACGACCGATGTGGCGCGGTGGGCGAAGGTCCGCCTGCGACGCAGGAGGTTGCGGGTTCGATTCCCGCCTCGGAACAAATTTGTGTACGATCTGCAGAAATTTGTTCCGTGGTCTGGGTGTTTCCTATTATGTATAATAAAAAAATATCTATCTATGTAATGTATTGTATTAAGTATATCAGTCATCTAGTACCCATAACACAAGCTCTGCTTAGCTTGGGGCTAGATGATGCAGTGTGGATTGTCTGGAATTATTTAAAAAAAAAAAAAACTTACATTATTAATTTCATATAACATACACGTGTTATCTATTTGAGGATACTATCGGTTGTTGATGTAATATTTAATATAAATATTTTATAACAAGATCTTAACAATTATGTAAGTAATCTATGCATAATTATAATACACGTTTGCAATTTAAATACAACAAACTATGCAAAATTACAATAACATGTGTCCTATTATGATTAAAATAACTGATTGTTTGCAAAAGTCTGCAGTTAGCTCAATAGTTTCAATTGTAAATATTTTATTTTATTTTTTCATTTTTTTTTCAATTGCTTTGTAAATAAGGTTAGGTTAATATTAAGAATGATCTTATATTTAATTTGTTAATTATTATCTAGTAAGTAATCCATTACTGCTAATGTACCGATACATTCAATATGACAAAGCGATTTTAAAGGATTATCTTTGAAACAAGATAAGGTAATCAATTAGACACGCTGATAAACTTTATGCTATCAGATAAGGAGTGTGCATTGTATGTACATAATATGTAGGCAAAGTAGGGCATATTTCTAGTACGATGGTATTAAGACGCCGAGAAAGTTAATGGTGTTATTTTACATACCTATTTGTAGTACGTACTTATTCATCGTGGCCTGTAATTTTTATCAATACTACTTTATATGGAGTAGAAAACTTTTTTCTTTGACTGTCCAAGAAGAAGGTGTACGAAATGACACAATTTTTTTGTAATTTGCATAACAGTAGAGTGTACGAAATGCCAATAACCCTATTATTCCACTAGTGGTACATCGCGAATTCGCAACATCGTCCATGTATAAAAACTAAAAGATACAATTTGCTATTGAACGTTTTTTATTTAAATTTCTAACTTCTACAATTTCGTAAAAGAAAATGAACTGTACAAAACACAGTTTTACAGACCAGTGTATCTAAATATCACAGGTATATATTAATGAATGTGTAAAGTTATAGGTACAGTTCAACTGTATATGTAGTACTTATGTATATGAGAAAAACCGAGGGAGAGTGTGGAGTCGTATTCGTATACTTATTAGGAAAATTTTACGCATTAGGTATATTCTATAGTATTAGCGATCCTGTGAATCAAACATATAAACCTTCCCCTTGAATCAATCTATCTATTGAAAAAATCGCATTTGTTTGTGTAGTTTTAAATACCTAAGCATACATAGGGACAGACAGCCGGATACGACTTTGTTTTATACTATGCAGTTATACATATTATAGCCATGTCATGCTCATTTATTCCACAAGGTTATCTGCGCCATATTCGTATATTGATTGTTTTTTGTTGCCTATAAGCTTGACGCTTATTTTTTGCGGCACGTTTCGATTTTGCGATTGCCCAAAAGATAAGTGGTACTGGTACCGAATTATGTATTAGGTACTAGTATATGGCGTTTTTTCTATGGAAACGTTTTAAGGCTATTTTATTCCATGGGAACTGACTTACGGGATGAAAAGTATGTACTATGTGTTATTCCAGGGCTAGAACTACGTTTACTATAAATTTCAGCCCGATCCGTTTATTAGTTTTGGCGTGAAGAGGTAACAAACATCTATCCATCCATCCAAAATTTCCTATTTATACCTAACTAGCGACCCGCCCCGGCTTCGCACGGTTTTATTATACGTATAAACGTTCCTCTTGAATCACTCTTAAAAAAAATCGCATCAAAATCCGTTGCGTAGTTTTAAAGATTTAAGCATTCAAAGGGACATAATGATATAGGGACATAGGGACAGAAAAAGCGACTTTGTTTTATACTATGTAGTGATAGGTTTTAGTGTGATAAGAAAGTTTAGATAGATGGATGTTTGATAATTTTTCACGCCAAAACTAATTTAGCATAGGAATCAAATTACTAGTGCTTTTATCCCATAATTAGATCCCATGGCATAGAAATAACATTTAAACGTTTAGATAGAAACACGTGCAAATCCGCGGGCAGAACACAGCAGAACATGTGTCCTTCCAAATTGCCAATATAAAGTAAAGCTTATAATATTTACATTCTAATAGACAAATTATAGTAGGTAGGTAAATACTTAACGTAAACTTCGCTAAGTCAAAAGTTGTTTCACCAACAATCTCAGTGGAATAAATACCTTATTGATAAATTGCATGTATATATGTACTTCCAAATTGCTAATAAAGTAAAACTTATAATTATTGACATTACATATAATATACATCACTACATAGTATAAAATAAAGTCGCTTTCTCTGTCCCTATGTCATTATGTCCCTTTGAACGCTTAAATCTTTAAAACTACGCAATGGATTTTGATGCGGTTTTTTTTAATAGATGGAGTGATTCAAGAGGAAGGTTTATACGTATAAAAACACCGTGCGAAGCGGTGGCGGATCGCTAGTATTACACTAAAGTAAACTTCGATAAGTCAAGACTTGTTTACCAACAATATCAACGGAATAAATACCTTATTGATAAATTGATTAATGAACAATTACTGCGAATAGTACAACGCGTACATTGATTTCAGTTTATTACTTTGTAGTTGTATTTAATAGTTTTGGTCGGTGATTTCATATATTAATGTAGATTTATGAGGTCTGACACCAATTATAAGATAAAAGACATAAATTATAGTTAAAGATCGAGGGGGGCGACCAATGAACCTTAAGGTCCGTCTCCATTGGTGTGTTGCGAGAAAATTGATATCTGCTGCGTAGAGACACGGTTATAGAGTAACATTGCGTTTTTATGGACATGATCCTAAATTGAACTCTTTAAAAAAAATGCTATGTTACCAAATCTTAGGTTAGTTTTAAGTTCAACATGGAACTTAAGTCATATTTAACCGACTGTATGTAGGTAAGTATGACATAAGTCAAAGCACTTAAGTTCATTTCGAACTGAAGTGTTTTTCTAGTGCTTCTAGGAGCTGGGTGTGGTGTTAAAATAGTCTTTTAACACCTTATCCTATGGACCTAATTCTGAATCGGCGAACTGATTTTCACACTTAATTCTAAATGGAGGAACGATTTTAACGCCTTTTCCTAAATGGTGATTTTAACATCGTATTCTAAATGCGGGAACTGATTTAAACACCGTATCCTAGATGGAGGAACTGATTTAAACACCGTATCCTAAATGGGGGAACTGATTTAAACACCGTATCCTAGATGGAGGAACTGATTTAAACACCGTATCCTAGATGGGGAACTGATTTAAACACCGTATCCTAAATGGGGAACTAATTTAAACACCGTATCCTAGATGGAGGAACTGATTTTAACACCGTATTCTAAATGCGGGAACTGATTTAAACACCGTATCCTAAATGGGGAACTGATTTAAACACCGTATCCTAAAGGTTGAACTGATTTTATCACCTAATTCTGAATAGGGGAACAGCATCTAATTCTAAATGGGAGCTGTTAATTAGGCCCTCACCAGCTTCAGAAGAAATCTGATACCCTTCCTCTGAAAGTATTGGTTTTGTTTCTATTCATTCACAGACCTAATTCATGGGATTAAAAAGTGCCTTATTTCATACCTCTTGCGAGATCCACTGGATAAGCATCAGTCAGTTTTATTTTATTTCTTCGTTATCTAATTTATGGTTAAACAAAAAAACGTTTTAGCTCCGTTACCGTTATGTTTTCGTTATGCTAATTCTTGTAAGTGGCGGTTGACCTTTTATGGTCTAAGCGAGTAGGCGATTTTTTGAGTTGTTATTAGCCTACGGAATCGCGAATTATTTATAAAGTTTATGTACTCTACCTGCCTACTCAAGGAGTCTATCAAAATACTGGCTACGAAGACCGATGTACCGATGTACACGCAAAAGACTACTGGCAGACTGGATGCGACAAGCTATGGCGCTCATTGAGGGAGGCCTATGTCCAGCAGTGGACTAATATAGGATGATGATGACGATATAGCATCATCTAGCCCCAAGCTAAGCAGGTTTATAATATTCAATCATTTACATTTGAACTCAGCTGGCCAATACTTCATAACGTGCTTGCTAAAATAAACGTTACATTACTTCCTTATGCGCAGTATTCATTAATTTATTGCTGATATTGACTTTATGATAACAAGCGATAACCAGACGGTAATCCTAATCCTAATAATATTATAAACGCGAAAGTTTGTAAGTATGGATGTTTGTTACTCATTCACGCAAAAACTACTGAACGGATATGGATGAAATTTGGCACAGAGATAAGATTATAGTCTGGTATAACACATAGGCTATATTTTATCCCGGAACTCCCACGGGAACGGGAATTACACGGGTGAAAACGGGAGGCACGTCTAGTATAAGATATTTATATTAATAAAGCGTCTATTGTCTATTTTTATTGTATAGACAATAGATTATTTACTAATAAAAATATCTATCGCGGCTTCGCACGCTTTGTTTCTATGGAAACGTTTAATAGTACATTGTTACCCAAGGGTTGAAAGTAACTTATTTAGTCCCGAGACGGGGTTTGGCGCCCGAGCGTAGCGAGGGCGCTAATAGTTCGAGGGACTAAATAAGTTACTTCACCCGAGGTAAACACTGTGCTTTTCATTACGAATACAAGGAAATATAAATAAAAACATGAGAAAACAAATTAATCAAATCTAATTTTTTTTTTATTTATTAGTCCATCTAGGACAGGCGAAAGCCATAAAGCCATTCTGCCTTGTCTTTCGTATTTTTTGAATTCAGTGAATTGTCGCTAAGGTAATTTTTTTTTTGCTTCTGCATTTATTCTGCCATTATCATGGTTCAATAGTAACGTCATAGCTGTCAGTTGAAAACGATTCTCCCTAGGGCGGAAAAGTATCACTTTCAACCCGCTCTTCAGGCATGTTTAAACCTACTTTCCGAGTATGAGTAATGAAAAAACTATTTCTATCCTATGGGAACTGATTTATGGGATAAAAAATAGCCTTTGTTTTATTCCAGGGCTAGAACTAGTACGTCAAATCATGAAATTAATCTTTTTTTTAAATTCCCAAACTGTTTCGCAGAAATTTCTTATGGAAAGAGAATTTCAAGAAAATGTCACAGAAAATTTTAAACTTCAGAAAACTTTCCTACTCTTTTAACTATGTGAGTTTACGTGCTGTTTTATTTTTCTATACAGAATAAATAGTCTATGATTTTTATATCTAAGGCAGAATAAAGTCTGTCGAGTCAGCATGTTTACAATACAACCAAAAAACAGGCTTAGGATGTATTTTCAAAGGCTTGTCGGGTGGGTAGGTCTAAGAAGAATAACGTGGCTTCACTAGATGTTAGAGGTAAAGTTTAAGGAAAACCATCGATTTGCTCGTGGGGAAACACAGAGTACTTTATACAATCCAAGATGTAATTATTCACTTTTTTAAGATTCTAAGCAGGTTTCTTCTAGAGAGGTTTGTTTAATACGTAGTTAATCATAAAATATATAATGATAATTATATACCAATCCGAATAATCGAAACTACGAATCACCAACTTTAATAACCAGTTTTACCCCATTTTCAGAAATATAAAAAAAACACGTTATCTGAAGTTTTATATTCTTAGTATTTCATGTAAGTTTCAAGAAAATTGACTTAGCATAATTATAGTATAGTACTCTCCCACTAGGTTTGGCCTAGAGAAGACAATCTAAAGATAATAGTTGTGTAATTACTTGTCTCCTGGCCCACAGCCAGCTTCGCTCCAGACGTAGATAAGACGACTATACTGCGATTCAAAAACATATCTATTTTTTGTAAACAATAAAGTTACAAAACCATTGGAATATTGATGTAACATATTTTACGATAGTGGTATCATCAGATAAAAAATAGTGGTATTTACAGTTTTCATTCATCATTCCATTGGCCTTTCATGCGTTATCGAAAAAGAACTTGCATCTTTTTCACTGTGCTTGAGCAAATATGCGTTTTTGATGATATTATGTTGGTTTTTAGTTGTTAGCTTGCTGTTGCTGTTGTCTGTTATTTTTATCAGTTTTTGTAAAGTTTTCATTCATAAATGCCATGGTTTAAAAAAAATATCTATGATTCTAAATCAGAGTATAGGGATCTATACGTTAGCCAAACTCGATGTAGAATGTTAGTAAACAAACCGCCCATACTTAACCTAAAATAAACTCTGTTGCCGCGCCTTTTTATACGCAATTTACATTACTTGTCGATTTAAGATCCTTCCTTCACTAAATATTTCATACACTCATATCTAAAATTCGACGCCAAGCAAGTGAATTTTAGTTTTTTGTGCCGTGGTTTGTTTACAAACATTCTACATCGAGTTTGGCTAGTGTATAGGTATTTCCGCGCCGGTTCCATCCCGACCTCGGGTTAATGATCATTATTTATGTTGTGACATTTTGTGGGGCAAACGCTTCATTCAAGAAGTAAATAAATAAATATCGTACATAACGTATTATTATCTAGCCCCACAGTAAGCAGATGTGTTATGTGTGTATTTATTTTATAACATAAGTAGGTACATCCACATGTAAAACTGTAAAAGGAGAAGCTCTGGATCCTAATATACAGCTAAGGCTGGTTTAGGATCCTATGGGTTCAACATATATCTGTACAACTGTTGTTGTGTCAAAATAAATGAATTATTAATATTATCCCTTCTTTACTAATATTATAAATGCAAAAATTAGTAGATATGTATTGATGTATTGATATTTTTTATCCTTTCACGCAAAAACTACTGAACGGATCAGGATGAAATTTGATCAGACGTAGTTCTAGCCCTGGCTTAACATAGCTATTTCCAAAGGGATAGAAATAGCGTTCAAGAAATAGACGTTTCCATAAAAAAACGCGTGCGAAGTCGTAGGCAGATACTAGCAGTAGTATAATATATAACTAAATGAATATTATTTTACTATTTTATAAAAATATATTCTTTATGAAAAATTATCTATAATATTCATATACCTACAACTAGCTTCTGTTACATTACAATGTCATCGGTCTTTTGAGTGCATTTTGAATTTATCTAGTTTATTAATATAAGTTAAGAAACCCAGGAATTATTAAAACTGTTTGGAAATGAACAGAAATGATACATATTCTAATTGTAGACTTCCGTAGAGTCTCAAGGTGTAGTGAAACTTGAAAGTGACCGGCTAAGGACTTTATAGTTGTTCGTTTCGTATACGCGCGAGAATAAATTTTATATTTCTATATATAAACTAAAATAAATAAATAAATATATTATTTAATACTAGCGGCCCGCCCCGGCTTCGCACGATTTTATTATACGTATAAACCTTCCTCTTGAATAGCTCTATCTTTTAAAAAAACCGCATCAAAATCCGTTGCGTAGTTTTAAAGATTTAAGCATTCAAAGGGATATAGGGACATAGGGACAGAAAAAGCGACTTTGTTTTATACTATGTTGATAAACGAAAGAGTTTGTAGTAACTATATGGATGTTTGTTACTCTTTCACGCAAAACTACTGAACGGATCGGACTAAAATTTAGAATTTCTAGTAGTTCTAGCCCTGGAATAAAACATAGGTTACATTTCATCCCATAACTCAGTTCCCATGTGATAGAAATAGCCTTGAAACGTTTCCATAGAAACAAAGCGTGCAAAGCCGCGGTCAGATACTAGTGTAAGATAAAGGATATTACTAAACTTGTTTCGAAATAATCGTGTTTTATTTATTTTTAAAACCATTTAAACCTGTTTATAATTAATCTTATCGCTCCATGTTTTTTTTTTATTTGAATAATTTTCGCATGACTTACAATTAGGTATATTTTAAGAATACTTAGTTGAAATCGTTCAGTCATTAAAACATAGATTATTCTAGATTATTGCTAGAAATCTAATCCACACATTACACTTAAAATGTATTTTTAACAATCTTTCTTGCACTGATAATAATAAAATTGAGTAAAATAAATACCTTTCCGACAGAATAACCACAAACACAAAAACCACGCAACTAAAAACCGACTTCGGAATTTAAAACGCGAAGCTAATGAAAGCACGTGTGCGCTCTACCGCGGTCAGACGCCGACTGAAAATATTACAGGCGTGGTGACATTGACTTCCGATACTTTAGTACATTATTATTACATACAGTACAGTCAGCAAAGAAATAGGTTGAACACGAATCATATTAAATAATAATACAGGGTATTTTTACATCGTAATCTGGTGACCGAAGTAAGCTGAGTTTGTTATGGGTGCTGACTGTTAGCAGATAACTGTTATACATAATACCGGAACCGTATGCATATCATACGTACATTACATAATTATGTATGTGCGATTCATTTTGTCTGAACGGTTTTTTTCTCCATTTAACATTTGCTACTCTGTCGTATTGCTTCCTATTTTTGTTTGAATTTTATTTGTTCCAAATTTTCGAATTCTTTCCTGCAGCCTTTCGCAGATCGTCCGGAGGGCGTCCTACACTACGTTTGCCGAGAAGCAGTCTCCACTCAAGAACAAGGTTACCCCAGTCGGTTCTTCGCCAGATATGGCCCACTGCCGCTTCTGCTTGCTAGTTCGCAAAATTTGCCATATACTTATTAGTACACCTTAAATTGCTGATCATTTCCGAAATCAATTCATGTAGCTAACTCTGTTGCTGACTCTACAATCTATAATTTTCTACATAGTAATTGTGTACCTAGGTACTTAAATACATAGCTATTGAGGATAGACATCGCATCGTCATGCTTGTTGGACAACGTGTTTTAACACGTGGGATCATATGTATACAGGGTGGTTAATATCAACGTTTTTGAAGGAGTTTTTCGGTCAGCTATTTCTGGGAACGACCTCAGTTTATAACTAGCATCAGCCCGCGACTTCGCTCGCTTTGTTTCTATGGAAATGTCTTCAGGTTAAGTATTTCTATCCCTTGGGAACTGAGTAATGGTAAAAAAAGTCTGTGTTATTCCAGCGTCAATCTAAGTCTATTAAGAATTTCAGCCCCATCCGTTTTTTGTATGAAAGAGGAACAAACATCCATACATCCACACATACTTAAGTAGATACATACAAACATTTTTTTGGAAGATTTATTTTATCATAAACACATATTTTTTAAGATTTGTATCGTAGTTGATTAATGTGGATTTATTAAAAAAACAGGTTTTGGTGAATAGCTAATTATCTCAATATCAGGTTTATTTTTTGTTTGTTTTAAAAACCATTACCATTAGAAGGTTTACTCATGACTCATGGTCATAATACTCCTATAGTTATCAAGGCCATTGTCAGCGGCTTGTTATTAAAACAAACGTACTTACCTACTTTATTTACTTATACTTTGCTAGATCGATTCGGAAGTCATTATAAAATTATTACTTATTTTCGTTTAGAAAACTATTAACACTGTTTGCAACAGTCTACAGTTATCTAGTTCAATCGTAATTAAATACTATAGTTTTAATTTGTTATTAAATAAATAAAAATGCTGGAAAATCCACTCAGCATCATCTAGCTAGGCCCATGATAAGCAGAGATTGTGTTATGGGTACTAGATGACTGATAAACTTAGTAATACATTAAATTACATAGATAGTTATTTTATTTTATTGTACTTAGTAAATACCCGAACCCCGTAACAAATATTTGCAGATCGCACAAACACTACCGAAGCGGGAATCGATTCCGCAACCCCCTACGTCGAAGGCGGTCTTCGTTCGCACCGCCACGGATTTCGTAAAAAAGTCAACTTTAAAAATCACGTTCGTATTTTTTAAAACCGGATTCCGTTTTTCGTATCCAAAAAAAAAACAATAACTAGATTATTTTTCTAAATCCTTTGATAAGCGTATCAGTAGGTAAAACTCATAAACTTCACAGCGTGTTAATTGCGTGTTTATAAAATGATAAGAATTTTAATGGGAAATGGTAATAGCAGCATATTTCATTAAACTCAAACCTGTGTGGTATTTAGGTACTCAAGGTACCTACATTAAATTTAAAACTAATTCATTATCACTATCACTACATAGTATAAAATAAAGTCGCTTTCTCTGTCCCTATGTCCCTTTGTACGCTTAAATCTCTAAAACTAGGTACGCAACGGATTTCGAAACGGTTTTTTTAATAGATAGAGTGATCCAAGCGGAAGGTTTATACGTATAACAAAATCGTGCGAAGCCGGGGCGGGTCGCTAGTATAAAATAGATTCAACATGATCTTAAGTTACACTTACATGAAAGGTGTTATCTTGTAACATCATAACAGCATGGCCGAATTTGAAACGTTAACATAATTATGCAATTCATGTTCTTTAGTTCTGATAATAAGGCTGAATGTAGCGCCGTGGATAAGTCCGCTGCGAATCATAAGGTTCGATTCCCGCTTCAGGACAAATGTTTTTACGGTATTCCAATATTTGATATCAATGTTTTGTAAGTATCATCACTAGGTACATAGTATAAAACAAAGTCGCTTTCTATGTCCCTATTTCCCTATGTCCCTTTGGACGCTTGAATCTTGAAAACTACGCAACGGATTTCGACGCGGTTTTTTTAATAGATAGAGGGATTCAAGAGGAAGGTTTATACGTATAATGAAACCGTGCGAAGCCGGGGCGGGTCGCTAGTTAATTCTAAAGAATGAAACATCATTCAACAAACGCGTTGTTATTTTAATCGATATTCCTATCCGTTTGTTGTCACTCGTTCACCATAGTGAAGCGTGACTTGCAAGAACTATGGTGACCAAACCAATGGTGACTCATTGTACGGTATTCGTACATAAATAATCGACAATCGACTCATCATCATCTAGCCCCACGCTAAGCAGAACTTGTGTTATGGGTACTAGATGACTGATATTCTTAAGAGGTCGCTTTGCAGTTAATTAATAAATTTCTTGAGCTAAGCCGGGGCGGTTCGCTAGTATGTTATAAAAATAAAATCAATACGTTACAAAAGTCGCCAAACACTTCTAATCCGCAATTAGCAGGAAGTCTTTAAGAAATAGAATAACACACAGAAACCAAGCTTTCTTAGAATTAAAAACAATAATGGCAAAAAGCCAATAAACAACATAATAACAGACAAGAACACTGATATTACAAACTAGTTTCTGCCCGTAGCTTAACATGTGTTTGACCGGGGTAATAATTAGGTGTGTGTTTAAAAACTATAAATATATTTCAAATCGAAAAAATTAAAAGATCGTCTATGTACCTAGTCGAAGTGATTCTTTATTCTAGCTTGGTGAAGGGATTTTGATGATTCAGATTTTGTTTGAAAACTGGTGTTTATCATGTACCTATTTGAAACAGAAAAGATCTGACCAATAGTCTTCGAGATATCCATAATAATGCGTATATAAAAAACTTCAGACTATACTGAAGACGCATTACAATTTGGCTATCAAGAATCAGAAGTTGGTTTCTTGTTTTTTTAAAACAAGCCATTTGTTTTTTTAAATAAACTAGTTCTTGTCACACATGCTCTACCTACATAGAAATGGGACGCAACAAAACAAACAGACGAATTCGGATAACAGTGGAAAACCACTACACCGCTATCAATTTTATTTATTTCAATATATTATCAATGCTATATTCATTAACTGATAAACAGTGGGAAGCTATGAACTTTTGTACAGGTTCGATATGCTGAAATTTTAGTGTTTGTACGGATGTTTTTTAGTGTTTGTACTGATGTTTTTTAGTGTTTGTACGGATGATTTTTTTTCGTCCTAAGGGTTCCTCGATAAGTGCGAGGAAAATGGGTCATTCCTACGTATTTAATAAAGTGACGAAATTACTTTTGAATTTGGAATATTATTTGTAAGTTAACCAACGCAATTAGCTTCAATAAAGTCCTGGCCGCTGCCAGTACAATAAAATCACGCCTTTCGATGCGGCATTTCATTAGCAAACTTAAAAAAATACACGCTTTCTTACTTCTTAATAAAAAAATATTTTTTTAATTTGATTCACACAATTTGTTAAATTTACTCTTATCAATTATCATCATAACAGGTTTCTTTTTTAACCCTAAGGCGATGCTGGATCTACATTACAAAACAGTATAATTTTACGTTGGTAATTAACCTATTTAAGGTAGGTACTTAAATACGCTCGGAGTTTCTCTGAAGGATAGGATTCGTAATGAATACATCCGACAGAGAACCACAGTTATCGACATAGCTCAAAGAATTAGCAAGCTGAAGTGGCAGTGGGCCGGCCATATCTCGCGAAGAACCGACAACCGTTGGGGTAAACGTGTTCTTGAGTGGAGACCGCGACTTGGCAAACGTAGTGTAGGATGCCCTCCGGCCAGGTGGGATGACGATCTGCGAAAGACTGCTTTGAATTCCTACGATAGGAATCCGAAAATCCTTTGCTTCGCTGTATAACTGTGAGCGAGGAAAAACGCGAGCAAAACAGCGGGCAAGAGCTATTTCGATTATGAGGATTCCATGATCGAATTTACTGATCAACGTGTTGCTTTATCTGTATTTGTTTTTACCTTTCTCTATCATGTTTTTGTTTATCTGAGTTACTGCGTAATGGTGATTGCATGTGTTTTTGTTTAGATAAACAAAAATCGTATTAAAAACTATTAAAATCACTCGATTTCAGCTTTTTTTACTTATTTCGCATAATATCATAAAAATTGTGTTTATTAACCTTACATAATTATGTCCATAGATCCCCTAGTAAGTAAGTACTATCCAACGATTTTATACTTCCATAGTTTTCTGGTAGATATCGCTCTTGAGCGGTAAGACCGCAAATTTTGACTTAGTCTAAGTAATTTCATAATAAATTATTATTTTTATTTCAATAATAAAGAAGTGTAAGTAATAAAGAAATTTCTAAAGATTAATAAATTCTAGTGAGTACCTAAGTCCTCGCACTCTGGGTAATATTAAAAACAAAAGAAGTGAAGGAGGTTCGCGGGTTCAAGTCCCGCCGCGGTCTAAATTTTTCGATGTTATTAAATTTAGTAAATAACTAGCGACCCACCCGGCTTCGCACGGTTTTATTATACGTATAAACCTTCCTCATAAATCACTCTATCTATATCTAATCGCATAAAAATCCGCTGCATAGTTTTAAAGATTAAAGCATACACAGGAGGGACATAGGGACAGAGAAAGCGACTTTGTTTTATACTATGTAGTGTTAGTGATTTTCTATCTGCCTGCGACCACCAAGATGCCGCCAATAATAAATAGCTGATGACGACCGATGTGGCGAGGCGGGCGAAGGTCCACCTGCGACGCAGGAGGTTGCAGGTTCTATTCCCACAATGTTTGTACGATCTGTAATATATGCCGATATCCAGCAGTGGACTGATATCGGCTGATAATCTCGCCAGCCAAGAATAATCAGAATAATCAATTTATTGATAAGATTTTTAAAAGTCATCAATAATAAGTCAAATTACAATTCTTAAATTAAATTACATTACATTTAAAATAATAATATTAATTACAATTGTAAAAATTCTTCGACATTGTAGAACGCCTTCTCGCCTTTCTGACGATAAAGGCATAACGCCACTACTTTAGGGACGTCCAATAGTGTATGTTTTTTTGTATGTTATTGAATGATGATGAAGTCATTGTTAGAGTAAAACAATCAGTTGATCGTAAAAATATTACCAGTAGACAGCCATTCAAACTCAGAGAGCGGTAGAAAACACTATTATATCACTTCTTGTTTATTTTTCTTGTTTACGTTGAAATAACTAGATGCTCCCCGCGGCTTCACGTGATAATGAAATTAATGAAAAGTAGCATGTTTTATTATGTCATCTAGTACCCATAACACAAGCTCTGCTTTGCTTGGGGCTAGATGATGCTGTGTGGACTGTCCGGAATCATTTATTTATTTATTTTAAATCTACGTCAATGTAGAATTTAAGCCCAATCCGTTCAGAATGCTAAGATGATTATAATATCTAACTAGCGACCCGCCCCGCCTTGGCACGGTTTTATTATACGTATAAACCTTCCTTTTGAATCACTCTATCGATAAAAAAAAACCGCTTCAAAATTCGTTGCGTAGTTTTAAAGATTTAAGCATACATAGGGTCAGGACATAAAAAGCGACTTTGTTTTTTTACTATGTAGTGTTAGTGATTCACATGCAAAGTGATCTTATCACCCAAACCCGTATTTAATATTTGCAGCTCATAAAACAAACAACATGAAAACGATAACGAATAAGAAAAACTTTGAAGTTATTGCGACATAATATTGTCAGTTGATGCAATTCCAACAATCTGCAGACAGATAAGATGTAATAGTGATAAGACTGACTTTGAAGTGTTTTCGCTGAATCACAAGATGTACTTCAAGATTCTGATTTCTCGGGAAAATTGCAAGGAAATAAATTGCATCGTGGGGGGACTTTCATAAGTAGGCTTTATGTGTGTGAATTGTTAAATAATATTTACTAGCTGCGCCCCGCGGCTTCGCCTGCATCGAAATTTATTTGTCAATTTTCAGAAATTTATTGTACGCGTCCTGGCGGGCAGGGACAGGGCAGGTTCGTAAAAATAAAAATAAAAACGTATGAAAATATTTACCTTGCTATTTATTTATAAGTACCTAGTTACCGAGTTTTAAGTGAATCAAACCGAGGAATCATAATTTTCCATACAAACTTTACCACCCTATTTAACCGCAGAGGTTAAAATTTCCAAATTTTAATATCCTATGTGTTATTCTAGGTTCTCAACTATCAAGATACCAAATTTAAGTAAACAAAACTTAAGTAGTTGCTGAGATAACTTATAGTAAAACTTTCACACAGACTTTCCCATTTATTATAATACTAGCTGGTGCCCGCGACTTCGTCTGCGCATGATTAGTGCTCGCGATTTTTCTTGCGTAATTCCCTTTCCCGTGGGATTTTCGGGATAAAATAAAGCCTATGTATTATTCCAGCTTATAATCTATCTCTATGCCAAATTTCATCCAGATCAGTTCAGCAGTTTTTGAGTGAAAGAGTAACAAACATCCATCCATCTATCCATTCATACTTACAAGCTTTCGCGTTTATCAGTTCAATTCAGTTCGGTTCCCCTGGGCTATATGGGTTTTCAAAAATTTCTCACAGCATCTGAACTACGCGTGTGTACGCGTCGTTCAGATGCTGTGAGAAATTTTTAACCTAACTGAATTCCGGGATAAAATGTATCCCATGTCCAATCGTCCCGAGTTCCATTCGAATTCATTCACTTCCGTCGTGATGCGTGGTTAAAGAAATCTTCTTTCACCCTCTCTCCCAGGGGAACCTTACAGAATTCCGGGATAAAGAGTATCCCATGTCCTTCCTTGTAGTATGAACTCAAATCGTCCCGAGTTTCATTCTAACTCATTTTTTTCATTGTAGTAGGTACTAGTGAGCAATATAAGAAGATTCGGAGAAGCGATAAGGGCTTACGCCAATATACTTTATTAACTTTGCTAGATTTTAGTGTTTTACAATATAATCTAGTGCGGGGACCATAGTTAATAAAATAAATAATGTTCTCACCTAAATCATTAAGTACATATATTGTAACACTTGGTACCTATACCTACCTATAATATTTTAGACGCATGCGTATTTCATGCGCATTTTTGGTAATTAAATTTTGTACAAGAAGCGCCTCGCGGTTTCACCCGTGGTAATTCCCGTTCCCGTGAGAATTCCGGGACAAAATTTAGTCTGTGTTATTCCAGACTATAATCTATCTATGTGCTAAATTTCATCCATATCCGTTTAGTAGTTTTTGAAAGAGTAACAAACATCCATGTTTACAAACTTTTGCGTTTATAATATTAGGAGGATTTGTAGGCTGTGTCTTTAGTAGGCAAACTGTGAGCGGCCGACCGAGTGAGCCGCAAATTTGTGGCGAACAGCTACAAACTCAGATCAGTTTGCGTGCGTATCGCAATTCGCAAGCACTGGAACCTGCGAGTCGACCGCTAACTGAGACAGTCGGCGCACGTAACGCTGCAAACTGCGTACAGTGAGCGCAAACTAGCAAACTGTGGATACTCAATTTAAAATAATATATATGGAAGGGCGCACTGAACTGATACGCCGCAAACTTAGTCGGCTGCTCACAGTTTGCCTGCTGGAGACACAGCCTTAGAATCCTATTTGTACCAAAACCTACACTACGAACAAAAACAAGCAACCAATCATCACAAAAAATCAGCCAGTCATTAAGGCGAAGTCATCAGCACGCGTCTACACACGTGGCTCTATCTCTACACTTAACTTTACACTTATCTGTAAGTTCACTTGATTTTACACTTATCTGTAAGTTCACTTGACTTTTACACTTACACTATCGCGGTATCTGAGCACTTACACAATCTTAAAGTTCAGTGGACGGTGGTATGAATGGAGTCGTAATTACTTCTCATTAGTAGGAAAAGGGTTATGAGATAAGTTTTTTATCGTTATTATTTTTAAGGCGAAACCGTAAGTAATATAAATAAAAATGCTGAAAAATCCATAAAGCATCATCTAGCTCCAAAACGAAGAAGAGATTGTATTATAAAGGGTATCTATCTATACTATACCTAATAGATAACTTGTAGGTATAAGTAGGTATTAAATCATTACATTACGTATGTGGTGCTTGAATTTTAATTCAAAGCCATAACTTAAAGACAGGAACGAAAAACTAACAAGGAACCAGGGATGTTACGAAGCTTCGACTCCGACTCCGATATGTCGGAACCTCCGATTGATATTACACCTCCGGTTCCGACTTCTGTTCCGAAACTTTCAATCGGAGGTTTAAATCGGAGGTCGAAGCCTAGTGGATAGCGGGCGATGGTGCGCGGCTGCCGCGGTCAGCACAAACAGGTTTATGCATGTCTCGCGGGGAACTCCCCTCCACGTACTTTTCGTCGTCCATTACTCACTCCACTCACTTCAGAGTTGTCTATTACGCAATAGGGATGATTTGTTTTGTTTTGCGTGGCGTTTCAAGTTTAAGAGTTTACTTAATGAGTATAATAGAGAAAAACGCATCCACATCAATGAAGATCCATTATTGTGGTGGAAAGTTAATGGAAATACAAAATTCCAACCCCTTCAATCGATTGCCCGCCAATATTTGTCGTGTCCACCGGGCTCAGTAGCAAGCGAACAACTTTTTAGTGGGGCTGGCCTAATCTATGACCCGCTAAGAAATAGATTAGACGGAGACAAAGCTGCAAAACTTTTGTTTATTAAATATAATTTACTACTTTTAGAGTCCATTCATTTAATTTAATTTGTAACTGCTGTTAATTTTTAACGACTAAGTATGTTATGTAGATTTATTTTAAGTAAAGTAAAGAGAATGATTAAATAAATGTTTGTATTTGTACTATAACATTTGATTAAGCCTCCCCTTAACACTCTGCTCATCTCTCTTCTGCCACCACCTTCGACTCCGCCTCCGCCTCCGACTCCGACTCCGACTCCGACTCCGACTCCGACTCCGACTCCGACTCCGATATACCAAAATTTAAAACTCCGACTCCGACTTCGGTTCCGTTAAACCACCTCCGTAACATCCCTGCAAGGAACCACGGAATTTCACACTAATCACTACATAGTATAAAACAAAGTCGCTTTTTCGGTCCCTATTTCCCTTTGACTGCTTAAATAAATCTTAAAAACTATGCAACGGATTTTAATGCGCTTTCTTTAATAGATAGAGTGATTCAAGAGGAAGGTTTATACGTATAATAAAACCGTGCGAGGCCGGGACGGATCGCTAGTATACTACAAATGCGAAGTACTGTACTACCTCTTCACGCCAAAATGACTGTAGATCGCCGCTGAATTTTTGAATCGTTCTTGTTTTAGGCCAGAAATTACTTACTTTTTACTACTTTTCATCAGTTTTCACGTGGGTAAAGCCAAAGAGCGCAGATAGTATAAATAAGTAAATGAATAAACCAGCTGCAAAGGCATTGTTAAGTTAAATAATAATTACATAATTGAGTCGAGAAATATTATCTCGGTGCTTCCGGAAATGTAAACACACGCGATCGATCCATAATAAATGAATTTGTTTAACTAATAGCAGGTGCGAAAGACTGCTGGCAGATGCTGGATGCGGCAAGCTGAAGATAGGGCGCTATGGCGCTCATTAGGGGAGGCCTATGTCCAGCAGTGGACTAATATAGGATGGTGATAATGAATCGCAGGGAATCTTGCGCTTATCGATCCTGTAAGAGACGTTACACGCAACTGAGTACCCCGTAAATGCTTTAAAATGGTGGTTTTTGTCCATCAACATTCATCCAAACTTTCGCATTTATCGGGGTTTGGGTGTTTTCCAAACCTTTTCTTAGTATAATAAGAAAGATCATTTTATTAAACTAAGAAAACATCCAAATATTAGATTCTAATGTGATATATTGTATTAAGGTCAGTCATTCCTAACCATAACACAAACTCTGTTAACTTGGGACTAGATAATGCTGTGTGGATTGTCCAGCATTATTATTTTATTCTTGTAACTAGCTGGTGCCCGCGACTTCGTCTGCGCATGATTAGTATTTGGAGTACTCGCGATTTTACTTGAGTAATTCCCTTTCGTTTCCCCGTGGGATTTTGTACAGAATTGGACCTGTTACAGTTTTATTATAAGTAGGTATAGATGTCTGTGCTTCATTTGGGTTTTGATAATCACTACACATTATTATTTATGTAGTATAAAACAAAGTCGCTTTCTCTCTCCCTATGTCTCTTTGTATGCTTAAATATATAAAACTATCAACGGATTTTGATGGGGTGTTTCTTAATAAATAGAGTAATTCAAGAGAAAGGTTTATACGTGTAATAATATCGTGCGAAGCCAGGGCGGGTCGCTTGTAATATATATACTTTGTTTTTTTTTATTATTTAATCGTAGAAATAGAAAAGTAGTTATTTTTTCATTTGTTTCTTTAAAATTTTAGGATCATCGGAATAAAGGTCTATTTTTAATGTGTGCTTCACAAGGGTGAAAAGCCACTTCTGATCGATACCACTTCAAGGATGCGACATATGCCAGCGTACTCACGCTACGCCAGTCTACGTAGTGAAGTCAAACGTCCTACATAAATAGGGTATTTTACACTATGTAAGGAAAAATATAAAAATGTTTGTTCATAATAGATTTCGAAAAAAGGAAACAAGAATCGTCGATATTTATTCATAAAATTGCAATTTTAATTTTATAAATCCATTTTAAAAATCGTCTTTTCTAATCTGTTTTTCAAATGTCTAAAACGCCATTCGCCATATTGGATCCCGCCGTGACGTCATTCCGATAGCAAACAATCTACTGAAAATAAGTTGTGCGCTGTTATTATGATAAATTTACGAGTTATTAACACGTTTGTAGACTTCTAGCCTTTATTTCACTATGGAAGACGGTTTTGTGAAAGCAGAAAGTACAAATCTGCCAATGGTTAATACTTGAATGGTGGCGAAATTTTTTCTCATTTTTACATCACTTGGCACTTGAATTCATAA
Organism: Eupithecia centaureata; assembly: GCA_944547425.1. NCBI lineage: Eukaryota > Metazoa > Arthropoda > Insecta > Lepidoptera > Geometridae > Eupithecia > Eupithecia centaureata. Next base: position 1,273,203 of record OX155698.1, read on the forward strand.
TTTTTGTGGCGTTTTTACACTTGTATTTTTGCATTCAGGCACAAGACACCAATGATAACTCATTATTTTCACGAATCTTATTACTTGGTCTTTCGCAGTCGTATTGTTTACTAACCGAGTGACGTCACGAGATGAAAAAGCATGGCGGCTAGCGTTTCCGCGCGAAAATTCAAAATCATAAATAAAAAACAAATTTTAGGGCGATTTTCGGTTTTAAAAAAAATTAACAAAATTTCTACTAGTTCATTACGATCTCAGGATTAATTTAAAACAGTTTTTAAAAAATGGTGTAATACCCTATTGCAGCTGGTTCCTTGCCAAGTTCAATACTCGGAATACTAGCGCCGGTGAACTCCCAACGAGTCACACCAAATCCGGTCACAGTGTGACTAGACGTCTAGCAATAGGTACTATTATAGTACTAGTAGATATTGTCGTAGCTATCATAGGGCAAGGTGGTGCAGTGCACCAGGGCACCACAGCTGAGAGGGGCCCCTAAGCTTTGAAAAGAAAGGAGCTCCCAGCGATATATATTACATATTTGACGCAAGATGACTCTTTACTGTCGTAATTAATATCTACTTACCAACAATTTTTTTGACGAGTGATTTCAAAATTGAAAAAATGAATAAAGTGAGTTTGGGCATTCACACAACCACAAACCTACATATTTCCAAACAAACTTTCACCGCCTATTTCAATCCCTTGTAAGCATTTTTCGCATTAAAAAGTAGCCTATGTCCTTTTTCAGGCTCTATACTACCTCTATATCTGTAAGTTTGAGGGCCAATCAGTCAACTACTTAAGTTACTACCTTCTTATTTATGTCTGTGCCGTTTCTTTCTTTGTCAATTAAATATCTTTATCTTTGATTCAAGAGGAAGGTTTATACGTATAATAAAACCGTGCGAAGCAAGGGCGGGTCGCTAGTAATATAATAGTGCTAGTAGATACCTAGCTAGCTCTTATTACAAGTACGCTAGCATTTAATGGTACGAGGTGTGGGAACCGGATGATCTTCGAAGATAAGGAATGTTATGTTATGATAGGCTAATGGATATCCCCTAGTTAGAATTTCAGCCACGACGACGGGCGGCTAAGCTCAACAAAGACTAGCTATTATAGATGTGTGGATGGATGTTCGTTCCTCTTTCACTCAAAAACTACTGAACGGATCTAGCTGAAATTTGGAATAGAAGTTCTAGATCTAGAATAACACATAGGCTACTTTTCATCTAGAAATCAGTTTCCATTCATTCCCGTTTCCATAACCAACGCGTCGCGGGCAGATGATAGTCACTACATAGTACCTACCTCTATAAAACAAAGTCGCTTTCTCTGCCCTATGTCCCTTTGTATGTTTAAATCTTTAAAAACTACGCAACGGATTTTGATGCAGTTTTTTTTAATAGATAGAGTGATTCAAGAGGTAGGTTTATACGTATAATAAAAGCGTGCGAAGCCGGGGCGGGTCGCTAGTAAATAATAAAATAAAAAATATGGTACGGAACCTTTCGTGCGCGAATCCAACTCGCACTTGGCCTGTTTTTTAAGTTCTCTTCGTACTTGTAGACAGTTATAGGAAGTTGTAAACTCTACCACGCTAAACGTCTACTCAACAATGTGGAATTGTAGAGTATATCGAAGAGCGTGCTTCTAACATTGTATTGCCACGCGGAATTGTGATCTATACTTATTGGAATACTGCCAAATCTAGCCGGCGGCGGCGGCGTTACGCACTGCAAAAACGTAGGTAACAACTCAACATGAGTCATTTGTATCATGAAAATCATCAATCAGGGATACCTGCTATTATTATGATAGTACTTTTGGGATAGTATGAAAATGAGTCAATGGGTTAGAGCAAAGTTTGAAATAAGTCTAAAACCACTTAAATATATTTAAATCAAAACGTGATCTTTTCAGAGGATGAATCTAAATCTACATTAAACAAATGAGTGCATTTAGTAGCTCTTATCTTACGAATACTTACAACAGATTTAAGCATATCAGAAGTCTCGATTATTTGATTGTTTATAATAAAAATCTATCAGTGCTTGCAGTTAGATAATCAAACGCAATACCTTCATAAATAATAATAAATAATTCCGGACAGAACACACAACCTCATCTAGCCCCAAGCTAAGCAGAGCTTGTGTTATGGTATGGGTACTAGATGACTGATATATATTTAATACAATACATTACATAGATAGATATTTTTTATTATACATAGAAAACACTCAAACCAACGGAACAAATTTCTGCAGATCGTACACAAGTTTGTTCCGAGGCGGGAATCGAACATGCAACCTCCTGCGTCGCAGGCGGACCTTCGCCCACTGCGCCACATCGGTAGTCTGAAAGGGAATATATTTTTCATATAAGCATTGAACGGACTTCTTTAGGAGACTTTTTATGGTTTGAATTGAAGACTTATTATTATACTACTCAGACTGGTAAATCCACCACAGCGTTGCAAGAAATACAGGTCTTAATCGGGCCGCGCTACAATCTGAGTCTAGATCGGCTAATATTTATTTTCTTACAATCCACACAGCATCATCTAGCCCCAACCCCAAGCTAAGCCGAGCTTATGGGTACTAGAAGACTGAATGACTGATAAATCTGATAATATACTTAATACATGCTGCATTGATATATTTTTATTAGGAATTTATAAAAAAACGCTCAGAAAGTTGCAGGCAGACCGTACAAAATTTTTGTCCTAAGGCGGAAATCGAACCCACAACCTCCTGCGTCGCAGGCCTCTGCGCCATAACGGTTGTCTTAATACTTAACTATAACTACTGAATATTATATAATGTTAAGTTATATATTGATTCACTGTTAATCTTTTCTATAGGTAACTACTTTAAAAATACTGTAGGTACATATCCAGAATACTAGTTATCTACTGAAAACATGTTTGATAAATAAATGATTGTGCAATAGCAGACGTCGGTTCACACATGTCTGAGCATGTTTCTATAGCTTTAACCTTGTCTACGACTTCTGGCGTGACTCGGCGTTTTGTAGGATAGGTTAATAAACAATTACTGATGGTTACACAGCGATGAGTTCTCAAGTGAGTATTGCAGGCTGGTGATTACTCTGCTGAATCGGTTTTGGTCATGTATATTTATAAAAGGATGAGCTTTATTCATTTCACTAGCGACCCGGCCCGGCTTCGCACGGTTTTGTTAGACGTATAAACCTTCCTCTTGAATCGCTATCAATTAAGAAAAACCGCATCAAAATCCGTTGCGTAGTTTTAAAGATTTAAGCATACATAGGGATATAGAGACAGAGAAAGCGACTTTGTTTTATACTATGTAGTGATGACAACAACTGATTCCTTATTGCGGTGGGGGTAGGTCGTCTAAAAATCGCGTTCACAAGCTGAGTTCACAAGACGCATCTGTATATGAAGAAACGCGCTACAAAATCGCATGAAATCGCGAGGTAAAGACGAGTTTAAAAAAACCGCTGTGCGTTGGAGGCTTTAGTCTTTCTTGACGAAATGTCAATTTACATAGTTACCTAATTCTTAGGTAGTTAACCTATCTTACCTACCTTTCTGAGAATTAACTTAATCAACAACAAAACACAGTACTTAAGTATATTATAATCCAGAGTTATTTATTATTATATTATAATGAAAATTATACTCATTACACAAATACCTGAAATACCTAATATAATAATTATTAATATAATAATGTTTAATCCGCAATAACTTAAACCTTCCGGTGACCAGCCAACCGAAAGGGGTAAATTTAAAAACAGCCCTGCATGCTTTGCTTGCATATGCATGCAGCAAAAGCTGAATTTACTCCTTTGTCTTAGTTTTATTTTTATTTATGTTGTATCTTAAGTCTGTTTAGTTTTTGTGTAGTAGTTCTAAGACAATAAATAATTTTTCTTTCTTTCTTTCTTTCAATTATTATTTGTTACATTTGTTATTGATATACTATATACTGTTCACTCTTTATAGGCATATAGTTATTTATTACCTATATTTTCTGTTATTTATTCATATAGCCCTAGCCCTAGTTTTTAGCAGAGCTTGTGCTATTGATACTTTTACTGGCGAACAAAGTAGGTTGCAGGTTTGATTCCCTCCTCAGTGATAATATTAAACCACACACAGAGCCTACAAGAAGTTTAAGGTTTTTATCATACTTCTGGGTAATCTGGTTAATAAGTTGTTTGGATTTTATGTGCATCTACTAACAATATAAACAAGTGGATTAGAGAATAAGATAGGGGATTTATGGAATTCTTATCCACTAATCCCCTGCTCATCTCCTTTCTGAGTCGCCAGGGGATAATGTCACAGGATTACTGAAATAAGCCATTTTCTTTTTTCCTAGTTTGCGGCCAGACTTTTACTTAACTTAATAAGTGTGTACCGTTAAACTTTAGCAATATATTAAATAAAGACATTGCCTACATACTTAAATAACATGTACCAGTTATCTATTAGGTACCCATCCATAACACAAGCTCCGCTTAGCTTGGGGCTAGATGCTTTGTCAGTTGTCGAGCTTTATTTTGTTACGTAAGTAATTATAGGGTATGTTCACAGACACAGGTGTAGGAATCATTTCATAACGCCCATGTGTGTGGACTCGTGCATTAGGTAAGTCTATATACCTCACAATATCAAATGTTATGACAACATGGTGCAAGTATCACAGAACAGTCATGATTGGCAACATAAGACGAGAGACTAAAAAAATATTGATGGCATTTTTATTCCTTTTAGATTATGAATTATGATACCTAAAGTTTGATCCTCAGACGTCAGAACCTATTTTTTGTTATTTGAAATTAGTACTATTGATTTAAAAATGTGGGCTGTTAAAAGGTTGTGTTCATGATAAAATTTACTTAGCAAATTCTTGACAGTGATTTGCGAAGTCAGCAGCACTTAGCTGCTGACTTCGCAAATCACTGTCAAGAATTTGTCAAGAATATTACAAAATAAACGTAAAATCACTGACTGGACAAGAGCACGAAATCGGGAGGCTGACGTATGCCGGTAGTAAGACTTCCTACTTCAATAATTCACACGATTCAATCGATTATTATGTGTTAACGGACTCAGGTAGCACCATTACATATCGTATTACATAAAACAAGATCGCTGTCATGTTTCCTGCACCCACAAAGCCGTATAAGCAGATGGAAATCGGTAATCAGGGCTTACGACGAAATGTAAATAAGCGAGAACATAATATCGATTTCTAGCAAGTATCTGTTATTATGACATATAAGTGTGCTTAGGGCATCTGGAATAAGTTTAAAGAAGGGGTTTTCATACATAAAAGTTTATATAGAGTTAACATTTCAAAAGAACACACGAAAACTTACCAGATTAAAAGTAGGGCACGCACTGCAGCAACTTATTCACAGTTGTATCGGTATCAGGAAATATATATGGTTTCAAATTAAATGTAAAGTTAGCGGGAGGAAATTTTACTTTGGTTTTACTAAAAATCGGATAAAATCTTTACATTTAACCATAAAAATTGCGCTAAGTTCTAACACTCAACTCAATTTTTTATATACTAATTTTACGTTGTGAGCGCTCCAATCGAAAATTTGACATTTGATGAAAAATGCGTTCGTATTGCAAGTTCTTTTTCTCATCCCACTTTGCGAGTTCGCCTGGAAAAAGAAGCTAAGATAAGCCCATTTTGTAAATTGTAGTTAAGTGTTCCATAAATATTCCAGGTAACTTTCTTCAAAATATGGGAGATTAAAAGCAAGATAACTCAAGAAAAGCATGTAGGAAAGAGTTTTCTCAGAACGCATCCTTTGCAAGTCAACTTCAACTTCTTGATTTTGGTGTCAACAGCATTATTGGTAAGAAAGCTGACACTGACATGGCAAAAAAACAAAGAATGTTCATCAAGAAAGAGTCATCATGCTGTCATTGGTAAAATTGCTTCAAACAAACAAACCAACCAGACCTTCCCTCCTTTCACCCCTGTATATATCAATCTTTATCATCATTTATTTGGACAAATAATATCAATATATAGTTTAGTTAATTGTTGTGTATTTATAACCTTAATTTTTATAATATATTAGATAGTTCCCTTCCTATTGTATTATTTCCTAACTCTCCTGATCCTGTTCATTTTTGGGGACGCAGTAGGCTTTGTACATAATTAAGTTTCCCAAATTTTTTAATTAAAAAAAAACAACAACAACAAAAAAACATGAAAATGGCAAATGCTAGAGTTCAAGAAGAAGAAAAAAAAAACCAACCAGACGCAGAGCCATATTCAAGAAGTCGAAGATATTAACAAAGAGAATATAAATACTACGTAAATATTAAAATAAAACTAAGCAAGAGAAAAATCTTAAAATACTATTTAAATTTAAGATAATAACAAAGTTTATAAAGACGAATACGTTGATTGAAGTTGAGAATGTAATGTAAGTACCTAACGGTAAGAAAGGAATATCATTTACCGGTACCTAGGTACCTTTGTTTATTTTGTTTGGTTGTTAGCTAATTTGTTTGTAAATTAAAATTCATAGGCCATTTTCAGGTCTGAAAACCTAATTACTAAGTACTTATAGTAAAAAATTATGTCATCAGCAGCGCGCACTGCCCGGCTCTCCCGCGAAGTCAAGAATTTTAATATAAAACCTCCATGGGGCATTACCTGCCAACCGGAAAAAGAGGACACATACAATGTACTACTGGTGACTTTGCTGGGCCCTAAGGGTTCCCCTTACGAGAACGGCTCGTTTAAACTGACTGTGACGATCCCAGATAGATATCCTTTCGAGCCACCCCTGGTAAAGTTTCTTACGCCAGTTTATCACCCAAATATTGATAAAGGTAAGTTTATCGATAACTTAAAGTTTTGCTTTACTCTAATTTAATTTTAATCCACCCTAATGTGAGCAATAGCAGCTGATTGAATTCCTTTAGATGTATCCCTTAATGTAGGTATTATATTTTTATCTCGGAAAACAATCATAAACTAATCAATTAATTTAAATAAACTATCTACAATAGAAAGGGTTGGTGGTATTCTTGTATATTTGTAAAAATAAAAATTTAAAACCATGCATTTCTGTAGATACTAATTTAATCAAACTTAAATGAATAAAAGAACTAGCATGGTGATTTTACTATATTAATTAAGTTATTTAGTTTCCAGCAGTATAAATTTTATTAAAATTATAGTTACCTACTTATTGAAATTGTTATTTGATAAACATTAGATGACCAAATAAGGTAATTCTGGCTTTCATATACCTACCTACAAAGCAGGTGACATAGCTAATGGATCAATTTCAGAGAAATACTTTTTGTATGCTTTTGACATTCTATACAGTGGAGCTTAGTATAATTAGGCTGCATTTTTTTGTTTTGAATTCAAACACTTTATTTGCTAGCAACAGCACCCCTTCAGCTGGATATATCCTTTGCTAGATGTATTATTATTTAAAATTCAAACACTGTTAGGTATCTAGCAGCAATTTTAATTCCTGATAGGTATATCCCTGGATGTTTTATAAATTGCTTTGAAGGAAACAGTGTGTTCAAAAATAGATCCACTATCAAACTGCAATCTCCATCCCACAAGCTTACGGTCGCAATTATGGCAGACCCTCTAGCAGTTGTTTGAGCTAGCATAGGCTTTAGTATAGATAAATAATAAGCCAAAGCTTAAGGTACCCAAACTATAATACACTGTTTTCTATTTCAGGAGGCCGAATCTGCATGGACATGCTTAAGATGCCCCCTAAAGGCGCCTGGCTCCCAACCATCACCCTGGAATCACTGCTCGTCTCGCTACAGACCCTGCTTGCGAATCCAAATCCTGATGACCCTCTCATGATCGACATTGCTAATGAATACAGGTTCGACCTTGAGAGTTTTTTGGTCAATGCCAAAACTCACACGGAGAAGTTTGCTGTCTGATTGTTCTATAAAGGATTTGCATTTAATTATAAGCTCATGAAAACTTACTGTAGTGGTCAGTACTTTCTCTATATATAAGTACTACATGGTCCAAGGTCAGTCACACTGTGCCGAGGGAAGAATAAGTAATGGACATTAAGTTGTGTACGGTGTCTCTCCGATAAAGGCGAATCAGCCCACCCCAGGGTATGCGGGGCTCTGCTGGCGGATAGTTTTAGTTCCTTAGCTTCTCGTGGGTAGAATGGATTCAGTTAATGTACCTAAGAAATCTTCTCCTTTTGGAGAACCTTTTTCTCCCCTTCTGGGAGAATCCAGCAATGGGCTAGAGGAGGCTATGATCGTCCTGCAACCTATGCGTTCGGAGCCTTGCTTGGCAAGTGACCCAATAGAGGCCGGCGGCTCTTGTACTGTGGCCCCAGCCACGGCAATGTCTCTAGGAAAACACTCTGTTAAGTTGAACGGTGCAGCCCGGAAACGGCTCCAAAAGCTGATGGCTGCCAATCTAAGCTTCGAAGAGGCACGAAAACTGGCGACAAAGCCTTGGAGCCAAATTCCACTGCTGATTGTTCCCCCTGATGCAAAGACGAACAAACGTTCTAGATCGGAGGAAGAATCACCCCAGGAGCAGCCTACTAAAAAGGCCCCTAAGCTAGAGGTGTCCCAAGAGCCTTCCTTGGCAGATGAGCCAACAGAGGTCGGCGGCTCTGGTACTGCGACCCGTGCCACGGTAACGTCTCTAGAAAAAAACTCTGTTAAGTTGAACGGTGCAGCCCGGAAACGGCTCCGAAGGCTGATGGCTGCAAATATAAGTTTAGAAGAGGCACGAAAACTGGCAGCAAAGCCTTGGAGCCAAATTCCACAGCTGAATATTCCCCCTGTTTCAAAGTCAAGCAAAGGACATAGATCGGAGGAAGAATCAACTAAGAAGCACCCTACTAAAAAGGCCTCTAAGATAGAGGGGTCTCAGGAGACCGAAGTGAGGACTAGCTTCAAACAGGTCACGCAGGCGAAGCGACTAGGTATTCGCAACATCGCCTCTATGAGCGACGAACAAATGAAGCAGGTCCACCGTTCCTTGATACTGGCGATACTGAAAACAGCCAACCGTGGTAAGGGACCTAGGTTTTCTAGCTTCACTCATAAATCGGGGTGGATTCAGGTTACTTGCGGCGACCAGAAGAGCCAGGACTGGCTCGTAAAAGAGGTCCCCCAGATCAAGCCATGGGCCGGGGCAGAACTCTCGGTCACTTTCGAGCGCGAGATGCCGAAGCCTATGGTTGTGGTCACGTTTGTGCCAAGTATCGAGGCGGCGTCGGTTGACGAGGCCGTCAAGCTACTAAGCATACAAAACGAGGGACTTCGCACGGAACTTTGGAAGGTGCTGAACAGCAGATCTAAGGGGAATGGGTTTCTTGTAACCTTCTCGCTGGATGACCTGTCTGCGGATGTTCTTAGAGCCGCCGATTTTAAAGCTTTCTTAGGTTTTACAAAGATAGCCTTTAAGATAGGTAGCTCTGAAACCAAATCAACGTCAGCGTCTGACAAAGACCCGCAGCCGTCTTCGTCCAGTGGAACGGGCATCTCGGGGCAAGCGGGAGAACGAAGGCCGTGACTTGTCGTGGCAGGGCTCTTCAATGAATCGCCACTGAGCGGGTCCGATCCACAGAGACAGGGCAGAAGTTGTTCACAGTCGTCCAAATTCATTGGAACGAGTACCACGGGGCAAGCACAGGAGAAGCAAAGCCGCGACTTGTCGGGGCTAGGCCCTCCAATGTATCGCAGATTTGGTCCACCGAGACGGCGACGATAGGGCTTGTATGGATTCAACTCATTTCTAAATTGGACCTTGTAGTGACAATTAAGTGTTGATTGTATTGACTGTTAGAATTTTAAGATTACCTTTTTATTGCGATATGTGCATATTTTAGAATTTAATATTGTTTCATATTATGTGTAAAAAGTAATATAGTTAATTAGAGTAGGTAGTAGTTATAGTGTTTGACGATGAAAAGTGTATGTAATTCTGTTGTAAAGTTTGAAATTATTTCCATGGGTTCCATCATTCCAAAAAAATGGACCTAGGAAGAACACAAATATTTTTATCATCACGCTCATATTTTAAATGCCAAAGTATGATAGATAAGTCTTCACGCCAAAACTACTGAACGTATTGTGCTGAAATTTTGAATAGACGTAGCTCTGGGGCTGGAATAAATCATAGACTACTTTCATCAATTTCCATGTGGGTGAAGCCGTGGGGCATGGCTAGTAATTAATAAAATATAGATTTTCCTCATCTTACTATTACTACTTAGTACCTACCTAAGTAAAAACTTAAAGGAATAAGAATGTAAAGCTGTTTTATTGTTTGTAAGTATAGAAAATACTGTTTTTGTTTTGATAAAATTAAGTTTATTGTAAAATAAAGCCGTAAGTAAACAGGTGTTATAATTTATTTATACACATTTAACTATAAGGCTTGTCACACACAAGCATAAAATTGAGGGAAGAAATGCACTATACTGTAGCAATTATTCTTGGAGACAATCAGTATTTAATGACTAGATATCTTTTAAGTCTGGCCAGTATTGAAACAAAATTAATAAATACAAACTTAATATTAAAGGCTTCAATATTCCAGCATGTAAATTATTTGGTCTAGTTTAAAATAATAAAATTAAATCTGCTAGTCTAACCTCAAGCACGAACCTCCAATAAAAAAATAAACAACATAAAAAATAGAATATTAAGAAGTATAAAAAAACTAAGTAGCAAGTTGAGTCCCTAACTGCAGGACAATGCCAGCACATGTTGTCTAGGGCAGAATAGACAAATTACATTGCATGAGTATTGTGGTGGATCATTATCAATTAAATTTCAAAGAAAAAATTTCACCTTAGGTAGATGACAACAGAACATAATTTTCCTCTTTTCCAACAGACAGCATTTAATAATCTATAGTTCAGGAAACCAGTAGAGCTATATACATACATCTTCCTTTACTTAACAGTAAAAATAATAGTAACTCAATTATTTTTACTGTAAAAATAATTGTAACTCAATTATTTTTACTGTAATTTTAATTGTAACTCAATTATTTTTACTGTTATGTTATTATTCAGGAAACTAGCAAAGCTATTATTTAGTTTACAGTAATAACAATAAGGTCTAAGTATATTTGATCTAGTAATGTTCAGCCGGTGTCCGTGCTAGTGTCGTCTCCGGAGCTCGCACTTTCCGTCTCTGAAGAACTGCTGTTTCTCTTCACCTTCCTCACTTCAGGCTCGGCTCCTTCTGAAAACAGATAATTACATTTACATTAAAAGTTCGAAAATTTGGAAATAACGATTAAAAAAATAAATGCTGGACGATCCACACAGAATCATCTAGCTCAGATGATTGTACGTACATCTTCTAATTTTCGTATTTATGTATGACTAGCATTTGCCAGCGACTTGGGATTGGGACGCTTTTCTATCTACAAGGCTATTTCTTTCCCATGGGAATTGATTTATAAGATGAATAGTATGTGTTATTCTAAATTTCTGCCAGATCCATTCAGTAGTTTTTGCGTGAAAGAGAACATCACAAGAACATCAACATCCATCCATACTAACTTCCGTTTTCATTATATTAGATTAGGAAGTAAGGATTATCAGATCATTAATATACATACATTTGGATACTAGACGACTCTGTGTGTATTGTCCAGCATTATTTTTTTTTTTTTTTTTTTTTTAATTTCTTATTTTTCTTGCTATCTGCCCGTTCGGGCATTCGGCTAAGAGTTTTGTCCTTCGCGCCGCCAGTCATGTCATGTATGGTATATGCCCATTGGCATATCCATTTCTTTTAAGTTTTCATCATATTAGGTCTTGAGGTGCTTTTCTCTTTAGTCGTCGGAATGTTCTGTTTTTCTTCATGAGGTCATTAGCCAGCTCATTTGGGTGGTTTTCCAAGCGCTGGGCATAAGATCTCAGTTTGGTGGTGACTTCTTCCCTTACTGTCTGTATGTGTAGGTCGTGGTGTAGTTGGTCATTTGTCACGAACCATGGAGCGTTTGTTATTAGACGGAGCATTTTTGATTGAAATCGTTGCAAGATGTCCAGATTTGAGTTAGCCGCGGTACCCCACAACTCGGCTCCATAAGACCATATCGGTTTCAGAATGCATTTGTAGATGAGGAGTTTATTTTCTAGAGACAGATTTGATTTTTTTCCTAGAATCCAGAACAGTTTTCCTAGTTGAAGACTTAAGGCTTTCCTTTTAGTAAATATGTGCTTCTTCCAAGTTAGGCGTCTGTCTAAGTATATACCAAGGTAACGCACTTCGTCAGATTGTGGTATTTGAATCTCGTTCAGCTCTAGAGGGGGGCAAAGGCCATGTCGGAGGGTGAACGTTACATGGACCGATTTAGATTCATTTGCCTTGATGCGCCAGTCTCTTAGCCAGGTCGAGATATCATTTAGACTTAGTTGCAGCATTGCTGATGCTGTGTTTGGGTTTTCATGAGTGGCAATCAGAGCTGTGTCGTCAGCGAATGTACCCACTAGAACTCCTTCCGTTGATGGTAGGTCTGAGGTGTAGATTAGGTACAGAACTGGTCCCATGACGCTGCCTTGTGGGACACCAGCGCCAATATTGTTAAGGCTTGTTGTTTCCTCTCCTTGCTTTACATAGAAGTTCCTCTGACTCAGATAAGATTTTATGAAAAGGAAATAGTTAATTGGCAAGGTTTTCAGGATTTTGTACAGGAGGCCTTCATGCCACACGCGGTCAAAAGCCTGGGAGATGTCTAGGAAAGCAGCGGAGCTGTATTTTTTTTGTTCATGCGCTATGTTTATCTCTTTGACCAAACGATGAACCTGCTCAATTGTCCCATGGGCCGCACGGAAGCCAAATTGATGAGAAGGGATTAGTTGGGTTTTGGCTATTTCAAGGCTTAGTCTTCTCATAAAGAGTATTTCAAGTAGTTTGGAGGCAATTGGGAGCAAGCTTATTGGACGGTAAGAAGTTACTTGTTCAGGTTCTTTTCCAGGCTTGGCTATAAGAATGATTTCTGCCACTTTCCATTGTGCCGGTACGTAATTACGTCGTAGGACAGCATTGAAGATTTGTGTTAGGAACGTTATGCCTTTTGCCGGTAGTTCTTTTAGTATTTTCGCCGTAATAAGGTCGTATCCAGGGGCTTTGTTTAGTTTCAGTTTTCGTATAGCATTTCGTACCTCGCTTTTAGTGAATTTGTCTATGGGCGGTGATAACTGGTAGATTTCCGACAGGGTATCCGATACTTCCGACGCCTTTGAACCCGTGTCCGTGTTAGGAGTGAAGACAGTTTGTAGGTGCTGTGCGAACAATGCTGCCTTTTCTGAGTCACTTCTAGCCCAGGTTCCGTCAGTCTTGCGTAAAGGAGATTGGTATGACATGGTCGTTTTTAGTGCCTTCTTTGTAGTTTTCCATAATGAGTAGTCAGTAGAAGCCCTAGCATCAAGACCATTCAGGAAATTTTTCATAGTGTAGTTTTTTATGTTTAAAAGTATCTTTTTAAGTTTTTTGATCTGTCTATTATAGTGTTTTTTGTCAGTGTGGTGTCTAGTTGTTTGCCATTTTTTTCTAGCTAATCTTTTTTCTTGTATGACGTCATATACTATTTGGGGATATGTGGGCACAGAATCCGCATTGTGCGGTCCATTGGGAGTAGCTTGCCAAGCTGCCCTTTGGACGTTGTTGTTAAACTCTTCTATTGCATCATTGATGTCGTCATCTGTTTTAAGTGGTATTTGGGTTTTGAGTGAGATGTCAATAAGTTCGCGGAAGCACTTCCAGTCAGTTTTCTTTGAGTGTAGTTTACATGGTTGTTCTATCTTTATTACGTCATTGTGGAGATTTGCTAACACTGCGGTATGGTCAGATGAAAGGTCATAGCTGGAGCAACAATGCAAAGCTGACAGCGGAAGTCCCTTAGTCACAAAGAAATCAACGAGGTCAGGTTTTTTATTTACTGCAGTTGGCCAGTACGTTGGTTCTCTTGTAGACGATACACTAAGTTTAAGTTCTTGGACTGTTTTGAGCAGTTCACGTCCTTTAGTGGTTGTGATTCTTGAGCCCCAATTGATGTGTTTAGCGTTGTAATCTCCTCCAGCTATGAACTTCTGTCCAAGACTGTTAAAGAATTGCTTATATGAGTTGCTCTTTAGATTATGCTTAGGAGGCATGTATATGGCCGACACAGTTACAGGCCCTTTAAGACTTTCAATGATTATGTTTGTTGCTTGGATTTGTTCGCTCTGATATGCATTGGTGACATAATGCTTTATACTTTCTTTGATTATGATTGCTGAGCCTGCATGAGCTGTACCGTCGGGGTGGTTTGTGTGGTAGATTTTGTATTTTGGTATCTCCAGGTGGCTTTTAGAGGTAAAATGAGTCTCGGATACTAACATGATGTCAACTCTATTTGAGTATAGGAACGTTGTCACTTCAAGAGCGTGATTTGAAAGCCCGTTTGCGTTCCACATAGCAATTTTTATCGGTCTGCACGGGAGTGACCGCGGTGCGGCATGGTGGGCCGCCTGCCTCTCCCCCGGACAAAATCCTGGCTAATCCCGTGGTGCGGTGTTGCTGTGCGAATTTCAGAGACGAGATTCATAAGCAGGTTAGTCATAGTAGTCATTTGTAGCATGATTTGTTTGAACATATCCATTAGTTCTTTGAATTCGCTTAACTTTTCGCTTTGTGTTTGTTGGGCTTTGGGTGTTCCTTCCCTTGTTGCTTGTTGTGAGTGTTCCTGGTTCAACCTTGTTGTTTGGTGTGCTTCTGGATTATTCTGGGTTTCATTTGTAGCCATCGATTCGTGAGGGTTCAATAGGTCATTACATTCATGGGCGTTCAATCTTTCATTACTTGCTAGAAACGGGTTTATACCTCTAGTTTCATTTATTGTTCTTAGTGGTGGTTGTGGTTTGTTGCATGAGTTTTCATTCATCTTTTTGTCAGCCGTCTTTTTCGGTTTTGTGTTTTTAGGCACTGCTACTTTGCGCACAGCGTCTGCATATTTAGTGGAGTACTTGGGTTTGTCTTGCAATGGTACGTGGTTAGTTGTTGATGGTGATGGCAGGTTAAGGTCCGTGAGTGATAAATCAATATTTTCTGCTGGTTTGGGTCGTAGAGCATGATATTTTTGTTTTTGGAGGTCTTTGTAGACCATACAGCCTTTATAGTTAGCGGGATGGTTACCATCACATAGGGCACATCTGACATCTGTAGATCTTTCCTTTCTTGCGCATTCAGATGAGACATGGTCGCCTGCACATTTTATGCACCTTGGTTGGCGTCGGCAGTAGTGTTTTGTATGTCCGTAATCCATGCAGTTAGCGCATTGTGGGATTGTACGTTTCGGTCTAGGTGGTTCAATTTTAATGCGGCAGGAGAGTAAGTTACTCACTTTGTAGATATCTTTGTTATTTGTGTTTTGCTTTATTTCAACCACAAACATATGAAGTGGTTTTTTGGTAAGGTTTTGTTTAATGTTCCATATATTAGTGACTACATGGCCAATATTTTCCAATGCAGCTTTGATGTCTTCCATATCAGTAGAAGGGTGCATGTGTTTGAGAATGACCTTGAAGCTCCTTTCCTGTTTCGGTTTGTAGGTATAATATTCAATGCTTTTCGCATCTAGTTCTTTAACTATAGTTTTAAAAGCTTCAATTTTTACTGGTTGTATTTTGGCTTGATTATTATGTAGGACTTTTATTTCAAAGCAATCTTTTGCAGTTTCGTCAAGTAGTTTTATTAGTGGACGTATATCAGTTACTTTGTCAATAAAAATTGGCGGCGGTTTGGTTTCCCGTTTTATTAGATTTGTTTGGGTAGACTGGCTCTCGGTATCTTCTTCATCAAGGATGTCAAATTGGTTTAGCGTAGGTATGGCATAGATGTCAGTAGTATTTGATTTCTTTTTAGCGTTTTCAGGTTGTCCAGGACTGGTTAGATTTCTCTTCCTAGTTATGTTTATTGTGTCTTCCGTTGAGATAGATGGAGTACATTCGTGTTGTGTCGACGATGATGATGTTGCTGATGAAGTTAGGCGCTTGTCAACAAACATGCTTTTGTGAAAAGTTTGTTGAACAAAGTTTGTTGTTTTTTGTTTCAGTTTCTCAGTTGGCCCTCCAATCCTCTTCTGTAATGCTCCTTTTGTCAAGTCCACTTGTGGCAATACATTGCCCCCCCCAGAATACGTGGGGCTGCCCGAGCTCTGCTCAGGGAGGGATTCTCCGGCATGGCCGGTACCCTCCTGGGGTAG
Organism: Eupithecia centaureata; assembly: GCA_944547425.1. Taxonomy (NCBI): domain Eukaryota; kingdom Metazoa; phylum Arthropoda; class Insecta; order Lepidoptera; family Geometridae; genus Eupithecia; species Eupithecia centaureata. The sequence goes on from OX155698.1 coordinate 1,289,465, forward strand.
TTTCTCTTTATGTGTTGCTTCCATGGTTGGGTTTATTTTTCTTCGGGGTTTGATTCCCCTAGCCAGAGTTGTTCGGTTAAGTGTTGCTTTGATACTTATTCTTAAGAGAGTAAGAAATCAAAGCAACACTATGGGCGCCGAAGACCCGCCCTTCGTCATTCGCACTTAGCTATTGCGGCCCCGAGGATGATGGAATGTGTGGGACTCGTACTGGGCCGCAACATTGCCCGGGGTGGGACGACCTACTCAGATGGTATGAGCGGGTGTATAACTAAACCGTGACGGCAGTTTAGATACAGCGTGGACGTGTGCGAAGACTCGTCGGTGCGCGCCTGATAGCCTGGGCTCCACACTCCCCAAGGCGTACGCAACTGGCATTTTAGCATTTTATAGGGACGCACTCTCTGGCAAGAATGCGCCCCACTAAAGCCTACACCGACCCCCCCCCCCCGACCGTCCAGCATTATTTAGATTATGAATTATGGAATTAGTTTTGAAATTCCAAAATTACCTTCTTTAATCTCCTTCTTCTTCGACTTCTTAGTATCACTAGCGGTAGGTTTGAGTGTCTCCGTGGAGACCGTGGCCACCATTTTAGAGACGGGCTGAGTTTCCAGCGGCTTGAACTCATCCTCCTCGTCCAGGGGTCGTTGAGTGGCCGAGGACGCAGCCACTGCTGCTTTGTAGGCTTCTGGGTATTGAGTGCTGGAATCATTATTATGCATATTTTATATAATATTTAGTATTTAATATGTAAGTGTAATAAAAAAAATATTGCAGCTAGTGTTTACAATTATAAAAAACACCTTTATATTAATTTAGAAATATGTTACTATTATAATAAATGGGAAAGTCTGTGCGAATGTTTGTTATAAATTATCCCAATAACTAATTAAATAACTTAGATGAAATATGGTATGGAGATAGTTTAGGACCTAGAATGACACATAGGATAGTAAAATTTTAAAAATTAACTTCTGAAGGGGTGAAATAGGTTGGTAAAGTTTGTAAGGAAAATTATTTTTCTATTTCTATTTTTCCCTAACTCACCTCAGCTTAGTCTTAATTGCCCGGATTTTTTTGAAAATATATTCTAGATCTTTCCTCATCTCGAGTAGAAGTATTGTGTGTTTCTTGAACTCTCCCGAAGCATCTCGGAGACGGCTGGCTGAGAGCTGGTTGCAGTTTGTTAGCATCTCTGTTGTTTTCTCAAAGCGCTGGAGCCTAATTTGAACATAAAACTAAGCAGCAAATTCATTTAAATTCCATGGAGGCAGGTTAGTCAGTAAAAAACTTTGAATTTCATATAAATTATGAATAAGTTTTGATGGCTAATCTGTTTGTTACATCTTTTCACCAAAACTTTTGAAAGGATTGAGCTTGTAATTATTTAAATAGCGATAACTTACATGTTCTTTTGAGCTCTGATGATAGTTTCCACATCTCTTTGGTCCACCATTCCAGCCAATCCCTGCACGAAAACCTCAGGGGCTGAGTAGTTCTGAAAGCATTCTATAGAGAAGTCACTTTCTGGTGTATCATTTGCCATTTTCGTGTCCACTTTCAGTGTATTTTCCATGGATTTTGTTGAATTTTTCTAAGCAGCGCTGTGGTGTGTTGTGTATTGTTTTGGCTTTTAGGGTTTCCATATCCAACTCGCTCATCTTTGTTGCAAACCGAAGAAAATACAAAGCTACATTTCGCACTTTTCCCCAAAGAACGCCAAAGAGGAAGAAGGAGCAGATCGAAATTATGAGAATGACCAAGGTATATATTACAAGTTAAGATTAGATTTACTTATAGATTCTTTCTAAGTAGGTCAAATCTACTACCACCGATATGCGTGAAAATTATGTACTTACGTATTTATTTAGTAGCTTCCTATTTTCTTGGGTCATTCTAAATAAAAGTCTCCACACACTGAAGCCGGAGGCGGAGCGGAGGTGAAGGCGTGCGAGTTGTATTCTATGGAATCCTATGAAAGCTTACACACACACCGCAGGCGGTGGCGGCGGCGCGGTGCCATAGGAAAAACCGCCACGCCTTCGCCTTCGCTCCGCCTCCGGCTTCAGTGTGTGGAGAGTTTCAATATTTTTACTTTATGTATTTAGAGTTACAGTACAAATACATACATACTACTCTCAGTAGGTAGGTAGGTACCTGCTTAACTCTTCAAGACTTGGTTTCAGTTTCATAGGGTTGTACCGGCCATGCATGCCATTAGTTAAGTAAAGTCCTGCTATAGATTCCATTTCAACTCGCAATAACGTTAAAAGAAACCATTGACCACGCAAAAAAACACTAACTTCTCCTTGATCTTGAGGATCAAAAATGCTTTATTCTAGCAAACAAATCTAAAGTTGGTAACACAGCAATGTCAACAGCTTCTGTCACCAATTACCTACTGTCACTTTCATACGAATAAATAATGACAATGTCACGAAACTTACCAAAACATCCCAAAATCCTTTTTTGTAAATTATGCTGACGCAGAGCCAGAATCCAAGAAGAACTAGAACTAGAACTTTTTTGTAAATCCTAAAAACTCAACCCCAAAAAAAAGAAATCGTCTCTGGCAAAATTGCGTCAATGCTGACGCAGATCCATATTTCCAAGAAGAACTAGAACTAGTAGTGCGACGCAGAGCCATTTCACCAAGATTTAACCGGAGACTGCGGAACGTGTAATGCTAGATCTTAGGGAGACTGACAGAAAAGTAGGTACAGCCCACTGACCTCTATATATACAAGTACGCTGGACCTCTGATACCCTTTGAAATGACAGCTCTTGAATGTGCCTATTTGAAGCTTCCCAATGCGAGGGAAGACAACTAAATCTGACGTAACTGACAAATGGCCGTTGTCTCGTTTGTATTATCTCCCGTGTTTTTAAAGTGTTTTTGGTGGTTTAACGCGAATTAGCTTGTTTGTTGTGTCTTATTTATTTAGTTCATACATAAATAAGTGGTGGGCATTCATAGGTAAACTATGAAAGAGTGTGTGTTATGCAAAACTTGTTACCAGAAGGGAAGTGGAGTTACATTCCACAAGTAAGTGAATTTACGGCTAATCTTCGGCTAATATTCAACAAATTAAACTTATCATCATTATTATACGTAATACCAACATATTTATCGTCTTATTACCGGTTTTTTATAAACAGTAAAATTTAATAGTGCTGTCAAAGTTACCTGTCGATAAAACTTATCGATATTTTTTTCCTATACTTAAATATCTACATATTTACTTTCAAGAACGGAAATCGCCGATGACCGATTTTTATTATCAACGACATATAATTTTTAAATAATTCACAGGTTTCCGACAAACATATGACTGGAATTATGGCTGAAAAACATTGAGAAACCTGGTTGGCGTCCGAAAAAATATGATTACATCTGTTCAAAGCACTTCTCTGAAGACTGTTTTATTAAACATAACTCATGCACTACTTTGGAAAAGTGCAGTACTCCAACAATTTTCTGTAGCAGTGCCGGTTAGTAAAAAATACCGTATTATTTCTAAAATAAATAGATAGGTCATACATAAAAAAAAAAAACTGATGAAAATTCCGTAGATATTAAGTGATATTAGCTGATATTAAGCCCCACTTGCGCCAAGCTAGGTTAACAAATATAACTCAGAGTTAGATACTACTCTGGAGTTAAAATCTAATCATATCTTGTACCACCAAGAGTTAGGAGTTAACCTAGAGTTAAACTTTTAAATTTTGAAACTGCGAGACGAAAATTTAAAAATCTAACCCTGAGTTATCAAACCTCGAGTTATTAATTTAACTCGAAGTTTTGGCACAAGTGGACCTAAGTGAGCTGAAAAATATGTAGCTCCATCAGTACCGATATCGGTTCGATTATGTACTTATGGTTTGTAGTATAATTGTTGATTAACAGAAATTTTGATTTCAGGTCGAAGGCGTCGAAGTACAAGCTGTGACCTGCAACAGAGAACTCCTTCAAAGAAGGTTAGGTCTCTCTCCGAGATCTGCGATAGTATCAATCATGATCATCGTTATGAAAACTCTCCTAAATCATCCAAAAAAGCATTGCAGAGAGTTAAAAATCTATTCAAAGATTATGTTATTTAGTCACAGTGTCTGACAAAAATTATTCTTCTATTTAATGATATGTTTAGTGTAATTTTGTTGTGATGTATAAAATTTACAAAAATAATTAAAATTTTCCTGTTAAACGCAAAGTATGAAGTTTTTTTGATGTAACCTATGTAACTATGAAAATGATGACGAAAACTAATAAAAATGTTAAAGATTTGTACATATATTTTTATTTTCTATAAATACCTGACCTATTCCACTGAATCCCGAAAAAAACACATTTCTATTTAAAAAACGTTCCCTATTAATTTTTGGATCTAGCTAGCCACATACTAAGTACCCGTTAGTCCGGCTTCGGCTTATCCTAAGACTAGCAGTTTCTGAGACTTGCGCGTTCAACCTAACAAACAAACTAGTGAGCTTTATAATATTACCTATATAATTTATAATATTAATTATACAACTCGTCGGAAATGTCTTTTATCGATGTATTTTATCTCATTGTCCCATCTCTATTATTAGTTCCTTTCCCGACCACTTCTACGATCAGCGCCAAAATGGCGAAAATCAAATCGGCTCACTAAATCCCGGCTTATCAGAGGTCCAGCGTACTTGTATATATAGAGGTCAGTGGTACAGCCTTATAGAAATAAAAAGAAACAATAAGACAAAGATAGATTGATTGTATTTTCTTACTATAATTTATCTTTGGTATTCTAAGGTTGGATTTCACCGTTGTAAATTGAACGCTTATGTATCTTATTTGTATTTTTTATTTATTTTAGTAGCTAGGTAAACTATCTAGCTTTCAAATGAAACTACTTTGATTGAAATACACCTTTCCTCAAAAAGAAACGAAGAAAAAATCAGATGAAGTAGTCTTCATTTAAAAAAATATTAAAACTGCTTTGTTTTTGAGATAAATAACATATAATTTTTTTTTATCCCGATTTTTATCGATAAATATGTGTCGTGTATCCGCACATTTCGTTTGATTTTTGAAGGTTCGACAAATCACATTGTAGAATTTTTTAAAATTTGTACTGTGTGCCAGATAGTTTTCTTACACTGTTTCGGGGCTAGATATAGGGCTAGGGGCCAAATCATCATTTTAAGGGCTGAATAAGCCAAAAAAGGGCTAGATCTAACCCCGAAAGGGCTAAGTTGGCATCACTGTCTTTGTCATCAAGGGCTTAGAGTAACTAGACATAGAGTGAAATTTTACACAAAATTCCGGTTTAACTTGAAGCCATAAAATATTTTTACAACATTTTTTTTTAATGGCGTCTGTTTTGTTTACGATTTATTTTTGTACCTAAACTAATGTTTTACTCAAGAATAAAAGATTCCAGGTTGTTATTACGAGTGAAATGGAATCTTGGACTGTTTATAATGATTATGTGAAGAGTTGTGACACCCTTTCACGCATAAGTCAAAAAATCTCAATTTATCATCCGAAAACACCAAAGCACATTCACGAAACTCTAAAAGTAACGGAATGATCAATAGATAGATAGTTATTAGGAATGACATAGAAACTGAGAAATCAAAATGCAATCTGTGGTTTTTGTCTATGATTTTATGTGTATCTGTGATAAATCTTCGTTTACGTGAACGCGATCAAAAATTATCTCCATAAAGCCGATGAAATCGGTTGGACTTTGATCGAGATTTAGCTCGATATTTGAACTCGTTTACCCGGAAACGCGTTCAGTTGAACGCGTTTTATGATACTTTCGGTGAAATCCTACCTAAGTTCCAGATTTAGATTTGAGATTCATAATATAAGGGAAAATATTATTATTTTATTTTCATTAACCAAGTGGGTACCGTTTCATGTCAGTTTAAATTTGAAACATAAGACCCGCGCAAAATTATACCTACAGTAAAAACCCTTTATTTTCGACCAATGGTGGTCCATAGAAGACGGACACTAAAGTTATGTAGGTACATGGGGTTAGTATCCTCTCTGCAAAGGAAAAATACATACTTGTAAGATTATTATGTAATGCGATGAATAACCCTGAATATGAATGCGTAAAATTACCGTAAATAGTAAAAAGTGTTAAGTATAGCATAGGTAGTTACCCAATTTTTAAAACTTTACCTTCTGTGTGTCTTTAAAGTTATATAAAGTAACTAGGTACTTTCAACAACTTAACTGCTTTTTAATAGTATAATTAGGTACCAACTTCTTGTTGCAAATTACAATTACTACCTACCTACAACAGTTTATGATTTTAACAGTTTAGTAGGTATCTCTCGTAGGTAAGAAAAAATGCCTAGATTTTTTTATTCTAGTATAGTGGGTACCTAAGTACGTAATTACTAACTTTAGTACTAATTCTTTAGCTCTGTTCAGCAGGATAGAATCACAGGTAGAAATGAATGGCAGGTAGGTATCTTTTATTTTAACTATAACTAGCGACCCGCCCCGGCTTCGCACGGTTTTATTATACGTATAAACCTTCCTTTTGAATCACTGTATATTTTAAAAAAAACCGCGTCAAAATCCGTTACGTAGTTTTAAAGATTTAAGCAGTCAAAGGGACATATTATGTCCCTTTGACTGCTATTGCTATTGCCTATTTCCTTATTAAGGAAATAGGGACAGAAAAAGCGACTTTATTTTATACTATGTAGTGATAATAGCGGATCATTTTGACCCTACCCCAGGGATCATTTTATACACCTAGGTGTACAAAATGAAATCCTTTAGTAATGTTTTTGAAAATCTGAAATAAATCTTGTAAAAGTTAAAGAACGCAAAATCAGGGTATGCTAAAACGTTAGCATTGAAATTATTCATCTCCTTCAACATTTTCAATAACCTTCATACTTTGGACATAATCAAGCTTTTTCCTTAAGGGGATCATTTTGTACATCTATCATATATATTTTGTATGTTAGATACTAAGTAATGGTAAATAATACCTACAGCACGCTATCTAACGTCACATAACCTTCTAACTTTTTTAACATAGCACAAGCTATGCTTAGCTTGAGGCTAGGCTGTATGAATTGCCCAGCATTATTATACGGGTAAGTTTTTTTTCTGCTATTATTTTCTTGTCTGCTTTCTCCTACTGTTTTATCATATCACAAATGAAATTTAACAACCGCGAGTAGAGCTACTCGTGTCATAAATATTAATTTATTATTTCATTTGCGGATTTCATGCATTCCGCCTCGTTTGTCAAAACGGCTATGGTCGCCTGGAAGCTTAGGCCTTAAGGCTGGTACTCTGAAAATAATAGAAATCAAGTAATTATAAATTATAGGCTCTCAAAACTTAAAACAACTAGTACCTGGGTCGAAATATCTTAAGGAAACACATCCTGGGACTAATATCAGAAGGACTCAGGAATCGAACCCACCAAGCCTGCGTTTCATATACCCTATGTGCCAGAGGTCGTACGAATAACAACAATCAATTTAAAAGTGATTAAATTTACTGAAAATATTTTACAAATCCCTATGCATTGGCCTGGGCCAAGCCCTCAACTTCGAGCGTAAATGGAACTTGAGCCATCTCTTCATTGTCTGTTATTACTTGCCTCATTTTCAACTTCTGCTGCTGCGTTAGTGGTAACAGAGACCGTAGCTGCGTTCTAGATAATATTTGGTCCCACAAATAAACAGGAACTTTATCTTTGCCTGAATCTAGTTTAGCGACTTTCGCTGGCTTATTGCGATTATGCCTCATTTCATGTCTCATGTCCATCCTCTTCCCAGGCAATAGTTCTAAATTGCTCAGTGCTATATTATTTTGCAAAACATTTTCTAGTATGGGTATGTAAGCTTTTTCTGAGTCTGTGAAATTTTGGAAGTTGTCTCTGAGGTATTGTAAATAATCTGCGTCTTCAGGTGACACGGACAAGCCTCGCTGCTCAATGTGCGTTTTCCAGCTGTTTTTTTTCGGGTCCACAATATAGTTGAGAACGATATCTAGGGGTATATCTCTGATCTTGCTTACCCCTTCTAAGAACTCCGGTAATGAAAGCTTCTTTTGATTGACATCCAAGGCCTTTTTTTTTGTTTGTTTTCTATCGAAGATATTGTCCTCAATTGATAGGAATTTTTTATCACTTTGAACGTTTGATACTAGTTCTGACATCAATCCGAACTTCGGTCGGTTTGAACTCTTCTTGTCCTCAACTGAACCTTCATCGACCGTAATCTCTAAAGACTCCAAAAGATTTGCAATATCATCAACGTCGAGAACTATTGCATCCAAGTCTTTATTTAATCTGTATCGCTTTCCATATTTATCTAGAACGTCTTTTAAATCTTTGTCGGTTTCGGCGTCGTTACCATGATCTCTACTTCTACCACACCGGTGCCCTCTACATCGCAGATCTCGGTTCCTATCACCTTGGCCGCTAATATCCGTCAAACATAGATGACTGCATTGCATGTAATCTTTTTTTACTTGGCCAACATCTGAAAAACAGGCTTTTTTACATTTTATAATATTTGCATTTATATCTGTGGGTAGGCGAAAAGATCTGGCTCTATGGTGTTCATCTACTGTTATATATACAGGGCTAGTTCTAGTTCCGGCGCATTCTCTTCTGCAGCGTAAATATTGTTCTTTGTCACCAGATCTGATATTCTGGCATTTATTTCTGCATCGCAAATCTTCACTAGGATCATCAGAACCTTCACCGCTTCTTCCATAACAGCCTTTCCGGCAGCGCAAATCATTGTTTTGGTCTATTTCTCGGTCAGCGATGCACATTCTTCTGCAGCGCAAGTAATTTATCATATCGTTGTCTCTATCATCAAACTGTACTTCACATCTACTACCGCTGCAGCGCAGGTTACTATTGCCTTGTCCAGCTCGTTCATAGTTTCCGTTGTCACGATCAGATTTGCTTCTGACAGCACACATTCGCCTGCACCGTAGGTATGATTTCTGATCACCTCCAGCTCCACCTCCACCTCCGCTTCTCCCGCTGCATTTCTTTTGACAACGCAAATCCTCGCCCTCCACTCCAGTTGCAGCATAGCAGCTTCTTCTGCAACGCAAGACATCAGGGTGATTACTAGTAAGAGTACGTGTTCCAGAGCATTTTGATTTGCAACGCAAATAGTCCTTTAAACCACTGTCGTTACTGTCGAACGTCAATTCACACTTGCTTCCTTGGCACTGTAAAACATCTGTGTCAGAACTTTCTTTGCGTTTAGTGCTGGTAAATTGTACTTCAAGATCATTTATAAGTGATTCCAAATCGTTTTTAGCTTCGTCTACAAGAGGATCATCATCATAATCAAAGTTATTTTCATCTCTATTATAATTGCGGGTCAGTGCTGCCTCTTCAAACTTGTTTTCGTCCGAGCTACTATCGTCTGATCTGTCAAGCGAATCATCTTCGCCGCAGCCTCCACCGCCGGATATGACGCACATGAGTCTGTCCAATGCGTTGTTTTTGTTATTATTGTCCTCATCATGCTTCTGTCGTTTGTTGTTTTTTAATAACATATCAATAGTTTTTACGTTCATTTGGCTCGTATCATCTCTATCATGAATGACTGAATGTCCGCTTTCTTTACCCTCTTGCAGGTGTTCAATTAAAGCTTGTAAATCCAAGCCCGATGTATCGCTTTTGAATCCTTTTGCGACTACAATGGCTATTGATCCAATTGAAATAATTAAATTAAGAAACATTTTAGAATATTTGTTAGCACATTGGTTTCAATTTGAAATCAACTGAGCGAATATGTATTCGTAAGTTTTATAGTCTTCGGAATCATGTTTTTAATTAGCCATGAAATTGGTTTGCGAACAAATTTAATTTTGACGCTCGCTTTATGAATTACGTGCATCTAATCGTTAGTCTTTGTGACGTCATGCACATTTAGATAGATATAGAATTTGTTTCTACGTTGTAAATCATTTGTGGGACTAGTACTTAGTAGCTACTTGGTCTGTTTAGGCCTTACCTCGCGTACCTTCGAGCACAGAATAACTAGGTTTAAGTAGGTATAGTAACTACCTAATCTGTGGGTAAAATAATGCAGTGTGAAATGTCCGTCATCTGTATTTATCATGAACAAAGAACAAGTAGAGAGCGTCTTCTTAGTTTTATATTTTATATAAAATCTGTAAAATTGAGAAACCTAACCATGTAGGTACGTACCTAGGTACCATTTTTTTCAATTTTAACACCAATAATCTCTAATGGCTTGCCTAATCACTACATAGTAGGTATAAAACAAAGTCGCTTTTTCTGTCCCTATGTCCTTTGACTGCTTAAATCTTTAAAACTACGCAACGGATTTTGATGCGGTTTTTTTAATAGATAGAGTGATTCAAGAGGAAAGTTTATATGTATAATAAAACCGTGCGAAGCCGGGGCGGGTCGCTAGTTTCTATATAAAAAACAGAGATGTCACGATTAGAAGACTAGCGATAATAAAATTGCAATGCTTATAATTTGGAGAGATCTCAGGATTGGTAAACAAATAAATATATTTTGTAGGTTATTTTAATACTTATTACTGATTAGATATATGGTTCATCTTAGCCATTTTCATAATTAAGTTAGTGTAAATTGATTAGCAGTAAAAAATAAGCGCAAACATTAATTGCGCTTTTGCCTTTCCAAAAATAGGTACCTACATATGGTCTGTCCCGCTCCTATAAACGTGAATAATAAATAAATTATATACTTATTTTATTGTATAATAACAACCCGCCCCGGCTTCGCACGTTTTTATTATACGTAAAAACTTTCCTCTTGTATTAACTCTATCTATTTAAAAAAACCGCATCATTGCTGCACCGTTGCGTTGTTTTAAGCAGTCAAAGGGACATAGGGAAATAGGGACAGAAAAAGCGACTTTGTTTTATACTATGCAGTGAAGTTACCTGGGACCTTTTTTGTTATTTTTGCCGCCAGAGGGTCGTGACGTGACGACTAGGTTGGTTCCCGCTGAAAACCAGCGCTGGGTGCATACTCCAGTGTGAATCCAGCACAATGCTGAGCTGAGCCACATTTGCCTTGCGCTCTGATACGCAGAGCTTAGCAGTAGAGCTTAGCATTAAAAAGATTAGATTTATTTTTAGTAGTCCGTAAGGTAAATAAACATCTTTCTTTCTTTCTTACTGGCATTCCACAAAGCATTATCTAGCCCAAGCTAAGCAGAGCTTGTGTTATGGGCACTGGATGACTGATATAATAATTGATACAATACATTAATAGACAGACATTTTTTATTATATTATATAGAAAACACCGAGAACACCGGAACAAATATTTGAAGGTCATCGATTTGTCCCAAGGTGGGAATCGAACCCGCAAATTCCTGCGACGCAGGCGGACAATCGCCCACCGCACCACATAGGTCGCTATGTTGCTCATTAGGAAAGAGAGACTTACACGCCGCGCCGCCGCAGTGGAAAAGCATAGGCTGATAATGTGACGTTTTGTAAAAGGAAGAAACTTTGAAGAGGTAGACTCAGTAACAATAAACTCAACAAATCACTCAAAATGTATTTAACGCTAGCAAATTCACATTCTCCTCAGCGGAACTTGTAGGAATCCATTTAGTTTCATTTTAACCGGTACCCCGTAGTGAAACAATATTTCATTTTCTGGATTTGTCACGCCATTTCTCCTACTGCTCTTCTCACCGCCATGCAAAATTACTATCTTATCTTGTAACATTTGTCTTTTATCTGCAAATTTCTGTAAATTCTTCTCATAATCTTCTTCATTACCACCTTCTCCGTTCGGCAATGGTTTCATATCATCGTGGTAGGCTAAACCATTGTTTGCCATCTGATCGACAGTTTGCTGTAAGGCGTCAAGAAGTCCTTTGCCTATATCTTTATCATTCTCGTTCTGTTCATCATTGTCGTTCAGTTCATTGAGTTTAAAGTCTTCCGCTTTGTTTGCATCGCTAAATTTGTCTTTTTGGTTCTGTCGTCTTAGGAACCTTCGCCATGCGAATTGGTTGACCATGTCCATACTGCTTTGGTCTTGAACGATGGCTTCGACATCGTATCGGTCGTTGTCTTGCCCGAAGGTCAGGTCGGCGTGAGTGCCAAAGTCCATCGAGAACTGACTGACACATGACGTGAGGAATAGAGGGATGATTGTGGTCACTTTTGCTATCTGTAAAAAATAAAAAAAAAGCAATATTCAGATCTGTTCACTCTTTTTTTTCCCGTTTAAATATATTGGTACGTGGGCTTTCTTCTTTGTAGCTACCTAATTAAGTTTTCTTTTCAGTCATCCATCACTCATCATGTACCCATAACACAAGCTCTGCTTAACTTGGGGCTGGATGATGCTGTATTGATTGTCCAGTAGGTATTTAAAAAAATAGATTACTTATTTTATTTTCAATTAAAAAAGGCAAACGCGATATAACAAGTTTCAGATTAAATTAGATAAGTTTGTTTGCTTCCTTGTATTTTCAGCAAGACTCACCATTTTGTAATTAATTCTAGCGTGTTCTGTGGGAAACCTATGCTATGCCTAAATTAGTTTCACGCTCATTTCAAAACTAAATTGTTTTCTTATAATAAGTGTTCCTAGACAGTGTTACCATACCTGACATTTTGAATAAAAAATTCTATTCTCCTAAGAGCATATACATATTTGATTAGCTTAGCACATAACTTTATTAACAAGGAAAATTACAATCAAGGAATAGAAAAAAATAAAATTTGTATAATATACAATTGAAACCATTGCGCTAACTGCAGACGGTTGCAAATAGTCTAAAGGTAGCTCAATTGACCATGTCAATAACAGTCGGAAGCGTCCCCAATACACTGGCTGCATTACCACGCTGTATGGCAATGCTGATGCGCTGAGCAACTCACCAGCTCTCGGGTCACGCGTCGCATCGACCAGAAGCTCACATAATTTTTTTAAAACCCGGAGAGCCTCGGTACCCCACGGACCTAGGGTCTCGAATCCAAGGGGAGTAAATGCAGGTTCTGTCGAGATCTGCATATTTGCGCCTCTTGAGATCCTCGGTCAGATCAGCCACCGCACCAGCGCTAGTGGATGTCCTTGAAAGATGGGAAGGTGCAAGTGTGTCGACGCATACGGCGTACCACACAATGGGCCTCCCCAACTCCCATGGGACTAGTGTCATACCGTCGGGTCTCGTGCCATCGTCACGGAACAGACCATACGGTTCGAGAATAGCTGGTACGTTAGCGCTGACAAAGGCCCGCCGGATGATAGGCTATATCATGAAGGCTGGCATGACGAGATTGCACATAATTATCTACAATGCTCTTTCTAGTATCATGTTGATCTACGGTAATACCTAAAAAGGGGAACATTGAAACCGGTTCAACACTTAAAGTTTACAGCTCAAGATGGAAGCTGAATTTCGAGGACAATAAAATTGCATGTACCTTGTTTTTTCAATATTCAGCACCAAATAATTACCCGTCAATAGAGTCTGTAACAATTATCATTAATCTAAACGCAGCTAGTGTTGTTGATCGATTCCGTCTAAAACCATTTTGTTCTTCTTTTAGGACTTTTCAATAAAGTCAATTACGCGAGCAAATATGAGCTTTTAAATCACTTCATAGTATAAAACAAAGTCGCTTTTTCTGTCCCTATTTCCCTATGTCCCTTTGACTGCTTAAATCTTTAAAATACGCAACGGATTTTGATGCGGTTTTTTTTAATAGATAGAGTGATTCAAGAGGAAGGTTTATATGTTAATAAAACCGTGCGAAGCCGGGGCGGGTCGCTAGTACTTTGATAAAATAGAAATCAATGTGATGGGGCGATAGATCATTAAAACCTTAAGTAACCTATAAGTATATCCAATTAGAAATAAAGATAACTAATCTAAAAGCCAGCATTATACGATAGATTTCTCCCAGGAAATTTGAGTATATAATAGAAAACTGTATATAAACCTTAACTTAGGTACTTACACAAAGAAATAAAATAATAAATACCTCCAAAGGGTAGCATTATTGCTAAAAGCGATCTCTTCCACGCAACCTTGTCTCCATCTTTTTTTTCGGGGTCGACAAAATAATTATGCGGAACTTTTTAAAACCCCAAAAACACTTCGCGTTTGAATACTTAAGAAAAATCTATTACATTCTATTTCACGCGTAGGTTTACGTCATTTTACGCGCCCACAAAACCGCGGGAAAAAATGCAAATGGCGGCGCATCGTGTCGTCACGTCCGACGCGCCATCTGCGCTGCCGCCTGATGTTGTTTTAATTACAAGCTCGATGTTTTATTGCGGGGACATTCTTCTATTCTGTTCGGGAGCGAATGTGTTCCAGTTTTTGTAATTTTGCGTACTTAGGAAAGGACCTAACAACGGATTAACTCAGTTTAGCTTGTGACTAGATGATATTGTGTGAATGGTACCTTACATCACTCACGATTAACATAATATACCTAAGCAGGTAAGTACATACATTTTGACTGATTTGTGCACAGATATTGTGGAAAATATCTTCGATTTTGTGAGAGAAAAACCAAATGTAGAGTAGGTACTTTTGCAGGGCGCAGTGCGAAAAGCTGGCTTAGGGCGTATGTGTCGAAGCTACTCTACCAAACTAGGTATCGAATATCATCATTCATTCATTTACTTATGTATTTTAAAATACAACAACAGAGTGTTCCTACACCAAAAAATAGATTGTGGTAGATATTTCATTAAATCGAGGAAGAACCAACAAATCGAAAAAGGTAGGTAGGGCAAGGACCTAAATTTTTGCACTTCTTGCGAGAGAACGATGGCACATTACTTTCAAATCAACATATTAAAAAAAACTGTTAACTTATGTGAATTTTAATACTTAAGTAGTTATTAAAATTCACATAAGGTAACAAAATAAAATTTGTACCCTGCGCTTTATTCATCTGTAGATTTCTTACTAGATACCTGTAAATTAATTTTAGGAAAATTAAGATACTGAATCCATTTTCGTTTTTCATACAAAATGTGAATGGCACATCTCCGACTCCTCCAGGTTATTGCAATTTTATTCTAATATAAAAACTTTTTCAAAGACTTTGTTTAATTTATATTCACCATGAATTTATTTTCACGTTTTTATTATTACGGTCTCGTTAAACGTTTTATTTTTTAATAATACTAATCAAAAAGCGAGTCCCAAATTTTGTTCCGTTGTGTCACTCAGTTGTGCGACAACATAAATCTAGAACATGGCAAGATAGGATAACAAATAATGTTTTTTGCAAAGTCAACACCGTCATCTAACTTGTGACTAAATTCAGGCCAATTCCTCCCTGTTGTTTTTCACTCATATACATACTTATGTAAAACTTAAAAGTATCCCAAGGTCTACCAGCTACATAAACATATCAGTTTCAAACCTCTCATAAAAAAATCATAAACTTCTTCAAAACTTGAAAAATCACTGTACGCTATTAAATATTCATTCTATAACAACTGTTTGCCGCCAAAGCTCATCGATAGCCGTTAGTATTTATTATTCATGGCGGCTCCAACTTGTAATTCACACCGGTGTTGTCAATAATTCACAGTAATTCATAGTAATTCACAAGGTGAGCGGACAATGTAATTATGGATCGAAAAAGTGAGCTAAAAAGTGTTTCATTTCATTCTACCTGAAATCATTCAAAAGAAAAATATATATATTTAAAGTAAATACTACTTCATCGGAAAAACAGATAAATAAATGCGATAAATTTCCGTGAATATTTATAATAACAATATAAACAGTTAACAAGACACTCCTACAAGAACACATAAAAAAATTATAAAAAAGGGTTCTAACTCAGCGTAATGCTGGCTAAGGTCTCGTAGAGACCAAGCGGAATCGAACCCGCAAATTCTTGCGTCGCAGGCGCACCAAAGGACGGAAGTTTTATGCATCAAACATTGGGAGTTTGTGACCTTCTTGGCAAATAGTCTCACACAGGATATATGAAAAAAAAAATCTGTAGGAAAAGATCATTTATTAGATAACCTACTCAATCTTTTATGGGTACCAAGGTAATGGAAAATATATGTTTACTTATGTATTTTCTTAATATATTAAATTAAATGTAATAAGTTATTTATTTATGCAGCTACTTTATTTTTAATAACATAGTGTCTTGATCTACAAATCGACATATACCTAAGCAGCAAAACGAGAACCGGGGGCCAACGGCCAAGTAGTAAAGCAACTGTGACAACATCTCATTGTTTCAAAAAAAGAACACACTGGCACGCGCGTAAGCAGACCACTTGTGTCAATACTCTGTGTTGACAGGTGGAATGTGGGCAGACTGTTGTCTGGTCGAAATTTGAATTTTATGAGACAAAATTGTTATGCAAACTTCGTTGTTGCATTTTACTTCGTCAGAAATTATTGAATTTTATAATGGCTAAGAAGATTTTGTTCTGATTTGGTTTGAAATAGGTAACCCACCTAAATAAAGTTGTATTAATTTTGTAGGAACATAGAAAATACATGTTTCTATCCACTCAGTCCGTAAGTACTAACTATATAGTACTAATTTTTCTGACCGGTCCTGCCTGTGCCACCTCTAATCGACTCCTTCCCCGATATCTTGTCTGATCATCGCTGGAGGTCTGAGTTTAAGGATATCTCAACCCCAATCCTTAATGACTGTGACCATCTAAGGTCATAAATGCTTAAAATAAAATGCCTACCTACCTACTTCACAAGGATGCTGAACGTCTCAATTACCTAGTTAAACAAAATAGTTCTTACAAAACGATATTCCCAATTTAAAGAAAATCCAGAAACTCAATAGACCGTGAGAAAATTAGCATCAAACACAACCCTCCTCGCCAAAACAAGCAAAAACGCGAAAACCGCCCTAAAACGCTTTCCGCGGGCGGGCGGATTCCTGCCCTCTTCAGTGTGCTAACGAACGCTGCACGAAACGCACGTTTCCGGCGCCTCCGAACATCGCGCATACGAAATCAAAAAAAGAAAATTCTGTCGTCTCATGTCAAATACACAGTTCTGTTTTTGAAAGTTTATTAGTTGCGTTTCGTTAGTGATTTATTGGTTGCTGCTGAGTTTGAAGACGAAAGAGTTTGTAAGCTGCAAGCTGTCAGCTGTCAAAAAGGCTGAGGTAAGCTAGGATTAGATTTATTAGTCGTTATGAATTATGTGGTTATGACTTTGATTGTCGCCAGCTGGGGTTCTGTGTAATCCGGCTGTTTCGTGGATTTGGTTTTGCTAAAACGAAGATATTTGTAGGTATTTATTTACCCTTTTAAGCGAAAAACATTTATCACAAAAAGTAAATCTCCTAAACATATTACTCAGATAAATTATCAAAATCCCTGGCACTACCGACTTATTTTGGGATATTCTTCACTTAATATCTTTACGTACTGAGTGCGTACTAGCTACATTTTATACAGTTAGCTAAAATGTAAGTGAAGCCGTGAGCAATAGCAATCTCAATTTAATTTCAAATTTGGTGAACAATGACTTTTTAATGAGCATCTCCAAAAATGCTGGACAGATTAGGATGTAATTTATGCACCTACAACATAATCCGACAGATATGTGGACTAATTTATATCTGGGCCAAACAGTCTTAATCTGCTTGATGCTTGTCACACTTAATCATTATTTGGCGTGTTTTATAAGCTACTAGCGACCCGCCCCGGCTTCGCAACTATAACCATTCCTCTTTAAACACTCTATTAAAAAAACCGCATCAAAATCCGTTGCGTAGTTTTAACGATTTAAGCATACATAGGGACAGAGAAAGCGACTTTGTTTTGTGCTATGTAGTGATAGTGATAGAACAGATTCAAATTAAAAAAATCATTGTAAACGAAGTCAATAACATACGCATTGTTATGGATATTTAACTAAAAGACTGTTGGTCAGATGTTGACCCACATGAAAAGAACTTGTTTAAAAAAACATCAAAATAGGTTCATATAGTTCTAAGGTCACTTTAAAAATATATAGTCGAATTTTTTGAAAACAACCTCCGTAATTTTAATTCTTTACACCACTGCACGGATCTAGTCTAGTCTTAAAAAATAGATGTAGCCCTTCCTCTGGATTGAAACATAGGCTACCTACTTTCAACCGCATAAATTCATTTAATTTATTTATTTACCATAGTGAGAACCAAAAAAAAACTTAGAATACCACGAAGGTATTTGAGTCATCCGAGTGCCTATCAAAGAGGTTTGACAATAATAGTTCAATTTCAAAAAAAAAACAATAAAAAAATAAGAGTCCTGAATCTTTTTTCAAAATCGGAATAAGGTAAGTAACCGTGTCAAACTCTTTTATAGTACTGATGTAAATTAGTTAGGAAGTACGGTTTATGTTTACATTTCATTATAGGTATATATTGTCCAGAAGTTCGATAGAAAGATCATAAAATAATTATATTAGCCTTAAAAAATTATCTGAGCGTCTGGTCGATGCGACGCGTGACCCGAGAGCTGGTGAATATCTGGCTCAGCGCATCAGCATTGCCATACAGCGTGGTAATGCAGCCAGTGTCTTGGGGACGCTTCCGACTGGAATTGACATGGATCAATTCAGCTACCTTTAGACTGTTTGCAACCGTCTGCAGTTAGCTCAATGGTTTCAATTGTAAATACTAGTTGTAATTTTTCTATTCCTTTGCTTGTAATTTTCGTTGTTAATAAAGATATTAGCATAAGAACGATTGCGTTGTTTATTCGAGTTGCACCGCAAAGATGAGGCAACAAATGTGATAAAGCCACGGGCAGTAGCAAGTTGTCTAATTGCGTAAAAGTAAAGAATGTATACCAGCATCTATAAGGCCCGTATTCACGCAGCATCACTAGATTACTGGCGCCTGTTATCAGCGGATAGGGGCGCGACATGCGGGCGCTTTGCTTTTAGATACTGTGCCTATTCGTAGGTACTTCATGATGCGTTTTAGGTGGGTTAATAAGCGGATTATTTAGTTTTCAATTAATCCTACTAATATTATAAACGCAAAACAACTCATGCTGAGGCAGAGCCATTTTGTTACAGATTTACTCTTCCTATTTTAGTATAAGTTTAGTCTAATTTTATAGTGTTTCTGTGTAATTCTGTAAACAAATAAAAAATATTCTATTCTATTGTATTCAAAAGTCTGTAAGTAAGTATGGATGGATGTTTGTTACTCTTTCATGCAAAAACTACTGAACGGGAATGCATGAAATTTGGCACAGATAGATTAGGTATAGTCTATAAAATAACACATAAGCTATATTTTATCCCGGTATTCCCACGGGAACGGGAATTACCGCGAAGCGCTGCTAGTAAAATACATATATATCTTATCACATTAATATTAACTATAGATGCTAAAGTAATGGATGGATCTGGCTGAAATTTTGAATAGACGTAGTTCTAGCCCTGGAATAACACATAGGCTACTTGTCATCCCGTAAATCCGTATACATGGGGAAGAAATAGCCTTGCGACGTTTCCATATAAATAACGCGTGCGAAGCCGCGTGCAGATGCTAGTTTATAATATTTCTCCTTGTAGCCATATATGCAGTTAAGATACCTTCTTTATATGGCTAAAATATTAATCTGTAACAAATTCTATTTTTGGGTTGATGCTGACAAAATTAGGTATTTTGCAACATGTAAATAAGTATCCTTAATCTACAAAATAAATAAATAAATATCTCCTAAAACGATTTTCTGGACTTCAAGATTTTCAGTTACCATCCAATATGAAATTGCCACATCTAGTAAATTTCCCTCGAAGTGGCAACACCTGCGCGGCCCAGGTGTTGTATAAATTGTAGTTTCCAATACCTCGGCGACGGCCTGATTGATAGCTCTGCAATGGAGGGGCTTTTGAGGCCTAGTAGAGTGGGTATGAGACTCTAAGCCCTAGTGGTGCGAGTTCAAAGTTCATTTTTGCATTGAGCTGTGATTAAGTTCATTTAATTTGTAGATCCATGGGTTTCCGCTAGATTTAGTTCTGCAGCGTATGAAGTCAAAAAATCCGTCAACTAACAGAAGTAGAATACAATTTATAGTTTACTAACAAGTACCTACTTACATTATTTTATTTATTTATTTAAATAGCTAAAAAACCGTGGTCCAGTTTGTCTGTAGGTTTATTTCAGCTACTTCCATAATATTGTGTAATGGTCCCAGAGAATCCTTACGTGATAAATTCAAAGAAACCATACCAATTGACAGTACTATTTAGTTATTTATTTTTGAAAACTTATTAGATATTGAATAAAATAACACTCGTAGAAATATCAATTGATTTCCTAAAAATATCGATAAACAAACATAACATATTGCTAGAAATAAGTAGGTAAAAACTTTACCCACAAGTCGGTTGATGTATCTAGGGCATGTTACAACACACATACAAGAAAATCCCAAGTAAGTTGTTTTCCGCCCCGGCTTCGCACGGTTTTATTATGCGTATAAACCTTCCTCTTGAATCACTCTTTCTATTAAATAAAACCGCATCAAAATCCGTTGCGTAGTTTCAAAGATTTAATCATACAGGGACATAGGGGCATAGGGATAGAGAAAGCGACTTTGTTTCACACTACAATGTAGTGATACCGCAATCACTCTAAATAATTCCCTCATTAAAGGCTGAAACGTTGGTTCTTCTTCCAGAAACTTCGTTTTGTATTTACTTCATCTCATAATCTTACCATTCGTCAAAGTCCGATAGTTTCGTAGTAAACAATGAGAGGTGTTTATATGAAATCCACAGCGATTCGAACAATAACGCAGAAGCCCATTACGGAACACCTGAAAGGCAGGTGCGCACGGAACTCCAATTACTGAAGCCTAGGCGTTAGGCTAGGAGTGAACAAATTTAATTTGGCAGAGGTTGTTCTAGTGATGGTGATGGTTTTAGTGATAAGAAACATATTTAGATAGGTTTTAACCTCTTTTATTATGAAAAACAAGGTTATTGTATCTTTAAAAAAAAATAGTTACGCTTCTGCACAAAACTCTGAGTTACAAAAAAAACAGTAAGTAAATAAATTCAAACAAATCATAAAAAAATTGTAGTAAAAAAGTAGATCTGAAGTTGCCTGAAGAGCGGGTTGAAAGTGATACTTTTCAGCCCTAGGGAGAACCGTTTTGAACTGACAGCTATAACGTTCCAATTGAAACATGATAATGGCAGAATTAATGTTGAAACTAAAAAAACAAAATTCGTGTTACTCTATTTGCGACAATTTACTGAATTCAAAAAATACGAGATACAAGGCAGTATGGCTTTATGGCTTTCGCCTGTCCCAGATGGACTAATAAATAAATAAATAAAAATTGCGGCAATTTGATTAATTAGTTTTCTCATGTTTTTATTTATATTTCCTTGTATTCGTAATGAAAAGCACAGTGTTTACCTCGGGTGAAAGTAACTTATTTACTCCCTCGAACTATTGGCTCCCTCGTTACACTCGGGCGCCAAACCCCGTCTCGGGACTGAATAAGTTACACTCAACCCTTGGGTAACAATGTACTATTGTAAAAAGGCCTAGGTACTGATTGCAACCGTCTGTAGTTAGCTCAATGGTTTCAATTGTTTATACTAGTCTTATTTTTTCTATTCCTTGACTGTAATTGTCTTTTTGTTATTGTTACAATTCATAAATGTATCCATTGAACAAAAAGGTTCGTATGTAAATAGGTTGCACAGCTCGGGTATGTAGGTATGGAGTAGCAGTGGGTAGACCACAGAGAGATTCCAATCTGCGGGTGCAGGTGTGCCCATTCACAGCCTCCTCCGGGGGTGCCATAGAGCAGAAGAGTCTATGGCACAGATGGACCAGCCTCTGTATGATTGTGTGCAAATGCACTTTTAAGGCCATTCAATTAAAAATTATAGCAATTTTGATTCAATTAGATATTAATAATAATAAAGCATTTATTTGTGTCTCACAATAGGTTAATTATATAACTAATGGAATATCACTACATAGTACTATAAAATAAAGTCGCTTTTTTCTGTCCCTATGGCCTTATGTACCTTTGAATGCTTAAATCTTTAAAACTACGCAACGGAATTTGATGCGGTTTTTTTAATAGATAGAGTGATTCAAGAAGAAGGTTTAAATACATATAATAAAACCGTGCGAAGCCGGGGCGGGTAAAAAGTACTCATACATGTAGGTAAGGTTAGAAAATTCTACTCTACATGGGAAATTCATATTATGAAACTAGCGTGTTACGGTTTCACCCGCGGTAATTCCCGGTCCCGTGGGAATTCCGGGATAAAATATAGCCTATGTGTTATTCCAGACTATAATCTATCTCTGTGTCAAATATCATATGTATCCATTCAGTAGTTTTTGCGTGAAAGAGTAACAAACATCCATCCATCTGTACTTACAAACTTTCCCGTTTACAATATTAGTAGGATTCTATAGCAATTTTTGCTTGCTATTTTTTAATTACGTGTCTGGCATTATTATGTTTTTTGGACTCGTACGTAAACTCGTATTAATTAATTTTTGTATCATAATTAACTGGATGGAACTGATCACATTTTGGATTGGATTTGGATGGAACTGATATATAGATGAAAGTAGTCTAGGTCTTATTCCAGGGCTAGAACTAGGTCTATTCAAAATTTCAACCCGAACCGCTGAGTATTTTTTTAAAATATCCATTCATACAATGCAAACTTAACTTTCGCGTTTATGATATACTAGCAACCCGCCCCAGCTTCGCACGGTTTTATTATACGTTTAAACCTTCCTCTTGAATCACTCTATCTAAAAAAAAACCGCATCAAAATCCGTTGCGTAGTTTTAAAGATTTAAGCATTCAAAGGGACATAATTATATAGGGACAGAAAAAGCGACTTTGTTTTATACTATGTAGTGATGATTAGTCCAGCCTCATCTACAGTATCTGCTCTCTGTACACCTAGTATCTACCCTGTAGTGATAACACGAGTGCCCAGGTGCGGGTTCCCACCCGGCCCGGGTCGGAACAAGAGTAACACGGATTTTGAATTAAATGTTATGTATCTACATAACCTATTTGTTAAAGTTGAGCTATTTTTGTTTCATTTTCCGTTAGGTGTTTTATTAGAATTGAAACACGGTCTTAAATAAAAAAGAAAATAATACTTTTGGTACATAGTATAAAACAAAGTCGCTTTCTCTGTCCCTATGTAGGTATGCTTAAATCTTTAAAACTACGCAACGGATTTTGACGCGGTTTTTTTAAATAGATAGAGTGATTCAAGAGGAAGATTTTTAAGTATAATAAAACCGCGTGAAGCCGGGGCGGGTCGCTAGTAAATTATATAAAGGAAACAAATTAGATTTAGTTTTTGCAGTTGAGCGAATTGCAGAAAAATTAGATTATGTCAAAGGCAAGCTTAACCCTAAAAAGAGTTTTCTTACTGGGTGAGTCAAGTTTCAATAGCGCATATTCTTACAGATAGAAAGACGATTTTATCCATAGGTATATACTGGCATCTGCCCGCGGCTTCGCACGCGTTATTTCTATAGAAACGTTTGAAGGCTATTTCTTTCGCATAGAAACTGATTTATTGGATGAAAAGTATGTGTTATTTCAGGGCTAGAACTACGTCTATTTAGACCGATCCGTTCAGTAGTTTTTGCGTGAAAGAGTAAAATAAACTTATATAATAAAATAAACTTACTTTTGATGCCACAAATCACCATGAGATAGAATATAAGTAACCTTGAGACGTTACCATAGAAACAGCGCGTGCGAAGCCGTGGGCAGATGCTAGTACATCTATTTACCATACATCCATACAAACTTTCGCGCTTATAATATTACTAGCGACTCGCTATTGTACGTGAACCTATTATACATATCATTTCCTCCATTACCTATCATCTTGATTCTCTACCTTTATTAAAAAAAAACACATCCAAATCCATTGCGTAGTTTCAAAGATGCATAGAGACAGAACAGACAGATGGAGGGAAGTGACTTTGTTTAATACTATGTAGTGATACCTAAAGTATTGCCACCTTTAATACCACCTTAAAAAACCTTGACAAAGCAGACACTTCTTCCACTGTTAATAATCTAGTACAGATGTAGACGTCTAACTTTATCCCTCTGTACAGTTTCACGTGGCGTCTCGTCAAAGCAGCGGCCATATGCTTTGTGTTTCTAAAGCGAGCACGCGCCAAGCGGCCCTAGCATACATAAATTGGGTTATCTAAAAAACTATAAAAACTAAATTCTTAAAAACAATGCAGTCGAAGTAAATAAATATACGCATTATTGAGAATAACTTAAAAACTGGTCAGATCATGATCAAATTTAAATAGTAACGACTTAGTTGTAAATTGCAGTGAAATTTTAAATTGCCTGTCCTATTATAATAAATTAACCAACCAACCAACGATTATGATTATTATTAACAATATAAAAACAAACCAAATAACTAAAAAACGGTAACAATGCATATGTACTTGAATACATTAATGTCGTTCTCACTTTTGCTATCATTTTAAGGGTTATCGTTTTATAAACATGACAAATTCTGTTTTACCTAGAGCAGTAAATTATCGTAAAACATGTAAGGATGTTGTTTCAGCGCATTTAACTTGTCAGTCTTTATTTCAAAGTCGAAGATTCAAAATTTTAAATAACTTTTAGAAAAGTGACGTTAGCGTATCTATGCCACAATTGACTCGTGCTACCCCCTCTGTTTACCCAGCTGCGCGTGCGCCTGAAACACAACACCTGCACAGAATAAAGCACAGTTACTAGGGGAGTCATGTGGTCGCACAGAATAACAAGCAGTTATTATGAGGAATAACGTAGCCACAGAATAACATGAAGTTAGTATGAGACACCGTGGTCTCATCTTTGTTGGCGATGAAACCTTTTTGGAAAGCGTTATACTTTATGGAACCGTGTTAGTTGATTTTTTACAGATTGTGTTTATGTGCCGCTATAACAACAATAATAAAATACAGAATAAAATTAATATTTAAGGGGCTTCCATGATATTTTCAAAATTCAAAATATCGTGATTATCCAATAATCATGTTTGCCGTTTTTCATAAATAATGGTACAGAGCCATCCATGCGCTAGTCCAACTCGCACTTGGCTTATTTTATATGTCGCAGATCGCTGCGTTTCCAGACCTAATTCTATTTCAAACTAGCGAGCCTTCGTTTTGATACCATGCATTTCATAGTCAAGAGTAATGATAACTTCTTGATATGTATTCGGTCTCTTTGCTCTATAGGCGGCCAGGCCATAGAACATGTGATTCAAGGACAACAGACTGTTGATGGACAAATGTCATAAAAGAAAATTAATTACTTTGGTTGAAATAATGACAGTGAACTTCTCTTGTATTTTCTAAATTATTATTCTGATCAGAATCGCATTATTTATCGTAGAGCAGCTACGCTTTATTATTGCATGCGCTCGTGCACTGCATTAGCCCAGTAAAGATTGGTGTACCGGATAACACCTTGAGTGCGCTTTCCTGACAAAACCACATTGATGCTCGGTGATCCGGTTTTATGGAGATGATCATGAAGATGATCCTGTTTTCCCTCTAATTCGACATCAGAAGTGCGATGTTACCTTTTGCCCACTTATTTTACGAAAACGGCATTTCTACCAATGGTGATGCGTAATATTGTTTTGATGGTATTTGTTGCTGCAACTATCTGTGAGTACTTTTGACTTTATTATGGAGACCAGAGGATAATTGCCATAAGTAAGTCCTGATAAATTATTTTATTGCGAAAAATAAATTTGTCCTGAGGTCTTGTTATTTGCGTAGCCATGACAACCGACCTGTTGTCAGAGTATTTTGATTAGTAACTAACCCTTCTGGCATAGCTTGCAAAAGAAATTGTTTTAAAATCAAAGAGTATGCTAGAGCAACGAGTTTCTACTAAGATACCTTTCATGATGAATTTTTGACATTGGATTTGATGAAATAACGAAACATAATAAATTACTTTCTTTGTTTTGAACGCCTGTGTTTGCGAATTGCTGTTTGCGTTGGATTGGACTGACATTTCACTCTTTGGTACCACTGGTTAAGTGCTACACGTTAGCGCTGGTTAAGTGCTCTGGGTCTATTGCTGGTTAAGCATAGTGAAGCACTGGTTAAGTGCTGAGTGTTGAGTCAGGAACCTACCAACTGAATTTGATAGTGCGTTTTCTTGCTTGATGTTCTTTTGTTTCGTTATTTTTGATTTGATTTTTTGTTATTTTGCACTCGTTAAGTGCAACGGTTTTACTTTGCTTTTAAATTTTATTGTGGTGACCTTTGCTCTATCATTTATTTCCTTTTGGCGTCAGAATAGCCGAGCGGAAGAAGCGTCAGATTGTAGATCCTTTCTAAGTTCAGATATTGCCTCACACAGGAGTGTGAGAGGTCAGGATGGTCGTGTCGCAGATCGCTGCGTTTCCAGACCTAATTCTATTTCAAACTAGCGAGCCTTCGTTTTGATACCATGCATTTCATAGTCAAGAGTAATGATAACTTCTTGATATGTATTCGGTCTCTTTGCTCTATAGGCGGCCAGGCCATAGAACATGTGATTCAAGGACAACAGACTGTTGATGGACAAATGTCATAAAAGAAAATTAATTACTTTGGTTGAAATAATGACAGTGAACTTCTCTTGTATTTTCTAAATTATTATTCTGATCAGAATCGCATTATTTATCGTAGCTACGCTTTATTATTGCATGCGCTCGTGCACTGCATTAGCCCAGTAAAGATTGGTGTACCGGATAACACCTTGAGTGCGCTTTCCTGACAAAACCACATTGATGCTCGGTGATCCGGTTTTATGGAGATGATCATGAAGATGATCCTGTTTTCCCTCTAATTCGACATATATATTTTTAAACGAAATCTACCTTTAGTCTGTTTGCAACCGACAGTTAGCTAAACGTTTCAACTGTATATAAGTACTATATTTTAATTGACTTGAATTGAGTTGATTGTATTATAGTACCTATGTACTTACTAGTTTTAATTTTTACTTGATGGTAATTTTCGTTCTTCACTACAGTATAAAACAAACAGTATAAAACAAAGTCACTTTCTCTGTCCCTATGTCCCTATGTATGCTTAAATCTTTAAAACTACGGAAAGAATTTTGATGCGGTTTTTTTAGTAGATAGAGTGATTCAAGAGGAAGGTTTATAAGTATAATAACACTGTGCGAAGCCGGGGTGAGTTGTTAGTCATATTTATACTGACTTAACATTATATTTTTCTTCACTATATTGTCAAAACTAAAAGAACACTCACAAACTCCAGCAGGTGTATACACCCGGTGCAATAACTACTAATGTGTTTGGAATTATACCTACTGGTTTACAGCTCATCACTCAACAGAAACAATTTGAATAGCTAATGGTGATGGGAATCACCATGCGGATAGTGGATGGAAGACATCAGGTGATCACCACTAGTCTATCATCATCATCAACCTGTATTAGTCCACTGCTGGACATAGGCCTTCCATAATGAGCGGGCTAGCGCCTTGTCTTCAGCTTGACGCATCCAGCATCTGCCAGCAGTCTTTCGCAGATCGTCATCCACCTGGCCGGAGGGCGTCTTACACTATGTTTGCTGAGTCGCGGTCTCCACTCAAGAATTCGTTTAACTCAGCGGTTGTCGGTTCTTCGTATGGTCGGTCGATAACTTTGGGTTAAGGCGCAAACATTAGTTAAAGAAGTGTCACCACTTATTTTATCATTTAAATTCGTTTAAAGGAAGGATTATAAAGGAATTTTCAAAATACACACGTACAGTTTGTTAAACCTATCATAAGCTGTTTATAATGGATCTGTAGTTTTATTTTGTCTAGTTTAGGAGGAGATACAAGTTGCCTTTAACTCTGTTTTCGTATATTTAATGAACGGATACTTTCTGGTACATACTTAAAAGTAGCATACATTGGAAATCTAAGTAAAATTACCATGATAATAATACAAAAGGCGGCCTTTTCGCTGAAAATAATTTCTCGCAAGGAGTATGAAAAAGGCTGATAAGCCTTTTTTTTATATATTAGCTTGTGGAAAACTGGATTGTTCAGAATTATTGCCTTTTGTCATTGACAATTATTCTTGGAGAAGATTTTTTAATAGGTACCTACCTTGCATAATTATACATATATAATGTTAGTGATAAGCAATAATTTTCTTTAAAAAAAACTAAATTACCTATTTAAAGTTTAAAATATGACTTCTCTAAATGTGTTCTGATTTCTCAATAATATCGTATTTCCATGTAGCAACTTCTGAGCTAAGCCGCATGCAGAAACTTGACTACATACTATACTCTAAAACAACATCAAAGCGCAACATCCACGCCAATAGCAACAAATGAGAACAATAAAATATGATTTGTACTGGAATTCGTAGATAAAAGTACCCCCTATGTCCGCGGCCTATCGCGTCATGCGGGCTGAGGTACCGTCGGCAGACAACGAGGGTACAAAAATATAAATAATTTGGACAGATGAAAAGCATAAGCGTAATCTTATCGTTTTCTTCTGTTATTATAGGAGTTTAATAATATATAATACATAATACTTAAATAAAATTTATTTCTGTATTCTCCATTGAAATAAAATTATTTTAAATATTTCTTTTTAACTAAAGAAACGTTTATTAAAAACGAACTTAATTTTTTTTGTCTTGATTGTATTATTTAATCAAGACAAAAAATTAAACTGTATGTACAATTGAACCAATTGAGTTAACTGCAGACGGTTCCAAACAGTCTAAAGGTAGCTCAACCGATCCATGTCAATACCAGTCACGTCGTCACGTCTCCAAGATACTGGCTGTATTACCACGCTGATGCGCTGAGCCAGATACTCACCAGCTAGTG
Source organism: Eupithecia centaureata (assembly GCA_944547425.1). Classification (NCBI taxonomy): domain Eukaryota; kingdom Metazoa; phylum Arthropoda; class Insecta; order Lepidoptera; family Geometridae; genus Eupithecia; species Eupithecia centaureata. The sequence continues at coordinate 1,318,377 of OX155698.1, forward strand.
GGTCACGCGTCGAATCGACCAGACGATCAGATATTTTTAAAAACTCGGAGATCCTCGGTACCCCACGGACCTAGGGTCTCGACTCCAAGGGGAGCAAATGGGTAGGTTCTGTCAAGGCCTGCATATTTGCGCCTCTTGAGATCCTCTCAGCCAAATCTGTCGCTGCACCATTTCTTATTATTATAGCTTTTTTTTCCATTATTTTATTTCGTATTTAGATATAATATGAGTTTGATGTTTGACTGACGGTCCTTGACCCAAAACGTTTTCATAATAAACAAAATTGCAGTATTGAGTTGCTATCGCTACCGGAGAGTCGCATGCGGGCCGTACGATTGGTAACCGGGCCCGCAGCGATAACACACAGCCTCTGAGTTACGCAGCCCTGGTACCTCACGGAGAGTGTTGCCTGTTTTCTGGTAACGTGTTTTGTGTTATTAACCGGGTTTACTTATAATTTCTTCTTCTACGAGTTCTGTTGATGTTGGATCCAAGTAGAAGATACCTAGCTAAAAGTAGGACAGTGAAATAATCCACGCATGATCAAACTGGAACCTTTTCTAATGGAAGTCGGCTGCAAATTGCGATGAACCTAAGCTACTTAGCTTATCAATGATTTGATTTTCGAACATTTACTTCTATTCCGTTCTTCTATAACAGTTTGTGAATCGCCAAGGAAAACTTTAGCACTAGGTTCACAATCATCTTGTAGTTTTAAAGCAGTTGTAAATAAGATTTATAAATAAAAATATTTTCTTTCGGATAACGAATCCATAATTTGTAAAGCTTAGGGCTCGTTAATACTAATAGATTCTAAAAATTAAAAATAAACTAAAATTATAACTCTCCCCTGAAATATTTCCAAAAGGAAAGAGGTTATTCTACCAGCTATAGTTTTTAGCATGGTGTTGAGGCTGCCATGTAGGTTAGTACCCTGCCTATCAGCAAAGCGGTCTTTTCAAGAAGGATGTTATGCAGCGTATTTACTTTTCTTATAGAGTACGTAGATCTTCACCGTTTTCTTCTCACTTAGCAATTTTCCGTCGATAAGTTCCTCAAGGGGCCGACGCGACGCGACGTCTTGTTCGAGATTAATTGTCGACAAACAGAACTAATCACACCTGCTGAAAGGGGCGCTGCGATGCCTGGCATCGCTGGGCCGAATTTCACTAAATAAATCGCTTTACCATTACAATAGTATCGTATCAAAATGACAGTGTTAAACTCCTTTTGGTATTCTACTAGCACAAACTTTTTGAGGTTCATTCATAGCTGTGACGATTACGTTTATTATCAATTTGACAGTTTTCGTACTATACACAAATATTTGTCCCAAGGCGGGATCGATCCCGCTACCTCCTTCGTCGCAGGCGGACCTTCGCCCGCCGCGCCACATCGGTCTTGTACAGTAAGTACCTACCGTGTGACAACACATGGGCGCAAATAAAAACATATTGACTATTACCGAATAGACAAAAACAGTGCCATTAGTCCGGTCAATTTAAACATAGGTTACAAAAAATCACACCTTGCTCAAAGTTGGAAGGATTTTTCAAAGCACCACCATCACGAATGAAATCTAAAAAGTACTCATTAATCGGATAAGTACCTGGAATAAAATCTCTGGGTCACAAAAACGGGTTTTTCGCGATTTTCAGCCAATCAGTAAGTTTTATCATATAATTAATTCTGTCAAAAATTGTAGCTCAGGTTATATATACATATAAAAATGTCTATTTCAATTTCAAAATTGGAATATAATTTAAACCTAGAACCTATCCACCTGCGCGCATTACCTAAAACCGAGTTCGTTGATTGGTTCGCTTTTAATCAAACTTTCCCGCGTGCCGGTGACAGCTCGATTACTTGGCGGTTGCCAGCGCGGTGCGTTTTCGATTTCGACACATCTGGCGGTTTTTATTGACTTTATGTCTTGTGATGTCCTGAAAATTGCATGATTTAAGTATTTTATTTAAAATAATATACTCATCCTAATTTATAAAAAATTTAACCAAAATGCACGGAAGTACAATTTTCCGATTTAAATATTGATTTGGAATCATCTACAGCGTACGCTAGTCCATAGCACCTTATTGGTTCTTATCATTGGGGAATGCCATAATCCACACACGCTGGTATGAGAGTTGGGGATCACAGTTCAGTGGTGGATTTTCTCTGAAGGTTGTAGCTGACCGCTCCCCGATAGATATCCCTTGTCACCTCTTACAAAACTCGCGGGAAGAGGTGAGGTGGTACAAATTTTAAGCCGGCACCATTCGGCTGATTTTATCGTAAAAAGTTAAAAATAATTAGGAAGCTAGGTACATAATTGATAGTTACAAAATAATTACTTACTAATATTATAAATGCGAAAGTTTGTATTGATGTCTGGTTGGATGTTTGTTCCTATTTCACGCACAAACTATTCTACAGATTGGACTGAAATTTGCAATAGACGTAGTTCTAGCTCTAGAAAAACATATAGGCCTTTACGACGTTTCCATAGAAACAACGCGTACGAAGCCGCGGGCAGATTCTAGAAAAATAATTCAAATATTTGGTTCTTTAAATTTATTTATACAAATATAAATTTAAACAACATATTATATCTTCCCTCAAAGCTGTCAATATCTCCCACAAACTTCAGCTGGCAACCCCAGCTTAACATACTCGATTATGAGTAAAAACTGTGTCGTGTCACCGCCAGGCGATATCCAAATTGCTTTTTTGCTTTTTTCAGATATCTTCCTGTACTGAAATTGACGCTTTTCAACATAAAAGGGTTTTCGTGGTTTTATTCGTGATAGCAAAAATGGAAGTACTTACCAACAGCTTTTGAATCTGTCTAGAACAGATTTTGTTTGTGTATAAGCTTGAAATGTTAAACTTTATAATATTTTTGTGAGAAGTATTTTACTTTAGTACCTAGGTACCTATTTAGGTACCTACTTCTTAGTAAATAAAAGTGGCTAAGCACGAGTCGATCTTGCATTTCATTCACATGACGGTTTCCCAATTTAATTTTTATAAAAGGTGCGCCACGCAATGTTACGCGACTATTTGAATCATCAAAATAATCATCCCACGGAAAACCTTTTTACGGGATCAATGTTAGTTTAAGGCTATTTTGTTACCAAATTTTACCCAAATCAGTTCAGACATAGTTAAAGCCTGGAATAAAACAGGCTGCTTTTCATCAATCGTAAAGCGGGGAACTCGCGGAATTCAGCTAGCATATAGGACGACCTATGTGTGTGGCGCGGTGGGCGAAGTTTTGCCTACGACGCTGGAGGTTGCGGTTTCGATTCCCGCCGTGTAACAAATATTTTTATGATATCCAAAAATTTGTTTTGTACGATCTACAAATATTTGCTCCGGGGTTCTTTGTGTGTTTTCTATACTTACTTAATAAAAAATATCTGTGTAATGTAAGTATTAGGTATATCAGTCATCTAGTACCCATAACACAAGCTGTCCTTATCTTGAGCCTAGATATCGCTGTATGGATTATCCAGCATTATTACATACTAGCAACGCCTCGCGGTTTCACCAGCGTAATTCCCGTTCCCGTGGGAATTCCGGGATAAAATATAGCCGAAGTATAAAATATAGCCAGACTATAATCTATCTATCTATGTGCCAAATTTCATCCAAATCCGTTCATTCTTTTTGCGTGAAAGAGTAACAAACATCCATCCATCTATCCATACTTACAAGCTTTCGCGTTTATAATATTAGTACGTTACTCATACATCTTTTAGCGGACTTGTTGTCACTATTGATCTAAAACCTATTCTCTCTGGTCCCATTCAGCCGGGCCTAGTTCCGAACCTAAGCCTTTGACCGGCGCTGCCTTTGACAGGCCATTAGCGAGCCAAGTCGGGGACCACTGCTACTTCGTTATTGGGAAAACGTAGTGCCTTTGACTTGTTATATGTTTGGTGTACTTGCTTAGAAATCCAATCAAATGACAAAGGTTTTTTAGCAAAGAAAATTATAATTACCCGAGGGTAGTAGATTTAAAATCAGCGCCGCATGTTTCCTGCAGCATATAGCTGAATCTACTCCCTTTGCCTAATATTATATGATTAGTTTTTTTTTAACTCTAGTTTAGATAAAGAAATTTATGGGCAATAAATGATTTTTTTTATTTATGTGTTTATTTTATTAAGCTAAATATATTCTTTTTTTATTTATTAACAACGAAAATTATAATCAAGGAATACAAACTAATTAAAACTAGAATATACAATTGAAACTATTGAACTTATTGCGGATGGTTGCAAACAGTCTAGAGGTAGGTCAACTGATCCATGTCAATACCAGTCGGAAGCGTTTCCAAGACTATTCGCAAACATATTAAAACTACTATTTAAAATAGAAACAGTTTAGCAAACTGCAGACTGTTGCAAACAGTCTAGATGTGATCCATATAAATACCAGTCTGTGCGTCTCCAAGACACTACTGGCTGCATTATGACACAACTGGCAGCCAACCATCTAAAATGTCACGCGTCGCATCTAACTACTAAATTGAAATTTAATATTTTATTTATTTATTGATGTAATTAGAAGGGCCCTTAGGCCAATTATACTAATATGTAGTAGATAGACCTTCCTATCTTCCATAGGGAGGCAGCAGATGCCTTCTTTGTATTTTTAAAACATCCACTGTCATTAACATAGAATTTAAAAAAAAATATTCACTGCCTACTATACTCTCTCCAGTTGCTAATCTGTCCAGCCGAGAATCTGTCCAATTGCAACACAGGGATTCTACATAGGACGCAAGTGTGCTGACGAGTGGATAGCTAAATTGAGTCTAGCAGCTGGATTGACACCTTAATATAAGTAGGTATGCCATCCGAACAAGAAAATGCTGCCCCAGCTTCGCAAACGCGGTAGCTCCATTATTCCAGTCACTTCGTGACCACGATAGTGTGTAATACTTATTGAAACCTCGGGAAAATCACTATAATATTTATAAATGCGGAAGTTTGAATGGATGGATAGATCAATCCAAACCTACTCAAGGGATCTAAGCCTGGAATAAAGCATAGGCTACTTTTCATCAATTTTCATGCGGCTGAAGCCGTGGGGCTGAGTAGTAAATAAACGCCATAAAAACGATTATATATTTAGGTATGGTTAAAAGTTTCAGTCTGTTCGAACTATTTAAAAAAAAACCTATTGGCGAAAACTTAAAAAAAACCTTCTAAAGCCTAGCCATAGCAACAGTCACAGAATATTATAAAATGTCACAAAACGTATAGAAATCTATACATTTTAATAAGCGTTCGAAACTAATGCCCCAGCTGTCGCAATCTGATACACTCGAGTCGACGTTCCTTACCTTTTTGTTCAACTTCTACAATTACTGAATTCATCTCGAAGGAACCGATTCTATTAATATTTTTTATTATTAAACTAAGTTTAATTTAATGTTTTTTTGTTTTGTTTGAATGCCTAAGTTTTGTTTATTAAACATTAAAATTTACTTGCTTGTTTATTTAAAGTAAAATAGATTTAACGTTTATGTAAAAAATATCAAAACAGACGTGTGAAGAAAATGACGTGTTAGAAATGGTTAACACTCGGATTTCTGGAAATTCGTTTTCTAAGGTAGTTAAAACGGGGTCAATGGGTAGGTATTACTAAAGTCCACTCGAATGAAATCGTGAGTGGGTCAGCTAGTGTTAATTAAAACTAAAACATAGTCGACAGAGACAAAATATCATGAAATATACCTACCTACTAAGAAAAACACGTACCCATTGAAACAAAAAAGTTTCTAACTAAGAAATTAAAAAGTTAAAAAATATGGTTTTAGCAATGCTTAAAAATTTTTTCGTTATAAAAGCCTCGTGAAACAAACGTACACAAAAGAGTTGGTTCCTAACTAAGAAAAAAAAGTTAGAAAATATGGTTTGATGAATGCCAACGTAAGGAAATAAGTAACGAAAACACGTGTTATAAAATAAGGTATGAACTAGGTATTTTTGAGAGTTAGTTAGTTATAAAAGCCTCATGTAGATACAATACAAAAGTGCTTTCGTCCACTGCTGGGCATAGGCCTCCCCTAATGAGCGCCATAGCGCCCTGTCTTTACGCATCCAGCATCTGCCAGCAGTCGAAAAACATTCTACTAATATTATTGTTGGTGCCCCTGGGTAGGTTTGCCAACGATGTACTGGGCTGGGTAGCCCGCCGATTCCTAGAAGACGCCGGCTGGAGGGGATTCTGTTCAGGTCCGCTTCTGCTTCCTTTGAGGGGGGTTCTTGAGGAGTAAAAGACTTCTTCTTTCTTCTGTTTCTTTATTCTTGACGACTTTCTTGCAGCGTGTCGCAGCACGCACTCTACTAGCTTATCCACCCCCAAGCTTTACCGTGTAGAGGACGGCTCTATTTCGCATACATTTTGTTCCTATTTTTCACTATGCTTTGGGGGTTTATTGGCTTATATCTCTTTTATTTGTCAACTTATTTACATGTTTTATATACCAAAATGTGTGCAATTATGTAACCTTTATGGCGATGTAACGCCCATTTTCCTATCTTTATTACTACAAAAGTTACAATCATTTTTCTGTACAATTTTCTTAACTTAGGATAGTTTCTCTAGGCCTAATTATCTGTCTACCGACTAGAACTTGTGTTTCCAATCCTTTAATACCTATTTTACGTTTATTTACAACAGTTTAACTTAATTCTACACAAAATTCTAACCTTAACTATCCTAAGTATACAAGATTCTAACAACACTAAATATCTAATATCCTATATCTAGTGAGCGTTGTCCAACAATTATAGAGACGCAAATTTGTGCCATTGTAAAGATGTTTGTGCGAAGAGAATACCCAAAAGTACCTACTGAATGAATCGAGCTGAAATTTTACGCACACTATTACGTTTTTTTGGTCAAAAAACGTGTGTGAAGTCTCAGGTAGAAGCTATCTAGTAACATATAATCAAAGACTTCCACGAAGGCACCTTTGCTTCACTTATTACTAGTAGGTATATGCCCGCGGCTTCACACGTGTTTTCTTATAAGAAAGCGTTTCAAGGATATTTCTATGCCATGGAAACTGATTTAGGGAATGAAAAATAGTCTACACGGCTAGAACTAGCTAGAACTAAGACTAAAATTTCAACACGATCCGATCAGAACCTAGTTTTTGCGTGAAGATAAATATTCTTAATTTCGCGTTTATTATATTAAAGTAGGAATACATATAAATTAAAACTTTCCACAACTTTCACTTTCCTCAAACCAATTTTTTAAGAATAACTCTACTCCGATCTTCCAGAAACAATAAAAAAAAACAACCGAAGCCCATAGCAACTCGAAAATTAGCACCTTTTTTCATCGACGACCCACCCCCGCCTTAAGGGTGGTGGAACATCTGTGCGCAATCCCTTACAGGCGGCTGTCAACCGCAGAGGCTTGCCAACCGTTTATTTATTTGAAGCCCAAATTGATTCGTTTGATATGCCAAGCGCCAGTCGGTAGAATGCGCGCCGGGCCCTAGCCTCAATTTTGGCGGGAGTTTTGACATTGACAGTTTTGATTCATCGTTGCATGCGTGGGAATTTGGAAGGAGATTTGAATTTGGTCAAGAACAATGAAATGAAAATTAGGGTGAAAAGATAACGAGATGTATTGGAAAGCAGAATAATAAAATGTATTTTCTAAATGAGAATTGATTACGCTTGGTTGTATATTCTTGTTAGCGCTGTTTGTTTTAAAGCCTTGTCTAATCTACATTTTTAAAAAAGAACATATTTTTGAGTAAAACGAAATACCTTTATCTTGATAAGATTTTTACCCATTCATATAAACTGGCAAAAGTACGAAATGTTTCGACATTTCATACTTGTTTTCGCAAAAACTTTTCTGAACGAAACCTTTCATACTTTTTTGCGAAAACTTTTCGGAAGCCATAAACTTTCATAATTTCCAACTGCGTAGTACAAATGGCTATACGTGGTCGTTACCGCCATATTGAAAAATTAAGCATAAAAATGCACATTAGGTACCGGCAAGCTGTAATATTATACGATTTCCTAAATGAAATCCATATAACACGCCAGTCGGTGGCACATGGCGGCGTACGTAGAACTAAAGGGAATGGAAGTGGCAGCCTGGGAGGCTCTTGAAGGCATTTTTGAGGGTTAAATCTTTGGACATACACACATACAGTATGTTTGGTAGAACAATCTATGGATCTAAGAAGCTGTTCAAGATTATACATGTAACATGTTAATATGAATAGTGTCATGTTTTTAAGTTTTATCATTGATTTTTCTTCTAGTAGTACGATTTTTTTGTTTAGATAACCTTACAAAAAATATTTTTCAACTATTTTCTGCAAGAAAACTCTCCCCTAGCACGAAAATTAATTTCTTGAACTCTATTTCCAAAGAAACGCCAGCAACACTTCTGCAGTATTCCTTGACGTAACATTTAACCCTCAGTCACATCCAGGCCGCCCCGCGCGCGACATTCATTAAAATTTGCCAAAGCCGGCGCGCCCGTCCGCCACACCTGACGCCTGCCCCGACCAAGCCAAACGACTGCGCTGTTTTGTACGCCATACATTACTGGCTGGCGACAGCGCGCGAGTGTGGTCTGAGCGTCTGACGCGCGATGTGCGCTGTAAGTTAAGGTTTATATTTTGAACTAAAACTTAAGTATTTCGTGGAACGAAAACTGTATAGGTAAATATTTTTGTTTCTATTATTTTCGCATAAAAGTATATATAGGATATACTTTTATGCGAAAATAATAGAAACAAAAATATCTAAATAAAAATTTCATCTTGAACTATTTGGAAACAAAAGGTTACTCCTTATGTTTTTGAACGATTAATGAAACAAATAAAAATAAAACTTTGAAACCATTGCATAAAATCTTAATCTGATAATAAAACACTGTTTTGTATTCTTTACATATCTGACTGGCAACAGCGCGCTACTAATTTATATTTTATGAACCAATACGCAAGTTTGTGAGATATCTACCAAACGTAATTTTTCTATTGGCTTAGTAATGTCTTACTATACATGCATGACATATCTATATAGTTTTAGGTATAAATAAAATAAATTTTATAACAATTAAAAAATTTCATCACCAAATTGTAAAAAAAACAGTAGTTTATTTTTACATCTCTACATTTACATCCAACTGTTCCCACCCTCGCCTTCAAACCCGCAATGTAGCGACGCGCCGCGATAGTGTCGCGAGGCAACAGCTGCCGCTAGCTTGTATTTATTGAAATTGTAATTTAGTTTTTTACGGCTTCTGTTTTGGATTGTGCCATAGTTTACGTAAGTTTTGTATTTGTGTGATTTGTATTTTACTTATTATTTACAATTCAGATTCAAATCTAGTATCTACCTATATAAGGCATCTAGACACATTGAAAAGCACTCACTAGGAAAATAGTTAATAACGTTAAATCTATGTAAAAAAGAAAAAAAAGGACAAGGTGTTTCAGGCATTTCATGAGTTTTTCACTAGGCGGCCTATGACCAGCAGTGACCTAACATAGGTTGATTGATGATGATGATAATCCGACGATACTTCTGTCAAAAGATTTTACTTAGATATAGATTTAGACATAGATTTAGATTGAACGGATGAGCATTTTCAACCACCAAAAAAACAAAGTTACTCGATTTCTATGTCAGTCGTAATACGATTGCGATGATTCTTTTGTATAGAATATAAATGATAATCCTTAAATTGTCTTTAAAACCTGTACATCTTCCCGAGAGATGTATCACATTAAGCTTAAAAATAGTTGTCGATCTGTGACTATCTAGAATCTAAACTAGACAAGATCTACAGCTTAAAGTGACTTGATACATATTAAACACTCAAATCCACTAAGACACAGATTCACTTCTGCATATATTTCGATTAAGTACAAATATTTAGAAATCTGAAGTTGTATTTTAGATTTAATTTTTTACAAAACTTCAAATACTTCATTTTCAAATTATTTTTGCCTATAAGGCCAGCGTATTTTGTCAAGAAAAGAATAGATAAAATTACATCACATCCTTACGAATGCGTAAAAGATTTGAAATACATTTCTTCAACTTCAATAATTAGTCATTTTATAACATTCTACCCTAGACAATAAACGCTGCGCTTGGCAGTCTGTTAAAAAGGCGACAAAGTGTTTGCACCACCACTACAAAATAAAGGCCACAAGGAAATTAATTTAGCCACAGGTGTCCGTTTGCGACTCCGCGTGATATATCGCGGCGCGCGCGGACCGGCATGTGAGGCTCTGACTAGCGACGGCACTTTACCTCTCTTGTGTACAATATGAGCTAAAGTAACCAGGCATTTCAATTAAATCTATGATTTTGAAAATTATCTTATTAGCAAAGAAAATCATAATCAAGGAATGGAAACAAATTAAAACCTAGTAACTATTGAAACAATTGAGCCACTGCAGATGGTTGCAAAAATTATTTATTTTGTAAGCTTAAATAGGACTAAATAAATAAATTTATTGATTTCTGACTTTTGCAAACGGTCTAGAGGTTGAATTTTTTTAAATAATTTTACCAGTCGGATATTTTGAAAATTAATTCCATGTTTCGATGTAGAAATTATTTCTTACTTTTATTTTAATTTTTTAACTACATATTTGAAACTGTGTGTCATTCATGTCACTCCTAAATAAGGATCTTTGTGGTATCTCAATCAAAAATTAATTCGCTGCATTTTAGTAGTACAACGCCTAAACAATAACAGTTTTCGTTTTGTTATTGTGCAAATGCATACTTATTAGTTTGTAGTTAGTTGGTTTCAACTACATAAAACAAACAATACATTAAAGCTTGTGCAAAACAGAATAAACAGAACCTTTTTATTTATAGGAAATTGAATTCCACGAACATTCCGATACAAAAACTCCATCTCCTCCTAAACAAAAATACGCGAAACTTTGTTATTTTAGTAGAAAAACGTACCACAATCTATCGAAACCTTTCAACAGCTTTAAATAATATTCTAACCATGTTATTTCATCCCAGCTGATCCCGGGGGTGCGGGGTGCGGGGTGTCGACCCACGACCCCTCTATCGGTTAGGGGTGCCAGTGGCACGGGATGAAAAATGCCCCTGGCTCAGCTGGGCACGTCACACACGCAAGGCAGGGATGTAATTAGGATTATTGAGGGGGCTAGTCAGTGAAGATTAGGACATGTAGCTTTATGCTAAAATCGAGAACGTAAAAGACTTGCACGTCTTCTCTAAATCAGAGTCAGAACTGAAAATATAGGAAATAAAAATTAAATAAATAAAAAAAGAAATAAAAGCTACATCGCTTCTTTCAAGGGCAAATTTTAATCACCAACTAATTTTAAAGGGTTTTTTATAAAATGCTGAAACACTTGAGTAAATTCTCAGGAATATTTATTTGTAGAGGGTAAGTTTCAAGGATTTTAGCGTAATCATCAACTAGACCTACCAGTTTTGATCATGAACCTCAATAAGTGGTAGGTTGACCACATATAATCCACGCAATCTATTCAAGAATTCTCAGGTAAATTAGGGTTTTTGGTATCACTACATAGTATAAAACAAAGTCGCTTTCAATCTCCCTATATCCTGTATGCTTAAATCTTTAAAACTACGCAACGGATTTTGACGCGTTTTTTTAGTAGATAGAGTGATTCAAGAGGAAGGTTTATACGTATAATAAAATCATGCGAAGCCGGGGCGGGTCGCTAGTATTTTATAAAACTATTCATTATAATATTGTCATCCTGAGTCCGTCCCCGCACATGCCTATCGGGAAGCGCCAAGGCTTTTATTTGCATCGTTTTCGTTGTTTTTGCACTTCCGACCGGACTTAGGGCCTCGCTACACTACGCGATTAGCGAGCGAGAGGATTTAAGATATAAATATCAAGTAATTTTTTACGACATATGTATGGAGCAATTTGTATCTAACTTACATATACAAATTGCTAGCTAGCTTTACCTACCTAGCTTTAATTAAGTTTATTTTGACAAAACAACAACTTGTATGATACAGCTTGGCAAAAAAGTCTTGAAACGGAACTAATTTTTTTGTTTAATAGCAACATTCTTAAAACAATGACGTTTGATGTAAAATTGTAAACAAAGATTACGAATTCTCGGATTTTTTACTTGGATCGGTCAAGCGGTGGTGATAAAGTGACGAAAAGTGAAAAATAATGAATAAAACAGTTAGAAGTGCTGCCAGGGAGGTTATTTATAAGGTATACAGGCGATGTCTGGCAGAATTTGAGGCCAGAACTATTCTTTCAGATCTCAAGAATGTTTTTCAAAGAACCGCTGATATGACAGGTTTGTGAGAGTTTGTTTTGTAATTTTAAGTTGAATCAAAGGTAACTTGATGGTCCTAAAGCAGGATTAAATTAAAGTTCCACGGAACAAGTGAAATATTCAACAATAAACATCGTGCAGTTAGGTTATGTTTACGTTTGTTCTGCGTACTCTGCTATAGCGCGGGCATAGAATTTGATACTTGAGCTAGACTAGCTAATATGTAAATCTATTTCTTGTAGGGTTCGTTTTCAAAGGAGGCTTCAAACTCGATAGTAAGGCGACCTTATTTACGAAATAATCTGTCATTTTTGAATTTGAATAAAGTAGGACTGAGGAAACTGGAAGAAGTTGGTCGATTTGATTTTGTGGAAGGCTAACGATTTGAATACATTGAGATCGTCCTTGAATTTTTAGTATCCCGGAGTACAGTTACCGATAATAAAGTGTACACGCAGTGATTTCTCTTCCAGGGGGTTAAAAACTCTGAGGCCACCTCAAGCGGTCCGCTAGAGACCAGCTATTCCTTTTAGTGAACTGCGGAATTCTATTTGCCAGTGCCTCCTGATTCGGCGCGCAAGAAGTATCCACCGTAACGTACCTATAACTTAAATCTTTCCATTTTTCACATGTCGTGCATACTCCGGGAGCGGGGGTCAACGCTCCCATAACCGTGAGTGACGACGGCCGCTGACTGGGTCCTGGCGGAGTGCGGTTCGAACAACCGCTTCGTGCCACAGCAGTCGGGCGGAGCGAAGACGGCGAGGTGAAGGGTTGCATGAAAACCGCACCGCATTGCGGCGACGCCGACGGTGAAGTAGTGACGGAATGCGGTTCGAACAACCGCTTCGTGCCGCAGCAGTAACGGGCGGAGCGAAGACGGCGCGGTGAACGGATTGCATGAAAACCGCACCGCATTGCGGCGACACCGGCGGTGAAGCAGTGCTGAGACCATCCCTTTTCGTCTTCGAGGAGGCGGCCTAGAAGACGCAAACTTCCTCAAGCTAACGCGCTCAAGACTTATACATAAGGTCGTTTTGTTTTCCTTTATTCGCCTTAAGCTTAAGGTTTTCTCAATTCCACACGTGCTCTAACAAAAAGAAAAGGGCGCTTGTTTTCTTTTCCTTCTCGTAGGTTTAGGCTCTTTCTAATTCTCACGTTTTTAAAAAAATACTAGTTAGGAAGTCTTTTTATTTTACCTCGATAGGCTTGAGTAGGCAAAGGCATTATTAGGGAGTTATAGGTAGATTGAAAATTCATTCTTTTACTTTACCTCGATAGGCTAGAGTAGGCAGAGGAGTTATTAGGGAGCTAAAGCTAGATTGAAAATTAACTTATACAGGTAGCAGTATAGGTAATAGTATTGACTGATAATGTCAAGAGAGATTGACGTAGGCATCTTAGTATCTATACCATAGACATTAGGACTGCTCCAAATCGCTCTGTCTATAGGCTAGGGCTCAAATGATAGTATCTCTTAAGGACCGTTACATACGAGTTCCAAATACTATACCCAAATATACTAAGGGTTCTATATTTGTCTCTGGTATAACAATAGTCAGGTAGTACCTTAAGGTCTGTTTCATACGAGGCTCACCTTTATTCTCTATGGGTTGCTCTATGACAGATTCAAAAGCTTAAGGGTACCTCTCTATTATAAGGGTCATCCAACGTATGTAGACCAATAGGGATACTCATAACTTCTTACAGCCTGTCCAGATAGGGCGCTTTACGCGCGCTTTACGCGCGAGTGCCCTCGCGCGTTTCAATTTATATTGCGTCCAGATGCGGCGTTTTACGCGCGCTCCACTGTTCGCGAGTCGAGAGTCCAGCGCTTTACGCGCGTAAAGCGCCCTATCTGGACAGGCTGTTAGGGTTGCTCTACAACCGAGGGGTAATTTTGTAATATCCTTATCCACTCTTTAATTAGGGTACTTTGTAATATCCTTATTCTCACTTTAGTTAGGGTACTCTGTAATATCCTTATTTTCTCTATAGTTAGGATACTCTGTAATATATAAAACGTGGTTGTTTGTAATATACTCTTGTCACAATATACTCTCTCTTTCATTACGTGACATTCTACATAATTTAAATGTTGTGTTATTTCTTTGTAATAAAGTTACTATAGCCTTTGTATTTTAAATGGTCTAGAAATTAGGTGCCTAAATAATAAACTGAAAAAGGTAAGATAAAGGTATCATAAGAAGTTTCTTCTTTATAGGAAGCAGCTGAGCGTGCTAAAACGGAACGGTTCCAAGCTATTAGAGTCCGTACACACGGCGCGTTGCGTCAGCGTTGCGTCGACGCAGCGCTACCGCTGCGTTGTTTTACATACAAATAACCAAGGTGTTCACACGGCGCGCTGCGTCGTCGCAACGCACACATGACGGACAGCAGCCCCCGAGACGAAGCGGGAAGGGGTGTGCGTCGCCGCTGCGCCGACGGAACGTTAAGGCTGCATCGTAGTAACGCTGCGATGGCGCAGCGCCTGTGTGGCCGGGTATGCGTCAAAATATTTGCGTTGCGACGACGCAACGCAACGCAACGCGCCGTGTGTACGGACTCTTACGGAGGAGGATTGGAAGAATTCGTGCCAGCACGTAATAAAAATAGAAAAGGAATTCTCTGAGAGAGAACTTACAATGTATTAATAACAATGTATTAAATTTTAATTTACTTTATATTTTTTTCTTTATATACTTACATAACGAGAACCTTGCTCAATTAAACAATATTTACTGATACTAGTATACTATGTGTGGATATAAATGTACGTATAACAGAAATATACACCTAAGTATCAAGACTAGCTTGGTGCGCTATAGGTGTTGCCATAAGGACCTACAGTGGCGCCCCCATTATTTTCTACTCTTTTTTGCCAAGCTATACTTTCTCGATATTATGTAAAGTTTACTTATAGAAAACCTTTTTGGGCTGTGAATTCACACATATATTTTTAGAGATTGCATTTTTTTAACTCTTTACTTGTTTCAAGGGCAATATGGTCGCCAAGCCTTTATTTATATAAGTAAGTATTTACAAAATTTCTGGAAAGTTACAGCTAGTTTTATTAATATAGGTAAAAATATAAGAAAATGCCTGGATAGACCAGGGCATTTCCGCTGAAGGCTAAATTAAACTTTTCACAAGGTTTTATATTTTGTTATAAATGAAAAAATCGCTATTCCGTCCAATTTTTGAAACTACTGCTACTTCTGTATACTGCCCAGCCAGTAACTAGCATAGTGTAGCCAGGGCCTTAGTCCGCCATATTTTACAACTATTGAAGTTGACAGATAGGACCAATGGGAATGACGGATACTCAGGTTTTCAACTGACTTCAAAAAATGAGGAGTTTCTTTAGTTTTTTTATTAACAACGAAAATTACAAGCAAGTAATAGAAAAATTACAACTTGTATTTACAATTGAAACCATTGAGCTAACTGCAGACGGTTGCAAACAGTCTAAAGGTAGCTCAATTGATCCATTTCAATACCAGTTGGAAGCGTCCCCAAGACACTGGCTGGGGTTTCTTAATTCAATTGTTTTTTAAGTGCTGCAACATAACTTTCTTCGTGACCCGTTTTGATTCATTTTTTTTAAACTGCTTATTTTCGCGAAGTCACCGGTTTTGTTCAAGACCTAACTAGTACCGTTTGTGAAATGCGAAAGTTTGGATGGATGGATGTTTGTGACTATTCACGCGAAAATTGAAGCGGGAAAATAGCTACTGAATCGGGTTGATTTTAAATTGACTAAGTTCTAGGTTTGGAAATAGTCTACTTTTCATTGATTTTCACGTGGACGAAGTTAGTCTTTAATAATTTTATTATTTTATATAATTATTTATATTTATCGAATAAAATTATATTGACTTCAAATTAATGAAGTAGCACTTTATTGTAATTAGAAGGTATCATACAAGTAGTTAAAAACTTATATATAATATTAATATTATAGCTAATTAAAAAACTAAATTGATGTTATAAATATACTTATTTTAGTTTCTTTTTACAATCTGAAGTTTTTACAATTCTCTTTACAACACTTTTGTTATATGCAGTTTCGTAGCCTTCGTAGCGCTACGAAGCGTAGAGGGTCTACGAGTTGCTACGAAGCTACGATGTACTACGAAGCCTTTGACATGTAAAATATAATCAAATGAGAATATTCTTAAAGCCTGTTTAATAGACTTTAACCAAAGGTGCCTACTTAATTAATATGTAGGATTGGTTTAATGATTTTTTGTATGTTTACGGATTACTCGAAGACGCGTGAACAGTTTTGGAAAATTGAAAATATTGTTTCCCAGGATATCAAATGATTACGTTCGCTTAAATTGCAAACCTTAAAAATATATCAGTAAAACAATTAAAACTGTAATTTGCGTGTCTTCTTTACAAACATCCTTCCCCGAGCACTGGTCCCATCTGGCTCTGTCCGAACTCAAACACGTCGGACAAACAGACGCGTGTTTGTATATCTCGATGTACGGGCCGGGAGACAGGGTGTGCTGGGACAGCTGGTCATTTTAATAAATAGACAATACTTTTACTATAATACACAATGAAAGTTTGCAATATACAGTCAGAAATGCTTAGGAAGAGGAATAAAGGGCGTTAATTATTGCCATGAGCGGTCTTTTCCAGGTAACCTTAGGATGGACTGGACATGAATAAACAATAGCGACGGTGTAGCACTTCTGCAGCCAGATTCAGTTGTAGAAAAATAATAAAAAGTAAAAAAAAAGTCAAAAATAATACAAATCTATGTTTTACATGTGTAGTATTTTTATCAAGTATACTTATAGGAGGTTGTGTGACATGTCCAGCAATTTTAATCATTATGGCATAAAAGATAAACAAACCTATGGGGAAAATTTTCTTCCATTCTTCAGAGTGGAAGATTTTCCAAGATTTTTTGGAAGAGAAGAAAATTTTCCCTCTTCTCTATCTTTCCCTCATTCTCATTCCCTCATCTCTATTTCCTTTTTTTATTTTATTATAACAAACATTTTATTTAAACTATTCCCAATTATTCTTCAGATTTATTTCTTTTTTTGTTTAAATTTTCTTAACGTACATTTCCGTATTAGAATATCTTGATAACTTATTCCCGTGCACCTTTTATCTGTACGTATGTGTGATAATTCTGATTCCACGCTGCATGCAATTAATGCTATTTGCGGATTCCGCTTATCTGAAGATATGGGACTGTTTGTCCCTGAATGGGTTAAATATTCGCATGGGTTCAGGTGTCATAGGGTAGGAACTTATTTGAATGATATAATGCTTTTTTTTCGTCATTCCTGAGGTTTCGTTTAGAAATTATATTCTTGAGACTCAGCGTAGCCTCTGTCCTGTCTTCCTTGAATGCAATTTTGAAAAAAGGTTTGTCTGGAGTATTTTGGAGACATACCAAAGGTACCTACAACCACAGATCAACTTACACATCGTTTACAATTTAAAGACTACATGAACGAAGGTGTTTTCCACGACAAACACTTCTCGCTTCTCGAAAAAACCCTGTTTAAGCGCTTCTCAATTCATTTCTTTCTCATTCTGACTGTATTTTATTAATGTAGAATTTTTTTGGGTAATCCTTTTTTCATTTTTTATTTTAAAGCGGTCTAAATAATAAATAATGTGGTCCCTTAAAATGTTTATCAAATCTGTCCACTAAGTTTTTGCCTATTATATTGATTGAAAGAAAGAAAGAAAATATTTTTATTAGTTTACCAACATCAACAATTTGTAAGTACTAAATATAACTAAGATATAAACATGTGATGCTAGCAAACCAATAGGTCCTCAGCATGATGTTGCTCCACTTAAAGTTGAGCAACGCTGGTTTTCTGACGAGGCCTCTGGCGCGTGTTAGCACGGGCAACAGACAGATAATAATAGACCTTACCTACTTATAAAACTAAATACAATATACATAATAGTAAATGTACTTAATCATAGTAGACACAAATTCTTCGCATACTGTTCAGTACGGGATCACAACTAACTAACTATATAACTATTGACAACATAGTGTTCTCGTTTATGTTGCTTTGACGAGTTTAAAGTGGGTTAATGTCATGGGTTTGTGTGTAATGTTTTTAATGTGTTTAAAACACATTAAATTTTAGTATCAATATATTATTTTCTCCGTGCATGAGTTACTCCTACCCCAACCTTCCATAAAGCAGCAGCCTGCAAATTGGAACCGAGTCAATGTCGGCGGCGACGGCTGGCTCGCACGATCTTTTCTATATTAATGCCGTAACAGCTGCGCCGCCCGCCTAACGCCGCCCTACGAGTAGGCTGGGCAGAAGTGTAACTATTACATGATTTAAACAGGAGTAAAGACTCCACTGTAAGAATAAAATAGCGTGTCTTTTAAAACTATAAAACAAGATTGAAGCGAAGATAAAATCGATCATCACTGTTTTTTCTTATATTATTTTGATAATTTATTAAATGTACATCTATCTTCTATACTTATAATAAAACTGTAACAGGTCCAATTCTGTACATTGAAGATATTTTGAAATTTTTTTTTGGATGGCACTCTATTATCGATACTCAAGCCAAAACTGTAATTTTTTTCATTCATGTCTGTCTGTCTGTCTGTCTGTCTGTCTGTCTGTCTGTCTGTCTGTCTGTATCGTAAACGCGCATCACGCCGAAACTACTTGATGGATTTAAATGAAACTCGGCATGATTATAGGTCATACTACGAGGAAGGACATAGGATACTTTTTATCCCGGATTTCAGTAAGGTTCCCATGGGAGAGGGTATGAAAGTAAAATTCCTTTACCGCGCATCACGCCGAAACTGCTGAATGAGTTGGAATGAAACTCGGGACGATTTGAGTTCATACTACAAGGAAGGACATGACATACTTTTTATCCCGGAATTCGGTAAGGTTCCCCTGGGAGAGAGGGTGAAAGAAAAATTCTTAAACCCCGCATCACGACGGAAGTGAATGAATTCGAATGGAACTCGGGACGATTGGACATGGGATACCTTTTATCCCGGAATTCAGTTTGGTTCCCCTGGGCTATACGGGTTTTCAAAAATTTCTCACAGCATTTGAACAACGCGCGCGCGTCGTTCAGATCGACAAAGCTATTTCTGATAATTTTACTGTTATACCTAATACTTACCTAATTTCTATTATATTAAATAACTAGCTGGTACCCGCGACTTCGTCTGCGCATGATTAGTATTTGAAGTACTCGCGATTTTACTTGCGTAATTCCCTTTCCCGTGAGATTTTCGGGATAAAATAAGCCTATGTGTTATTCCAGCTTATAATCTATCTCTGCGCTAAATTTCATACAGATCCGTTCAGCAGTTTTTGCGTGAAAGAGTAACAAACATCCATCCATCTATCAATCTATCCATCCATCTATCCATCCAAAAATTTCTCACAGCATCTGAACGACGCGCGCGCGTTGTTCAAATGCTGTGAGAAATTTTTGAAAACCCGTATAGCCCAGGGGAACCAAGCTGAATTAAACTGATAAACGCGAAAATTTGTAAGTATGAATGGATAGATGGATGGATAGATTGATAGATGGATGGATGTTTGTTACTCTTTCACGCAAAAACTGCTGAACGGATCTGTATGAAATTTAGCGCAGAGATAGATTATAAGCTGGAATAACACATAGGCTTATTTTATCCCGAAAATCTCACGGGAAAGGGAATTACGCAAGTAAAATCGCGAGTACTCGAAATACTAATCATGCGCAGACGAAGTCGCGGGTACCAGCTAGTATAGTATAAAATTTGACTTGTATAAGTGTTTATTTTGAAAGCCTAAAGAAATAATGATATTGATTTAGGTATTGATGTTCAATGCGCTTTCGCGTCAAGCTTCATCATCATCATCATCAGCCTATATTAGTCCACTGCTGGACATAGGCCTCCCCTAATGCCCTGTCTTCAGCTTGCCGCATCCAGCATCTGCCATCTGCGTCAAACTTGAATTTCGGAATTTGAAAAATAAATCTTAAAAATAAATTTTGCGGACTCGCTCGTTAAGGGTTCCGTACTATACATCAATAAAAAGCAATAAAATCATGTAATGTGTATTGTATGGGAGTCCCATAAATATTTATTTTATTCTGTTAAGATATATCTTATCTTAACAACAAAAACTAAAAAACAGAATATTTTTTAGTTTTTGTATACAACTTGGTGACGACGGACAGACAGATGAACGGACAACGGAGTCTTAGTAATTAGGGTCCCGCTTTACCCTTTGGGCACGGAACCTTGAAAAACACCTGTAATTTTACAAACCGACTAAAAGGCGCAATCGTAAGGATTATTAAGTCTTCATTATTTACGTGTTATGTTAGTGAACCCTATATATATACATTTTTCTGCATTATTTCCGTTAATTTGTTCCAATAACTCATGATCTTTGGATTTGCAACTCTGGCGAGTGTCGCAAATCCAAAGATCGTATGCAAGAGAGGTTGGGCGTTTAGTTGAAGGGTTATTATAACGCCATCTGCTTCGATGGATAGATTCATATTGGAAACATTTAATTTGATATTTTGTACAAAAACTAAAAACCGAAAACCAATTAACGCAATTCAACTGTATTTAGTACAAGAATCTACCCGCAGCTTCGCACACCTTGTTTCTATAGAAACGTTTCAAGCCAACTTCTATCTCATGTAATCTCATGGGAACAGATTTATGGGACAAAAGGAAGCCTGTGTTATTCTAGGACTAGAACTACGTCAATTTTCAGCCGTAGTTTTTTCGTAAAAGAGGAATAAACATGCATACAAATTTTCACTTTTATAATATTAGGAATTATTATGTAGACATAAGGCACATCACTGTAATTCTACTTGACAAAACGAAGTGTTCACTATGTCTCCAAAATTGAAATACTTAAATTACATATGAAATAGTGTGTTTTTGCAAGCATCATTCCATTCATAAGCTGTGAATAGTCTCTAGTTGTTTAAGGGAGAAGCTGAAAGTTCCAATTTCATTTGCTACCTACTTATTCCGATAAATTGTTTCCAAATTGGATCAAATAGAGCTCCCATAACTTAATTTTGACCCGACTGAGATCGTTTTTACTAAGCGAGTGTTTAGCTGCATATAATAAAAAATAATAGTAATGATAAAACATTTATTCAACACTTACATAATATATAACAAATCAGTATTTTCATAATGTTAACTTATGGATGAATGCTTTGCTTAGCTCGGAGCTAGATGTTAATGTGTAGATTGTCCAGCATTATTGTTATTATTTTAGTTACGATGTGTCATGAAAATCAAGCTGAAGACAGGGCTCTATTATTGCTCATTAGGGGAGGCCTATGTCCAGCAGTGGATATAAGCTGATGATGATGATGTATCATGAAGGTCTAAAAGATTATTCCTATTCCTTTTTGACGAGGACCAGGTTTTAGTTTGAATAAGGTTGTAAATAAAACTGATTTAAAGTTACCAATAGAAAAGCTGTTGGTTACGTTTAAGGTATATTAGTTACCTATGTATTAGTTTTTTTTATCACCCTATTTAATTTTATTTTGTTGGCTTGTGTAATACATCTAGTACCTATCGATTCTATAAATAAACTATGTTAAGTAGTACTATTACATATGAACTATTGTATTATAAAATCATACTATACACTCGACAAAGCTATTTCTGATAATTTTACTGTTATACCTAATACTTACCTAATTTCTATTATATTAAATAACTAGCTGGTACCCGCGACTTCGTCTGCGCATGATTAGTATTTGAAGTACTCGCGATTTTACTTGCGTAATTCCCTTTCCCGTGGGATTTTCGAGATAAAATAAAGCTTATTTCTTATTCCAGCTTATAATCTATCTCTGTGCCAAATTTCATCTAGATCCGTTCAGCAGTTTTTGCGTGAAAGAGTAACAAACGTCCATCCATCTATCCATTCATCCTTACAAACTTACGCGTTTATCAGTTCAATTCAGTTTGGTTCCCCTGGGCTATACGGGTTTTCAAAAATTTCTCACAGCATTTGAACGACGCGCGCGCGTCGTTCAGATGCTGTGAGAAATTTTTGAAAACCCGTATAGCCCAGGGGAACCAAACTGAATTCCGGGATAAAATGTATCCCATGTCCAATCGTCCCGAGTTCCATTCGAATTCATTCACTTCCCTCGTGATGCGTGGTTAAAGAATTTTTCTTTCACCATCTCTCCCAGGGGAACCTTACCGAATTCCGGGATAAAAAGTATCCCATGTCCTTCCTTGTAGTATGAACTCAAATCGTCCCAAGTTTCATTCCAAGTCATTAAAGAATTTTTCTTTCACCCTCTCTCCCAGGGGAACCTTACCGAATTCCGGGATAAAAAGTATCCCATGTCCTTCCTTGTAGTATGAACTCAAATCGTCCCAAGTTTCATTCCAAGTCATTAAGGAATTTTTCTTTCACCCTCTCTCCCAGGGGAACCTTACCGAATTCCGGGATAAAAAGTATCCCATGTCCTTCCTTGTAGTATGAACTCAAATCGTCCCAAGTTTCATTCCAAGTCATTCAGCAGTTTCGGCGTGATGAGCGGTAAAGGAATTTTACTTTCATACCCTCTCCCATGGAAACCTTACTGAATTCCGGGATAAAAAGTATCCTATGTCCTTCCTCGTAGTATGACCTATAATCATGCCGAGTTTCATTTAAATCCATCAAGTAGTTTCGGCGTGATGCGCGTTTACGATACAGACAGACAGACAGACAGACAGACAGACAGACAGACAGACAGACAGACATGAATGAAAAAAATTACAGTTTTGGCTTGAGTATCGATAATAGAGTGCCCTCCAAAAAAAATTTTCAAAATATCTTCAATGTACAGAATTGGACCTGTTACAGTTTTATTATAAGTATAGATAGATGTATCTGCTTATATCAATTCTGTTTTAGTTTTTAAAATTGACTCTTCCAAATGTACCAATGTGTCTTATTGGAATAAATGAATACAATACAATACAAATTATATTAGATTATCTACCATGTCGTATAAATAAGTCCTAGAGTAAACATGTCATTTTAACGTAATTAATAACTTATTCTCATTGTAAGTCAACTTTTATAGTTTTTATGAGAAACAAAGCAGCTTCTTTAACCTTGGTTACTATTATATAAATCATTTTCATGCAATAAACATTTATTATTTATTATTATTTATGTTAATTTCTAAGCCAGTGGTGTGTGGTGTGGCACGCGCTTCCTGGCCATCTGGAGCTACTGGTTACCACCAGATAACACCAGATCTCACCAGATACCAGCTGGTGGCAGGCGGTTACACTGGAATCTGTGTGCTAGATAAAATTAGATTTATGCTCTTTTTGTTTACATTATTGCCGTTAAGTAATAGAACAACTCTAATTAAGACAGCTTTAGGAAGCTTTTATCTCAATAGATCCATCATGTCTAGGTAATGGATCTAACAAGATTCCTCTTTTTAGTGTTCCGTACCCAAAGAGTAAAACGTACATAACCCTATACCCTACTACTGGTTTTTTTTAGGTTTTTTTATTATTATTATAATCTAGTATTTTGTAGAATTCACTAGACTGACTTTATTAACAACGAAAATTACAAGCAAGGAATAGTAAAATTACAACTAGTATTTACAATTGAAACCATTGATAGAAACCATTACCCTATTACTATGTCACCAGGCTGTATCTCATAAACCGGTTGAAATTTTCACAGATGAATTATTTCTGTTGCTTCTATAACAACATAATATACTAAATGTTAATATTTAAAAGGAACCTATACAACAGAAATATGTTTTTTGTCGATTTTATAGAAAACTAGCGACCCATCCCGGGTTCGCACGGTTTTTTACACGTATAAACCTTCCTCTTGAATCACTCTATGTATTAAAAAACTAAAAAAGATTTAAGCATATATATGGTCATAGGGACAGAGAAAGAGACTTTTTTATACTATGTAGTGACAGTGATGTAACGGAACCCTTCGCACGAGAGTCCGACTGGCACTTAACCCGGATTTTATTTATTCCGTCAAATACAAAAATCAATGTTTCAAAAATGTTTAAACCTAGTTCATAAAGACTATATGTATGTACACAGTATACCTATTCTCGTTTTCAATTTCCCCGCTTTGGGCGCGCATCTGTGCGATGACGTCAGCCCGTGAGCGCCATATGGCGCCGAATGCGACCGCGGACATTACAAACATGGACACCGCGCTGACTTAAGGTCGATTCACACATATCAGTGAAGTCACAGTTCCGACACAGTTTCGACACAGTACCGGCACAGTGTTAAATATTCTTTCGCACATTCTCTATGAACGCATCCCCACTTGTCAGTGTCTGTGACGTGACGACACAGTGCTCTCAGTGTCAGTGCCGACACCGGCAAATAATGTATGAAAGAATATTACGCACTGTGTCGGTACTGTGTCGGAACTGTGACTTCACTGATCGGTGTGAATCGACTTTTATGTTATTTCTAGCTTCAGCAACCGGCTTCGCATGCCGAGCCGATTCGATGACCAAAAGTAGCCTCTATGTATTCCATCCAGGTCTTTATAAATTTTACGTACTACTAAATGCGTAACCATGTTTTATTCCAAGCCTAGAACACGTATGTACTAAATTTCAGCTTTTTCAGTTGTCTATCCATAACACAAACTCTGCTTAGCTTGGAGCTAGATGATGTTGCGTGGATTGTCACAATTTTTTTTGAATGTATATTGTAATAATGGTTAATGTCATAGTAATAAACCAGGGCAAATAGTAATACAGGGCTTTCTAGTGCTCCTATGCTTTGCCTGGATATATTACAACAGCTGTTGCCTGACTCTACACTCTGGCGATATTACCAACAGATGGCGCTGAAGCACGCGTCTTGTTTAGTCAATTATCTTTTACTTTCTTAAGTTTCAGAACTGAAAAATAAAATTGGCCAAGTAAAAGCCGAAATGTACACATAGGCATCGTCTAAAACTATTTCGCAATAAACCTTACACAAAAAAACTCTAAAAAACTTTTTTATCAAATTAAGGAACCCTAATAAAGCAAAAAAAGTACGACTGTTGACTGCTACACAGAATTTATTTTATACTACCGCGTCTTCACTAAAGTGAAAATTTTGACCGCCGCAAGGCCTGGAGGCCTAGTATTTCGTCTATTCAAAATTGTAGCCGTATCCTTTTAGTAGTTTTGGCATAAGTATTATTCTTATAGTTTTGGCGTGTAGGCAACAAACATGCATCCAACCAAACATTCTCACTTGTAATATTTCTTAACACTTCTTCACGCAAACAAATCAACGGATAGTGATGAAAAACTGAAGAGACGTAGTTCAAGGCATTAAATAAAACAGGCTTCTATTCACCAATTTCGAAATCGCGAGAAGCAACTAACCACTATCACTACATAGTATAAAATAAAGTCGCTTTTTCTGTCCCTATGTCTTTATGTCCCTATATCCCTATGTCCCTTTGTATGCTTAAATCTTTAAAACTACGCAACGGATTTTGATGCGTTTTTTTTAATCGATTGAGTTTATACGTATAATAAAACCGTGCGAAGCCGGGGCGGGTCGCTAGTTTCAAATAATTTCAGCTATTGGTCTGGGTGTTTCCTACCTATGTATAATAAAAAATATCTATAATATATGTAATATATTGTATTAAGTATATCAGTCATCTAGTACCCATAACACAAGCTCTGCTTAGCTCGGGGCTAGATGATGCTATGTGGACTGTCCAGAGTTATTATTATTGTTTTATTATTTTATTCCTAAATGATTACAACCTATCTATCGAAATCCATGTCTCAAACAAAACTCAATCACAGACACTGAAACTGTTCAACCCCTAACACCCCTCAAGGGGTGGGACGGGGTGCGGGGGGTCGTTAGCACAGGTGCGCGCCGCAGGTGCCGTACTTTCACACGTAATTGGAGGAATTCAAACTTGGACGCTAATTACTTTTTACAGGATGTTTAGCTTGGGCTTTGAGAATTTTGGGAAAAATCATGGTTAAATAGACAGAGAACTGAATTTATCAACATAGCTCAAGGAATTAGCAAGCTGAAGTGGCAGTGGTGGTAATAAAATTTGGCAAAAATACTACGAATTCTCGGGGAAAGAATACAGTTTATCCGGTAATTAGTTAAAACTCAACACATGATAATTTGCTTTATATCCTTAAGTCCTTATAATATTAATCAATAATTTAATTATTTTTAGTGAAAATACCAATATATTTAACTAATTTATGATTGCCTAAAGCATATGTTCAAGCTCCAGTATCTGGATCAATAATTATAATCTAAGTCTAGTAAAAAAATATCTACCTATGTAATGTTAATAATGTATTAACTATATCAGACCCATAACACAAGCTTTGAGTAGCTTACTTTGGGGCTAGATGGTGCTGTGTGGATTCATCATCATCATCAGCCTAAGTCCACTGCTGGACATAGGCCTCCCCTAATGAGCGCCGTGTGTCATCATCATCATCATCATCATCAACCTATATTAGTCCACTGCTGGACATAGGCCTCCCCCAATGAGCGCCATAGCGCCCTGTCTTCAGCTTGATGCATCCAGCATCTGCCAGCAGTCTTTCGCAGATCGTCATCCCACCTGGCCGGAGGGCGCCGTGTGTGTCCAGCATTAATTCATAATAATTTTAGCAAGTATTTAAGGAATCTTGCTAACGCGTGCGAAGCTGCAGGCTGCTGCTTGTAAGCCATAAACCCGTAGATGTGTGTTTGCAAGTTGTCCGTCCGTTGCGCTGGTTATGGTCCCGTGACGCAAGACACGCGGCCACCTGCGCAGCTGTGATCGTATACAGGGGGATGCCAAGAACAACGAGCATTAAAAAGGATTATATTCTTTGTTTATCGGACAGAAATAAATACTTAGGGAATTTATGTACTTACTAAAACCTTGAAGACTCATTCCATATTTTTTAATTGATTTAAAGAACATAGGTAATAGTCATAATAGGCCTCAATACCTATTATGACAAAATCAGAGAAATGGAGTTTAATTATGTTAATGGGCAGCAATCAAAATTTAGACAAGAAATAACTTATGTTGCCTAAATTAACAAACTTATAAAGATACCTTCTTATTTTATTCATAAGAGATTGTATGTTTGATCAAGATCTGACAAGTAGTTTTTGAGTTAACCTAACTAATGCTACTTTTACTGATTATTATTAATTTATGTTTTAAATTGTCTTATAGAATTTCGATTTATAGAAGGTATTTTAAAACATGCCAAATTATAAATATAATCAACATACTAAATTACATTAGTATATTATGTAACTACCTAACTCGTTCCTAATTTAGCCAACGAAACTGAAACATCTTGTATCGCAGGGCGCGTCTGGTCATCTGGTGGCCTGTTCATTTTCTCCAACATCTGGCGTAGCTCGTCCCACGCCGATATAACTCTTAGAATTTCGACACAAGGTTCATTTTGGAACGCCAAAGTTTAGCGTAGGTTTTGAGCTAGGCGAAAATAAGATAATAAATGTAGCTTTTCCGAACGAAAGCCCGAACTGCTGAAAATATTCGTTTATGCTTCGATATATCGATGGACGACACGATTAACTGTCATCTACGACTTGTGATGACAAATTATTTAGGGTATTTTTATTGAAAATGGCTAAAGACGTCGATCTTACTTACGAATCTGCAGAGTGCCCTCTCCTATTCCCAAAAAAACATGAAGGTCATCCATTATAACCTAATTGCATGCTCCATGTTAATACTTATTTTAAATAAAATAAGTGCTTATATGTATAACATAAAATAAATAAAAAAAACTTATATTTTATGCAAATAAATGATTCTTATTCTCACGTAAGTGAAGATGTGGCTTAATATGGAGCACGCTTTCCCAGAAAAAGCTTATTCACTCTAAATTTGAAGACTCTGACATCGTACTATGGCGGGAAAACAGACGCAGGAAGCTCATTCCACTCTCTGGCCGTGCTCATTATGAAGAAGGTTGAGCAATTTAGTTCGACTTTGAGGAATACTTGAAATCGATCACCAGTTAAATTCAATTATAATCTAAATAAAAGAGCTGGTGAATATCTGGCTCAGCGCATCAGCATTGCCATACAGCGTGGTAATGCAGCCAGTGTCTTGGGGACGCTTCCGACTGGTATTGACATGGATCAATTGAGCTACCTTTAGACTGTTTGCAACCGTCTAGCTCAATGGTTTCAATTGTAAATACTAGTTGTAATTTTTCTATTCCTTTGCTTGTAATTTTCGTTGTTAATAAAGATGTATCCTTGAACTTCAAAAAAAAAAATCTAAATAAATTTAACTGATGATTTCCGTGGTACAATCGAAGTCCACCGGGCTAGTTTTCAAATAGCAAAAATGAATCAATCTCGATTTTCAGTTGAGTTAGAAAATAAGGTGAGGCCTGCCTCACCTTAGGTCCTGGTGGTATTTTTCAGTGAGTCTGCTATTTCGATGGTGGAAAGGAGGCGAAATTGTCATGATAGTAGGAAAGGCTAGCACGACTGTCGTGAAACGATAGAATATCGTCACAACTAAATCGTGTAGGCGACTGTAGATTTGTTTGCTACTGATGAGAAAAATACAAAGTGACTGCCGTGAATTGATAAAATGTCGGAGAACACCTTGAAGCGCTAGACGCTAAACAATTTTTTTTTTTACAAAATCAAAGCAAATAATAGTAAAAGCTAGAGACGATAGTCGTCCAACAACGGCCTAAGTTGGAGGTCGATTCTTACGCCGCAACTAACACTATCTTCTGGACCTTTTTACCTTGTCTCTCATACTATTCTGTGGTGGATTCTGGCCCCGACGCATGTGATGCAAGACGTAGGTAATCTGTCCAGGCTTATCTACACTACACTATTGCAATTACAGTTGTTGTTGTAAGTAAGCTATCTAGCCCCAAAGTAAGCTTTGAGTAGCTTACTTTGGGGCTAGATGGGGCTGTGTGGATTCTCCGGCTTTATTTATTTATTTTTATTTATTTATTTTTCTATTGTTACAGATGGAGGCCAAAGTGAAAGAAGAGGTGCCAGATAAAGATTACCAGCCTTCTACGACGGAAAGGAGAAAATGTGAGTCAATTTTTCTTTTGAACGCCACGTAACTTAACACACAATGACGGATACAGATTTTTCAACTTGTGGATTTTTTATCGTTAAGTATATTGATTGATTTGTCGGATCATCATCTTCAACCTTTACTAGTCCACTGCTGGACATAGTCCTCATGAGGGGCATGAGTGCCATAGCGCCCTGTTTTCAGCTTGCCGTCTCCACCATCAGTATTTATCGGATGTTGATTATAAATCTGAAATCAATAATTTTAATTCTTCAGACTGATAAAATACTTAGAAAATCTAATTTTAATCCAAAAATAATTATTAAATCACTACATAGTATAAAACAATGTCGCTTAAATCTTTAATTTTTAATCTTTAAGAAAAAAGGTGACGTTCGAACTAGAGACTAAGAGATGTTGTCAAAAACAGATTGCACCTACCAAAATACAAATTAACGATGACACAGAAACAATCATACTATATGACGATTAGAATATTCAATAATCTACCAGACGACTTAAAAAACCTGTCAGGAAACTATTTAACATTCAGTTAAAGAAATGGCTTCTTAGTAAATGCTATTATTCTATGAATCAATACTTTAATTACAGGGACTTAGAAGATTTTGAATATATTCATTGACATTGCTATAATTTTATTTTCCATTAATTAATTCATTTAATTTTGTAATCAGACGATATTATTTAATTTGTTATAAGTCAAAATATTTGCATGCCTAGTTAAGGTAGAATATATATGGACATTATTTTAATTTTAAGACCAACACTGTAACTTATATTCGTGCAAATAAACATCTTTAATCTTTAATATTTTTAATCTTTTAAAACTACGCAACGAATTTTGATTCTGTTTTTTGATAGATAGCGTGATTCAAGAGGAAGGTTTACTCGTATAATAAAACTGTGGGAAGCCGGGCGGGTCACTAGTAAAATAGAAAAATAAAAAAGCGATCATTGGTTTTATCTTCACTTATTTTTTTTTAAAATAAGGTATCATCCTCCAACAAGGGATGAAAAGTAGGTACTTGTTACCAAAAATAACAGAAAATGATAGGCAGAAAAGGACAGATAGGCAGAAAATGACAGAAAAGGATAGAAGAGAGTTATTTAATTTAGTTTTAATTTTTATTATTATTTTTTAATAACAATAAGCTCTTTATTTTACCAACAAAATTTGGATTCAGTTATACGAAAAACAATAATTTTATTTCATCACCCGTTTTGAGTAAGTGAAATCGATAGAAAACGTGGTTTTTCTTTGGCTTCTTACACAAACTTTCCCAAACTTTCGGCATGGAAACTTTTGAAATGAAAACTCTAAACGGTCTAACCAACCAGTAAAACATGAACTATTGAACCCGAGAGCTGGTGAGTATCTGGCTCAGCGCATCAGCATTGCCATACAGCGCGATAATGCAGCCAGTGTCTTGGAAACGCGACGACTGGTATTGACATGGATCAATTGAGATACCTTTAAACTCTTTGCAACCGTCTGCAGTTAGCTCAATTGTTTCAAATGTACATATATACTAATTTTAATTTTTTTTTGTAAAATTTTCGTTGTAATGAGGATTTTAATATCTTTGATCAATTGAGCTATCTTTAGACTGTTGAGCTAATTGCAGGCGGTTCTCAATGGTTTCAATTGTATATAGTTACCTACAAGTTTTATTTTTTCTCGTTCTTTTGTAATTTTCGTTGTTAATAAAGATTTTAATATATTTTAACTATTATAAAACCCAGTAGGTTTCGCCCGGGTACACAAACGAACCGTGAGAACCTCAACATCTGTCGATCATAATCTCTTCGCGGCACACAGTGGCACGCTCCGCTCCATCTACATTGATGTACAGATGATGGAACAGACATTATCATGCTTTTGTTTCCCACTTAGAGCTCCTCACTCCCTCTCAGGAATTTTTAATATCTGGTTTTTCTTTTGTTTCCAACTTACAGAACACAAGGGTCGGAAGAGCTGGTTTTCTTCTTCCAGTAGTTTCTATCAGTTGTCTTCTGAGCACTCACTCCTTTTTTACTTATGTAGGTATTTTTTTCTGAGCCGACTTTAATCCTGCTGTGTGTTTTTTTGCGTTTCCTCAGATCTATTTCTAGGTGAACCGATTTTTTTAGAGCTTGTGCTTTTCATGTAGCCTTATTTTAATAAAGGGTGATTGAATCGGGTTGCGAAGCTTGAAGGTGAAGCAAACGCAGACCATTCGGAACCATTTGAGTCATATGGTTACCTAAAACCACTCCGGAACCGTGGCATACAAAGCCATCTTCCATCAGCTTTAGTATTTTATTATATAATCGTTCGTTAAAAATAGTGTTTTCATTAAGTAAGTTCATTAAGACGTTGGTTGCCCTGAGCATGAAAGTACTAAGAGTACATGACTCACGAGAGCTAACTAATATATTATCTTTTGAACCTATGGCGTTCCTTCAATTCGGCATAACAAAACGGTCAAGTGTGTGTTTGGTGGGACCACGAAAAAGTTTTGTCCCACCAGTGGGACATCGCAGTGGGACCACGGTTCCGGAGTGCCTAAAACGATGTCCGACCATTAATATTTCTTTACTTTCTTTTTCTTTGCTTGCTAATTCTTATCCAGTCTTAATAAGTATTAATGAAGACAATAAAATATTTAAGCAATATGTCTCTTCCATGATATTCACATCCACAGCCCGAACGTGTATTTCCATCGAGCTTCAATTCTAGCACCAAACCCACTGGTTACCTACTCTTATGCCTACCCATCTACCTGCGTACCTACTACCCACGCTCGTGCAATGTTGTTTCAGGTTTTTACGGAAAAATGTACATTCAATGGTTCCTGCTGGTTGGACATAGTGATAAGGGTTCTGTAGAGCTGCGTTTTAAGGAGAACAGTCATGACTGGCCACTACCCGCGGCTTTATATATAATCTTCTACAACAAAACTCGAAGCAGCTGAAATTATCAGTAAAATTCAAATTCAAAAAATTGTCATAACAATTCTTTGTAAAAGGCTTACTATCAAATATTAGATTATCTAGAAGATAAAAAAGGCTAGGGACGTGTTGTACTCGATTCCAAAACCTAACAATCTCTCGAAGTTTTTTGTTTATTTTACCTTAAAAAAATTGAAGTGAACAAAAATCAAAGTGATGACTTTATTTCCTGTTTAAGTTAATTAATAAAATTTGGTTATTTAAAGTGTCTAAAAGCCCTTTAAGATCTAAAGGAAATAAAGCACATATATTATAAAGTCTCAGATTATTTTTCATCACACAAACTAACTAGTAGCTTCCGAGTTATTTGTATTTTATTATCTTCGGATACATTGATAATCTTCTCATTTTTCTTTGTATTTTTGAAGGCAATTTAGTTTTTAAAACATGCAAAATAACTTGAAATCAGTTAAAATTACTGATATTTGTATGGGCAGAACGCGTCGCGAGCCAGCCTTCGATATAATCTACCCGGTGCCGATTCCCACGGTTATGAACGTTGTTTGCACAGGCAAAGGGCAGACATCGGTTATCTAGCTATATACAGCGGGATTATTGTTATGAAGGTTATGGAAATATGAGTAAAAGTAAGAAAATATAAGTAAAGTTGTTGGAGTTCATAGTGGAATTAGTTGAGCTAGACCGTTTGTTAACGTCTGCAGGTAGCTCAACTGTTTTATACTAATTTTTATTTGTTTCTATTTCTTGGTTTGTAATTTTCGAGATGAGTCAATTAAAAAGAACGAAGCTACCTCTAGACCGTTTGTAACCGTCTGCTGTTAAGTCAATTGTTTGAAATGTTAATACTCATTCTTATTTGCTTTTATTTCTTGATTGTAATTTTCAAGAATAATAAGTACTTAAATCAAAAAATCTGCGAAAATTAATGGCTACCAATGTAAAATAGAAATATGTTTCGATTGTCTGACTGGAGTCAGATATGTATAGGCAAAGACGAGATAAAGGAAATAAAAGGCTAGGTGATTATCTGAGTCCTTAGTACCGGTCGTGCATTATTGTACGGTGTCGAGAAAAGTTTTCGAATATTCACTACATAGTATATAACAAAGTCGCTTTCTCTGTCCCTATGGCCTTATGTCCCTTTGAATGCTTAAATCTTTAAAACTACGCAACGGATTATGATGCAGTTTTTTTTGTAGATAGAAGAATTCAAGAGGAAGTTTTATATTATATCCATAGAAAGGAGATCGAGCTTAATAAAGTATTTATAATGCACGATAGGAAATATCATTATTAGTATCAAACCTATTTGATAGCGACTCCACTGACTCTAAAAACACTCCATCACAAACCTCCTTGGTTTTCTAAATGTTTTTCATTTGTTTTCATTGTATGTAGTATTATTCATCTATACTTATCTATACTTATAATAAAACTGTAACAGGTTCAATTCTGTACATTGAAGATATTTTGAAAATTCTTTTTGGAGGGCACTCTATTATCGATACTCAAGCCAAAACTGTTATTTTTTTCATTCATGTCTGTCTGTCTGTCTGTATCGTAAACGCGCATCACGCCGAAACTACTTGATAGATTGAATTGAAACTCGGCATAATTATAGGTCATACTACGAGGAAGGACATAGAGTACTTTTTATCCTGGAATTCGTTATGGTTCCCCTGGGAGAGAGGGTGAAAGAAGAATTCTTTAACCACGCATCACGACGGAAGTGAATGAATTCGAATGGAACTCGGGACGATTGGACATGGGATTCATTTTATCCCGGAATTCAGTTTGGTTCCCCTGGGCTATACGGGTTTTCAAAAATTTCTCACAGCATCTGAACGACGCGTGTGTACGCTTGGTTCAGATGCTGAGAGAAATTTTTGAAAACCCGTATAGCTCAGGGGAACCAAACTAAATTGAACTGATAAACGCGAAAGTTTGTAAGTATGAATGGATAGATTGATAGATGGATGGATGTTTGTTACTCTTTCACGCAAAAACTGCTGAACGGATCTGGATGAAATTTGCCACAGAGATAGATTATAAGCTGGAATAACACGTAGGCTTTATTTTATCCCGAAAATCTCACGGGAAAGGTAAGTAAAATCGCGAGTACTCGAAATACATGCGTAGACGAAGTCGCGGGCACCAGCTAGTTTAGTAAATAAAAACGAGAAAGAAAAAAAGTTAAAAGTTCGGACATTTTATAAATTGCATGTTTCTCACTCATCATTGATAATTCTATATTCTCTCTCACCCTGTTGCTGCTTAATCTTTATCCTTAAATCAACTATCTACACCTAAACCACCGATGTAATATGTGATGTACAAGAAAATTAATTAATTAATTTAGTAACTAATACGATTTAATATCCAATTACATTAGTTTACAGAAATTTAAGATTATATTGATTTACATTTAGATCTACAAAATTAAAATAAGAAAAACAGAATTAAGGTTTATCTTTTTCGGAGATAGATAAAGAAAGCACCCTGAAGAATCATTTAGAATGCACGCCCCCGTTCGTGAAAGCTGCTATTATCGACTAACGGGCCTCGACTTATCCTTGCATTATTCAAAACATCGTAATAAGTATACTTAGGGCTTGTATCAATCGAAAAGTAAGTTTCCTTCGGATTTATTTCCAAGGACATTTGCGAGGGCTGGTGCGGTGGTTTTTGCTGAGGATATACAGGTCTCAAAAAAGCCTAAGCATTGGTGTTGAGAGTTACTCACAATATGAATTCCTTTTGCGGTTTTTCTTTGATTATTGATTTTTTATGATAATATAGGTAAATCTTTCTTTTTGTTGAGGCGTCTCTTGACATTGAAACGGAAGTAAGTGTTTTTTTTATCATGAGTGAAATGGCGAAGAATGAGTTGATTCAATGATTGTTCGGTCTGTTCGGATATTTTGTTTGCCTAAACAATCTCCGCCTCCTTGAAAAGTGAAATGTTGGTTGATTAGTTGGGAAGATCCATAAGCGGGCAAATTCTGTCAAGTGCTCGCCTGATGATTCCCTTATGGCTGGTCTTGATATCTGCTACACGGCATGCGCCATCGGATCCCTTGAATACTGTGATGATTCTACCCAATGGCCACTTCATGGGTGGGCTGCTTTCATCTCTGATAAGAACCAGTTGGTTTGGCCTTATGTTGGGTTGCCTGTTTTGCCACTTTGTTCGTTGTTGGAGTTCACAGATGTACTCGCGGCTCCATCGGTTCCACAAATGCTGCCTTGCTTGTTCTATAAGAGCGTATCTATGGAGACGGTTGGGGTTTACTTCTTGTAGATCAGGGGCCGGCAGTGAAGTTAGAGGTCTTCCGATAAGGAAATGCCCGGGGGTTAAAGGTTCATCTAATTCGGAGGATAAAGGAATGAGCGGCCTGGAATTCAAAATAGCTTCAACTTGGCAAAATAAAGTAGTGAGCTCTTCAAATGTGAAATGAGCGTTCCCAGCTACCCTTTTTAAATGAAATTTAGCTGATTTCACAGCTGCTTCGTAGAGACCACCAAAGTGTGGTGAATATACAGGAGAAAATTTGAATTTAATACCTTCATCGCTTAAGTTTGTGACCGCCTCAGAACAATTTTGAACTAGAGCAGCAATTTCTCTGCTTGCGCCGACGAAATTGGTGCCGTTATCGCAGAAAATCTCGCGAGGTTTTCCTCGTCGTGATATGAAACGTCGCAAAGCCAATATAAATGCTTCTGTGGTCAAATCGCTGACTACTTCTAAATGTAAAGCCTTGACCTTGAAACAAATGAACACACAGAGATAACATTTTATTAGCTGTGCGCCACGCCCCTTTTTATTTAGAATATGAAATGGCCCTGCAAAGTCGGTGCCTGTGATTTCGAACACAGACCCTGGCGACGTTCTTACAGTTGGTAAATTACCCAGAATTTGTTTCGCAACTGCTCCTTTCATCCTTCTACATCTTAAACAGCTCCTACAAACTCGTCTAGCTAAACATCGACCACCAATTGGCCAGTACTGTTCTCGAACGGATGAAAGCAGCAATTGCGGTCCTGCATGCATTAATTTGAAATGAAAATATCGCATTATAAGCTCTGTATACCAATGCTTGCTGCATAGAATAATTGGGTGTTTTTTGTTAAAGTTATAAGGGGAATTGTCTAACCTTCCGCCAACGCGAATCAATCCTGTCTTTTCCTCGAGTATAGGAGTGAGATTATGCAATGCAGGTACTGATTTAAAGTTGTTTTTGTAAATGGAGAAAGTTTCCATTTGCGAGAACTGAGCCAGTTTCAGCTCAGCTAGCTCTAATTCTTCTACTGTTAAAGGTCCTATAATTTTCGTTTTATTTTTTAGTACAGTAATGAATCTATAAACATACGCCAAGGTGTGACGTAATTTTAAGAAACTTGAAAATCGCTTGAAGTTAATGATTGAATTCTGATTGGTATCAATACTTGAGATGTGAACTCTTATTTCAGGAAGTTGTTCTTGCTTATCAACATCATTTTGCTGGTTCGGCCATTGATCTTGTGAACCGTGTAAGTACGTAGGACCCTCCCACCACAGCGAAAGGTTCGGCACCTCTTCGGGATATACACCCCGTGAGGCGAGATCCGCAGGATTACTCTCCGAGGGTACATACATCCATACACATTGAGACGCACATAAATCGTTCACCTCAGCTACACGATGTGAAACAAACGCACTTAACTTGTGTGGAGGAGTGCTCAGCCAGCCTAATACGACCTTTGAGTCACACCAGAAATATTTGTAATGCAGTGAACAACGAAGTGAGTCTGTTGCCTTTTTGCATAGGCGAGCGGCCAATACCGCCCCACATAACTCAAGTCTCGGAATGGTAGACGTTTTGAGGGGAGCTACCTTAGATTTCGCGCATAGAAGACGAACTGATAAATGCCCTAACGCATCGGTAGAACGAACATAAACGCACGCTGCGTAGGCGCTCATAGATGCATCCGAAAATGTGTGTATTTCTATTTTGTTTGGATTTGAACAGATTGCTTGGCGTGGGATGGAGAGGCGCTCGATATGCCTTAAATTTTGAATCACCTTGTTCCACATATCTGAAATATCTTGCGGAACCTCTTCATCCCATTCAATTTGCTGTAACCACAGTTTTTGTAAAATAATTTTACATATTATAACGCTTAAGCACAACAGCCCTAGTGGATCATAGATTGATGAAGACACTGATAAGACCAAACGCTTGGTTATTTTTGTATTTTTAAATTGCTCATGCCTTTGGCAAGATTTGCCTATAGCAATAATGATTGAGTCGTTGTTAGGATCCCATTCGATCCCTAATGTGTTTGTCACATTTGATAACTTTAAATTTTGTTGCTTGTTTTCGTTGCAGCTGTTCGATACAAGTCCTAATAATGCTTGAGAATTGCTTTTAATTTTTCTTAAGTTAAATCCTGCTGATAGTAGTTGATTTGATATAGATTTATAAATATAATTAAGTTCTGTTTCACTTGAACAACCTGTTATAACATCATCTATGTATATATCATGATTCATGATGTCTCTTATTAATTGGTCATTGCACTCCTTTGCTAATTGAATGATACATCTAGTACTTAGATATGGAGCGGCTGATGTTCCAAATGTCAAAGTATTTAATACTAAATAACCAATTGGTTCATGCTCGTTTTCTCGCCATAATATTGTTTGCAAGTGTCTTTGTGATTGTTCTACCATAATTTGCCTATACATTTTTTCTATATCTCCTGTAAATATGTATGTATGTTGCCTCAGTCTGATCAATATTGAAAAAATATCATCTTGAAGAGTTGGTCCTACCATCATTATATCATTGAGTGAGAGACCTGACCTTGTCTTGCATGATGCATCAAATACAACCCGACATTTAGTACTTTCACTTTGTTCCTTTAGCACAGGGTGATGTGGTAAAAATAATGCGTTTTCAGGTTTCTCAGTCTTTGACAAATGACCAAGAGCTTCATACTCGTTGATGAAATCAACATATTGCGCCTTTACATCAGGCTGCCTTCGAAAGCGTCTTTCTAATGACTCAAATCTTTTTAGTGCTATGTAATGCGAGTCACCGAGTACACTTGGATCCGCCTTCAAAGGCAACGTGACGCAAAACCTGCCATCCTCAAGCCGCCGAGTGTGCTGCTCAAAATGTTTCTCACATTCCTTTTCTTCATGAGACATAACGGGCTTTTGAGGCACTTCTTCTAGTTGCCAGAATTTATCTAATTGATTCTTAATTTCTTGACTGAAATTACATACATATGACATTTGTTTGTTGTTGTTGTTTTGTTTGCTAGATGTGATTGGCCCTGAGATTAACCAACCAAACATTGAATTTTGTAAAACAGGCAACTTGTTACCTAATTTGATTTGCTCTGTACATAAAATGTCCCAGAATAAGTCTGCTCCCAACAATAAATCAATCTTCGCGGGAATGTTGAAGTTACAATCCGCTAGCGCAAGATTCTTGGGAAGTTTGATTTTAGATGTATCAACTACCTGACTTGGGAGTGAACCTGTGATATTTTTGATGACAAACGCATTGACCGAAGTGCTAAATGTGCATGTACGCGACTGTATCTTAATGCTACAGCGCTGTAAAGCGTCAAACGAGATGCTATTAATTCCTGTGACTGACACTGATTCAATGTTTTCAGTGTGAATGTTTAGTTTGTTTTTTAGATCTTCACTGATAAAAGAAGACTGACTTGCACAATCGAGAAGGCAACGCGCCTCTACAAACTTGTCGGTATCGGCGTTGAAAACCTTTACAATTGCAGTTGAAAGTAAAATTTGCTCTGAAGTATTGCTTGTTGATAGTGAAATTGGACTTGAAACCAACGGGTTTTCTATGGCTGTTGTTGGCTTGTCAAAATGTAAAAGAGTATTGTGTTTGCTATTACATATCTTACAAGATCTACCTCTACACTGTTGAGCTACATGTCCGCTACGAAGACAGTTGATACACCATTTTTTCTTTAAAATAAAGTTGTACCTGTCTGTCGGTGACATGGCCAAAAACTTTTGACAATAATAGATTATGTGATCACCTTCACACACAGAACACTTTGTTGTGTAATCTTTGTTTGTTTCACTAGCTGCAGCCACAAATGACTTTTGTTGTTTGTTCATACGCCTATATTGGTGTGGCTGCTGCTTTGCCTGCTGTGGCTCTGAGGGCTGTTCGCTGCTACTCTCAGCTGTTGCCTCGAGGACGTCAGCTCTCATACGCAGAAATGTATAAAAATTATCTAGCTTTGGAATGTCGATCAAAGACCCTTTGTATTCTTCCCACTTTGTACTTGTACTACTATCTAACTTTGCTGCAAATAAATATATTACTATTGTGTCCCAATTGTTTGTTTTTTCACCTAATGTGTTTAAGGCTCTTAGATGTTGAGCAATATGATCTGCAAGTGCGCGCAGATAACTCTCTGACATGATGTTGGTTGTCTCCATAGGTGTGTCTAATAAAGACTTGAGGTGAGTCTGGACTAACTTGCGCTTATCATTAAAACGTTCACACAAAAGTTTCCATGCAACTTCATAGTTACTGCTTGAGAGTTCTAAAGATGCTATAACTGAAGCAGCTGAACCGGTTAGAGCACCTTTCAAATATTGATACTTGTTTATACTTGCAATAGACTCATTTTTGTGAATCATCGAAGAAAATTATAACTGTACTTCGTACAGCATCTATTTTTAGTAATGTTTCCCACTGTGGTACAAAGAAAAAGAAAAAACAGGTTGTAGGCTGGAACTGCCACGTTCAAAAATGTTATAGAAATGCACGTATAGATTTTAAGTTTTGGCTCGACCATGGTAAACCTAGGACAGGACCTGTATTTGAAGCTATGTGTAGTAGTCGTAGAATATTTAAAAATAAGCTAAAATGGTGTCAAAATAATGAGGAGCAAATAAAAATGAATATCTTAGCGGAGAGTAGAAGGTCTAATAATTTTGTCAAATTTTGGAAAGACACAAAGAAATTGAATGGTAAAAATAATGCTCCAGTTACAATTGAAAATCTTGACAATCATACTGACATAGCTAATTTATTTGCTCGTCATTTTAAGGTAGAACCGTTGAAGTGTGAGGAGTGTGTGCCCGACATTAAGTCAAATGAGACAGACCGAGTGTCCCACCCCAGTGATGTGCCGACGTACACAGCCGATGACATTTGCAGCATTGTGCGCCGGATGAAGAGGGGTAAGTCGCCCGGTTTTGACGGACTTAGTGTCGAGCACATACTCTATGGTGGCTATGAATTATGCAGAGTGCTTTCAGAACTTTTTAACGCTTGTTTGTACCACGGGCACCTGCCAACTGATTTAATGAGAACTGTGGTAGTTCCTGTCCCTAAGAATAAAACGGGTGACCTGTCGAAACTGAGTAATTATAGGCCAATCTCACTTGGAACCATAATAGGCAAGATCCTAGAACGACTTCTGCAACCTGCACTGGTGAAGGAAATTGAATTAGATGACGCACAATTTGGTTTTCGTCCTAGTCTCGGGACGGATTCAGCAATATTTAGCCTGAAACATACCGTTAAATATTATATCAAGCGAGAAACCTCTGTGTATGCATGTTTTCTAGATCTCAGTCGCGCTTTCGACCTAGTAAATTATGATCTACTTTGGAAGAAACTTGAAAGAACGAATGTGAATGGGAGTATTGTGAATCTGTTGCGGTACTGGTACGAGAACCAAATTAATAATGTAAGATGGGCCGGCGGCATGTCTAGCGACTATAGGTTAGACTGCGGAGTTAGGCAGGGAGGGATAACCTCTCCGGACCTCTTTAATTTGTATGTCAATGACCTGATCGGTGGACTGAGGGCGGCCAGGATCGGTTGCCATATAGGTAACGTATGTTTCAATAACTTTAGCTATGCAGACGATATGGTCCTCCTCAGCCCATCGATCAGGGGCATCAGAGTGCTTCTTGACATGTGTGTTAACTACGCAAAGTCACATGGTTTGAAATATAATGCCAAGAAGACCGAAATGTTGATTTTCAAGTACAAGGGAGGCCCGGAGAGAGTACCACAGGTTTTACTGGATGGATCACCAGTGCAGGTTGTGAGAAGATTCCGGTATCTGGGACACATTCTCACCGATGACATGAGAGATGACGAAGATATGGAGCGGGAGCGGCGCGCTCTGGCAGTGCGGTGCAACATGCTTGCGCGTCGATTTGCTAAATGTAATGATCAAGTTAAACTCACTCTTTTTACTACGTATTGTCAAAATTTATATACTTGTCAACTTTGGATATTATACAATAAAAAATCATATAGTACATTAAGAATTCAATTTAATAATGCGTTCCGTATCTTAATGAAAAAGCCGCGCTATTGCAGCGCGTCAGGCATGTTCGCCGACGCCAGAGTGCCCGACTTCTTCGCCATACTCCGAGCCCGAATTGTGTCTTTTTGGGCACGGTTAAGGGCTTCAAATAATAGTATCTTGAGGACGATCACTGAATGCCCGGATAATTGTTTCTTCCGGCACTGGTTGTCTGTGCACC
Organism: Eupithecia centaureata; assembly: GCA_944547425.1. NCBI lineage: Eukaryota > Metazoa > Arthropoda > Insecta > Lepidoptera > Geometridae > Eupithecia > Eupithecia centaureata. The sequence goes on from OX155698.1 coordinate 1,360,348, forward strand.
ACAGTGGGAACCAAAAGTGAGGCTATATTATTATATTATACTATAAGGTATCATTTTTATGTACGATTAGGTATCCTATAATTATGTTTTTGTAGTACCTATGTAGTAAGTAAGATCAATCTGTTCTTGTTACTACTAAAAAAAAAAAAAAAAAAAAAGTAAAAAAAATGTATCATGAAATTCTAACCATTTTGATCCATCACCATCAAAATTAGGAATTTTAATTTGAGGTAGCTTTACGTTTGCTTTTTGGATGGACGTAGCTGAGCACGAACTTAACGCATCACTCTCCACTTTATGAACCTGATCTATGATGTCGTGAGCATTTGCAATAGCTTCATAAAACCTTTTTTCAGTAATTTCCCTTTCAGTTTGATTTTCCTGACTATCTATCTTCACTTCAATGGCAGTTTGTATTAAATCATATTCTCTAAAAATATCCTCTAATTTTTTTAACCTTGTTTTTGTTTCATGACATTTTAGTTTGCTAACAGATTCTAATGATTTTAATTCCTCTATGTATTTTTCAAAGGTAGTTAACCTTCCTTTGATGGAAGATCTTTTTGATTTTAGTTCTTTTAAATCATCTGAGGCGGACATGTTGCAAATGAATATAAAAATTCAAATTTATAAATACCTTTGTGTTGCAAACCTTTGAAGCAATTGTGAATCAGTCTGAAGATAATAATAGGAACTGGAGCATGTATTAGTGCCTGACTAAGGTCACTTTCTTGCTTGGAATGTGCTTATTGAAAGGTCCCGTCTGAAAGGTATAAAAACTGTCTTAAAAACTAGTATTTTTAAGCTGCTGTCTGCGTACAAGGGAATTAGCTTATAGGGAATATGCTGGCAAGCTGCTCGTTATCTTTATTTATTTGCTTTATACAAGATGCAAAGAAAATTCTTTTGAAGCTGAAAAATTTTAGTCCGGGGAAGAAAGTTTGTTGGCTTTGACAGGCAAATATATGCTAAAATATAGCTTACGCAAGTGATTGATGCACGAAAATTGCAAGTGCTGTGGATACAAGAAACAAATGAACACAGTAAATGCAAGAAAACAAAAAAAATGCAGTGTGGCAATGTGACGCTAACCTCAAAATTGGGGAATGGGAAAGTTTTGGGAGGGAATCCTAATTGCGGGAAAGCCGGGCAATACCTTTTGAACACTCTTTGCACGTTCTCCCTTCGTTTTTCGCTACAAACCCACTTTGCAGTTGCCGCCGATCCAAATACCACGCTATGAAAATGGCCGACGCGATGCGCCACCGCCGTGTTGAATATTGCAGATTCTTTCTTGATTGTCACGGTCGCCAATTTGTTGAGAGTTACTCACAATATGAATTCCTTTTGCGGTTTTTCTTTGATTATTGATTTTTTATGATAATATAGGTAAATCTTTCTTTTTGTTGAGGCGTCTCTTGACATTGAAACGGAAGTAAGTGTTTTTTTTATCATGAGTGAAATGGCGAAGAATGAGTTGATTCAATGATTGTTCGGTCTGTTCGGATATTTTGTTTGCCTAAACAATTGGTTCACATTGGAGTCGAGACCCTAGGTCCGTTGGGTACCGAAGCTCTCCGGGTTTAAAAAAATATCTCAGCATCTGGTCGATGTAACGCGTGATCCGAGTGCTGGGTCTTATTTGGAGTCTTTGAGCCAGTTTCTTAATAAGTTGTGTAGTTTTATTGCAATAAACATTAATTTGAATTATTCGCTAATGTCTTTCCATAAATGGGAAATTAATTATAATTGAATTTGGTCTGTCCCGTTCCGTGAAATCCGATTCCTATCATATTCTTACTAAAAATCATTACAATGTCAAAATATATGATCATAAGCGGCTGTATCTTTGATTGAATTGATTTAGAAGATTAATTTTAACGAATCGAAGAGATTACAGATTTGAGTAATTTTAATGAATTACCACTCCATATCAGCACGCATATCTGGTAAAAAGAGGTTCAAAAATAGACAACAAAGTGATATGGGTTCTTTTTTCTTTTGGCATACGGAATTCTAAAAAGTAGCCAACTATTTTATACGAGATATGTAAGTATCACAAATTTTATAGTAGGTATTGATTTATTCTCGACATTGATTTAGTAAAATATCTTCAAAAACATTTACCTTAGCAAGATTGAGCGTACTACGATAATAATATAGTTTCCTCTTAGACTGTGCTACGTCGTAGACGATGCTAGGTTCTACGCCGTAGGCCTCTACGCCGTAGAGGTTCTACGCCGTCCTAAAATTGAGTAGGTAAACTCTTAGGCCCTCAGGGTTCAAGACCGGTGGGTTCAGAGCTTTTATCATGCGCGTGTTTACGACAACTCTAGTGATGGGACACCATTATATCGAGATTTGAAATATTTTGAGATTTAAATTTATTTTGTTTGAATTCTCTCTTTACGAGCAATATTACCAGATCGTATCATAATTTAGTAAAATTAAGTACATTTTGTGTGATATTATGCTGTGTACGGGCTGACATACTGCTGATATATTGTTGATACGCTAATGATACACTGCCTGACACGTTTTTAGTCATAAAGTCATAAACCATAATGTTTAGATAAAAAGTTTTCTAGGGTTGACATATGTACATGTTCGATTTCTAGGCTACGTTTTTAATTCTTCATCGTATAAATTCGAGTAAACGATCGATAACAAATGATCGATACTCTGCCAGCACTACGCCGCAAGTGCGGGTGACGTTTCATTCGGAGCGGAGTGCACTGCGCGCGACGGGACGGGGGGAAAGATTACGAAAATTATACCAAGTTTTTATATCTACAAAAAGTCTCAAACTGTACTAGGGTAGTTAAAAGTTTATTAAATGAGGTTTTTGAGGTTTTTTGAAGGAGGTTCGATTCCTGACAAGTATTCCTGGTGGCGCTAGTGTAGGTATAAGTACCTCTTGTTGTCGCCTTAAAGGCCGTCGTCGTGGAGGTTACATCTCGGATTATGTCCGGCAGCTTCTTATATACATAGTCATAATGAATACATAACCTCAACGTAATATTTGTTTGTTTTTTATGTTGTATTTTGAATTTTTGTATTTAAACTTTCTTATATCTATGTAAGTAATGAATGACTTATACCTGATAACTACAGGTTTAAATTCTGTTATGAATGAAGAACTATTAACTATGATAAATAATAAATTAATGATTAATAGATAAACCGTAAAAAAATATCATAGAAAAATCTTTGATTATATACTTGTCTAGATAGATAGTTCGAGCGTCAAAACGCCAAAAAATATATCAGCCAACTGTTGGCTCATAAGCTGATCCCGCCTCGTCAGTGGCGACTCTGACTTTGTGCGGCGCACACGCGTTTCGTGACAAATAAAGATGACGATTTGCGCTATAAAAGTGTGCAGGAATTACAAAGGACGATTGAAAACAACTAAAGAAATTACTTATCATCGTTAAGTACACTTTGAATCACTGTAAGTTAACGAAACAATTTAATAATAAAGTTTTAATGTTGTCCTTAAATACGATGCCATTTGACGCCATGTTAACTGGGTTGCCTGCTCTATGAATACAACATTTCCATAGTGAATAAAAGCTAATATGAAAAAAGTATTTAATAACGACCCAACAAATATTTTTCGAGATTTTGCCGGCGCCGTAGATTGAGTCGAAACTGCTAAATACCCCCTGCCCCCCCCCATAAGACTGCCCCTATTGAGGTTGCTACTAGGTACATGCCATAGAGATAGGGCGTTTCTGATTGCGGGATCGCTTTTATACGAACCCGCTTTCGTTTCTTATTCATCGTCATCATAATCATGATCAGCCTATATTAGTCCACTGCTGGACATAAGCCTCCCCTAATGAGCGCCATAGCGCCCTGTCTTCAGCTTGCCGCATCCAGCATCTGCCAGCAGTCCTTCGCAGATCGTCATCCCACCTGGCCGGAGGGCGTCCTACTACACTACGTTTGCCGAGTGGCGGTCTCCACTCAAGAACATGTCAACGCCCCGCGCCACAACGGTCGTCAAATGTATCTATATGTAAATAATCCAATTGTAAGCATGATTTTATGACTTGTATAAATATAATTAAGAACTACAATATTATAAATAAACTTTAATTTTCAGTAATATTTTTACTTTCCTTACACATATATTTTACTTAGTAATCCATATGTACAACATTCTAAAAAGTAAATTAAAATTTAAAATTAAATAAACATTTTTTCCCTATTATTATGGGAAATATTCAAGAGCTGGTATCACTCAGTACAGCCACATGTGACGTAGCACGCTTGTAGTTACACATACTTGTGTGCGTAATTCGCACACAAGCGCTTCAAATCTGGCCTATTGTTTTTGTTGCGATTGCAGCGCAACACTCCATCTAGACAAGTATATAATCAAAGAGAAAAATATTGTGGTAAGATATGCGATATGGTTCTCAAGAACAAAACGAACGCTGCTATGTTGTCCTTAGCCATAAATCATATCAGACTTGAGAGCGCTAGAGTCGAGTGGGTAGTCGAGTGGTCAAGTAGCTGCACGAGTGCACTCGCTCTGCCACTGGCCTGATTAATGGCTCGCGAGATGTCACCATAGTCAATAGTCATAGTGCTTTATTTCCTTACGACCTTACAGGACACTTGGACACTTGATAAAATTCATTTTATAAATAAATAAAACTAGGAAATACAGTGCTCACTTTGATTTTTGTTTCCTTTTATCATTTTAAGATAAAGTAAAGAAGCGAGCAAGAAACCTTTACCTTGTTAGGTTGTTAGTTTTCGAGTTGGAGCAAAACTCGTCCCAAGCTTTTTTATCATCTAAATAATCAGATATTTTACAGTAAACCTTTTTACAAAGAATAGTTTTGAAGCTAGTAATAATAATTCAGTGGGTTTTGACAATTTATTTGAATTTATTTACTAATAGTTTTTGCAACGAGAGGGTAGGCAGTGGTCTTCTGATCACTGTTTTTGCGTGAAAGATGAACAAACATCCATACAAACTTTCTTATTTATAATATTAATAAGGATATCTGAACATACCGGCTGTCAATAGCTTCTGTATCGACATGACAAAGCTGACAGCTCCAAGAAACGGCAGAAAGCAATTAATTTACCTAAAGTAGAAATTCAGCCCAAATCAATAGACCTACCAGTAGAACCTCAGCCAAAATCAATAGACTTACAGTAGAACCTCAGCCCAAATTATCAATCAGCCCCATGGTACGTGGAAGCATCATCAGAGGATGTTTCCCGCGTAATTGTGGAGGCGGGATAGAGCCTCGGGCGCGGTGTCGCCGCCACGCGCACTCGATAACTGACTAGAGATGGGTTGGTGTCGATAGATGGTGTATCGATAAAGATGGCGGCAACATAGAATGGCTCAATTTTTTCAAAAAAGGAGTTTCTCAAATCCCAACTTCACCCACTGCTGGGTGGCAAGTTTGGGATTTCAATCTTTTCTGCCACTCCACACGGTCCTCGGCTTCGCCCGCGTAACCTATACGATTTTTCCCATACCGATTTTACCTCGTTTAATGGATTTTTTGAAAATTCCTGAAACAAACATACATTTGCACAGCTTTCCTACAAAAAAGTGTAATCTGTATGTCACGTAAAATATACAATAAACTGCCTAAGACATTAAAAGATCTTGACGACAATATATTTAGTACTAAATTGAAACAATTACTAATTAACAAATGCTATTATAATATTAACGACTTTATGACAGATAAATTTTTACATCATCTTATTTTACTATTGCGCCTGTTACTGTTTTTACTTAATTATTATTATTATTTCTGGCATTGTTTAAAATTTAAATACAAAATAATATTAATTTAGACTAATTATAAAATTTGCATGCTAATCTAAGCAGAACATAATTGAAACTAAAATATTTTTAAGAACTGTGTAACCAACATTGTGTTCAAGCAAATAAACCATCTTTATCTTTATCTTATCTTTATTTATATCAGTACATACTGAAAGTTTCATGTCATAAGCATACTAAATTAAACAATTACAGACATTAAAAAACGGAGCAAAAATACTAATCTCAAACTTTATTAACCTTCTTACGTGTGAAGTTTTATAACCCTTTTTTTTATAAAACATCAATGACGTACTTAATCTTATCGTAAGTACTTATATTTTGCAAACTAAACAATTTTTCACCTGAACTTTACAGTATTTACACTTTACAAAACCTAATACGATTAAGAAGCTACTTAGTAGATTGCTCGATACCTAAGCATATCGATGCTTTCCCCTAGCTAGCTCGCAGAGACGCGTGTCCGTGGCAGCCCCACTTGGCACACCACTAGCTTTTCCACGAAACTTTTATTTATTCTGTCAGGACCACGTCCTTTCTGCTCCCACAAAATATTAATAGTAAGTAATTATCTATCGGGACATAGATCAGCAAAGCAAAGAAGCTTTTGCCTACAGATCTGTCGCTGAACCTATTCGCGGTTGATTACAGGGAAATTATGTCAGAATGTTTTGGACTTGCGACACATTTGCGACGACCGATGTGGCGCGGTGGGCGAAAGTCCGCCTGCGACGCAGGAGGTTGCGGGTTCGATTCCCGCCGTGGAACAAATTTGTGCACGATCTGCAGAAATTTGTTTCGTTGGTCTGGGTGTTTAATATGTATAATAAAAATATCTATCTATGTAGTATATTGTATTAAGTATATCAGTCATCTAGTACCCATAACACAAGCTCTGCTTAGCTTGGGGCTAGATGATGCTGTGTGGACTGTCCGGAATTATTATTATTATTATTTGCTTTAAAATTAAACTATTAATATTCTCATAATGTATAATCAATTCAATTGTGTGATTATCAATTAAATTTTAATTATAATTTTAAATCATAAAACTATCTTCATTAACAACGGAAATTAAAATCAAGGAATATAAAAACTAGTATGTATACAATAGAAACAGTTGAGCTAACTGCAGACTGTTGCAAACAGTCTAAAGGTAGGGTAAAGTAGCTCAATTGATCCATGTCAATACCAGTCAATTATGTATAATTATGTATAATTGTCAATACCAGTCAATTATGTATAATTGACTGGTATTGACATATGTGCAATCAAGTTGTAACTTGATTGATTAATAAACAAAGCAATCAATTTGTGAAGTAAGTACCTATACCTTTATCTATTTCTAAAAAGGGAAGAGCGAATACACCCATCACTAGTATTACCATTATTCTTAAAAGATGTTTTCAAATTATAATTATGAATAAGTATCTTTCATTACTGAAAAAAATATTTATTATTGAATCAGAACATAAGTTGATGATGCATTTCAGGTTACTAAAAGCTGTTTGTTTATGATTTCCTGTATCCTTATAAAACGGTAGACCAATCGTGTGGCCACGAAACTAGGGAATTCTGATTGACCTGTAGCCATTCTGGGAAAAAAAATGATTTGTTCTGAGATATTGGACGAAGGCCAATTGCTCAGAACTCACATTCGAATACTTAGTTTGTATGAAACATATAGAGGTATTATAGTAGCATTAAACTGCGATAATTTTTTCCTCCATATTCGGTAGAGGCATTGCGAACCGCCAAATGTATGAAAAGTGTTGAAAATATTTCGTCATGGTAGACTAATGCACAAACAGTACCTATTAAGGATTTTACAATGTAATGGCATTGAAGTTAATTAGTCAAAGTCAAAATAATGTATTTGCGAACATGAGTCACACACTCACTACTTAATAGGTATGTAGAGTTAATTAGTGGGAGCTAATGCGTTTAAATCCACTTTTTATTGCTTGGAATTTGCCACCTATTAGGAGTTTTTGTCTCGGTTAGGAAAACGATGCGTTACGCTTTCCATTTCTATGCCACTAAGTATCAGTATTTACACACATGGATCAGTTGATCTATCTAAATTAATATTGTAAAGTATTTGCTGATATTGAAACAGTACGATTAATTACAGCTATTATTTACAATTATAACAAACTCCTAAAAAGCAGAGTGCCCAAGATCTGTATAACTTGAATATGCCCCAGCCAGGACCCCAAGGACCAAGTGTTTCCACCCCAAATAGCTCAAATAGGTAACCTCGGCTCGATTAGCGTATTTTCACCGTTTGAGGGACTCCGTTGCAGCCGGCCGTTGCAGAGTCTAAAATCATTTTATGTAGGAAGCGACTCGCTCGTAGAATGTCTCTTGTTTCGTAGCCCAGCCAGACCATAGACTATCGGAGGGCTGTGTAAACTTTCTGATGAGTTACGTGCGGTCGCATAGACACACCTGTTTATTCTGCTCTGGATATTACGTCCCTGGCTATGCAGTGAGAATATCTTTGCGCCTATGATTTTCACTTATGGCTTGAATCTGCTATAGCTCAGATATAGCAATGGCAGTTCTAGGTTCTTTATGATATAAAAAGGTTTCTTGTTGAAATTTTCGAGATATTTCCTCGGTATTTTTCTTCAGCTTTTGTATAAATTTATTAACTAACAGTATCTGGTGCAGTGCATCAGCATTGCCATACAGCGTGGTAATGCAGCCAGTGTCTTGGTGACGCACAGACTGGTATTGACATGAATCAATTGAGCTACCTTTAGACTGTTTGCAACCGTCTACAGTTAGCTCAACTGTTTCAATTTTATAAACTAGTTTTATTTTCATCTATTCCTTGATTGTAATTTTCGTTGTTAATAAAGAGCTCTACTTAGCTTAAGGCTAGATGATGCTGTGTGTATTGTCCAGCATTATTTATTGATTGTATTGTTGCAGCTACAGCGGGTAAAGAGCGGCGCTCCCCGGATCAGGAAGATAGCAGGACGTCCCCTACGCCGGGGCCACCCAGTCCTACGCACAACGGGACTGCCGGTGAGTCCTACAACGTACTAGTCACTACATAGTATAAAACAAAGTCGCTTTTTCTGGCCTGTCTTCATATTATCCCTATGTCCCTTTGAATGCTTAAATCTTTAAAACTACGCAACGGATTTAGGTGCGGTTTTTAAATAGATAGAGTGATTCAAGAGAAAGGTTTATACGTTTAATAAAACCGTGCGAAGCCGGGGCGGGACTCTAGTAAAATATAATTTAACTAGCTGGTGTCCGCGACTTCGTATGCGCAGGATTAGTATTTCGAGCATACTCGTGGTTTCACCCGCGTAATTCCCGTTCCCGTGGGAATTCCGGGATAAAATATAGCTTATGTGCTACTGCAGTCTACAATCTATCTCTGTACCAAATTTCAGCCAGATCCGCTCAGTAGTTTTTGCGTAGCAGCGCCTCACGGTTTTACCCGCGTAGTTCCCGTTCCCGTGGGAATTCCGGGATAGAATATAGCCTATGTGTTATTCCAGACTAATCTATCTCTGTGCCAAATTTCAACCAGTTCCGTTCAGTAGTTTTTACGTGAAAGAGTAACAAACATCCATCCATCTATCCATCCGTACTTACAAACTTTCGCGTTTCTAATTTTAGTAGGATATAGTAGGATAATTATGTTCGAATCCCACCTATCACCTATTAATATAAGTTTTTATAATGTGATATGTATTTTATGTTGATTGCTAAATATTCTCTTGCCCCCAGCATCCTCGACCGAGTCAGTGTCCCCCCCGCCGGAGGGGGGTCGCGCGGCGGCCTTGCAGCGACTACGCAAGTTTCTGTCTGCGCTCGCGCAGTTCGCGGCCGATGTCGGCGTGGACCAGGGCGAGCGGGCGAGGCAGCTTATATTCAACCTTGTGGTGAGTGGGATAGGAGCTACTCTTGCTTAGTACGGGGTAATTTACTGTGTGATTCGTGATCAACGCCAGGATGCCAGTGAATTAATTTGATATGAAATTGATTTGATTTGATTTAGCCCCAAGCTAAGCAGAGCTTGTGTTATGGGTACTAGATGACTGATATACATAATACATTAAAGTACATAGACAGATAATTTTTTATTATAACATAGATAGCACCCAGACTAACTATTAATCAGTTCCATAGATCAGGAAATACAAAATGAGTGCAACTATTAAGTAAAATGTTTGTTTGGACTGTCAGGCCGGCACGCTGACTATCGAGGAATTCCAGACCGGAGTTCAAGAATGCACCAACTACCCGCTGCGCGCGTCCGTGCCCGGGTTCCTCAGAGCCCTGCTGCCACTCGCTCAGAGGGACATACAGGCCAGGGCTCGCAGGGCTAAGCAGGTACGTACGAGACTAGACTAGGTAGACCGGAGTCCAGAGCCTGAATTCCACTAAATAAATCGCTTCACCATTTAAATAGTATAGTGTCAAAATGTCAGTTTTAAAATCTTTTTGGTATTCTACTAGCAAACTTTTTGCGGTTCATTCATAGCTGTGACGATTACCTTTATAACTACCAATTTGGCATTCTTATTATGAAAGTCTCTTCAAGCGCAAAAACTAGTAGAATAAAATAAACCAAAACCAAACCAAATGCACAAACTTCATTTTAATCATCTTGAGACCTTTGTTTTGTCTAAAAATTTAACTAGTCTTCGAAGCACAGATTTGAAGCTATTGCGTAGCCTCATCTAAACCAACTATGCAAAGGTTGCCTGGAAGAGATCACTTCTAAGTGATAAGGCATTGTTATGTAATGTCTATTCTGGTGTACAATAAAGCATTTCTGTATTGTATTGTAACGCGATGAGCGCAACGTCAAATGACACCATGATAGAAGTAGATTCCGTATCTACAAATGATGCAGACCTCAAAGCGTGGCCTGTTCTTCCAGACTCCGCAGCAGTTCGTCCGGTCGCACGAGCACCTGGTGCTGGAGACGGGGGGCGATGGAGCTGACATCTTCCAGCAGCCTGATGCTGCGGTCAAGAGACGCGCCAGTGATCCGTGAGTCTTACTCAATAGTCAATAGCCGTAGTCGTAGTCAATAGCCTTGGGCTTTCATATTTTCAGGATCTTGTTAGGGCTGCCTTGCTTCGGCAGTGTATCGGGGATGTTTGCGAGTGAGACGGAGGCTTCGAAGCTATTATTCGCAAAAAAAAATGATCTGTTCACTGCGGATAACGTGCTATTATTGCATTTTACTGCAATAAATGTATTTATATTAGTTAGTTGATGGACGAATGTCAATAAAAAAGAAAGGAATTACTTTGGTTGTATGACAGTGAATATCTCTTGGATTTTCCAAATTTTATTCTGAGTTGAATCCAGTTTTATGTGGATGATTATGAATATGATCCTATTTTCCCTCTATTTGCAACATGTATATTATGTTTAATTACAAATCACACATTCGTCTTAACCACACTGACCAACCTTCAAAGCCTTCACTGACAGCCGCATCCAAATTAGCAATTAGGCGAACAATCGTAAGGGCCATCAAAGGCTTACCACAAAAAAGTTCGTCAAACCCCGCGGCGGGTGGGAGTGACATCTACAGGGGGAGCCATTGGGATAGGGCTGTAATGCGAAACTGTAGAATAGACGCCCTTTAACTTTTATCGAAGCTTAAAGTCTCAACAACTTAATTTAAAGCAACTAACTTAAGGTCAAACTGACTATATTTAGGATTAAAGACTTTTATTCAACTATTGGACATGTGTCCAAAACTTAAAAAAAAGATAGGATATAGAGTTAGAGATGTATAGTGAAACTAATTCCTTAAGGGGCAAGCCTACACTGGTCTTTTTTATTTTTCTTTCTTACGACGACGAGACGACACTACACAGAAATTAAAGGCTTACTCTTAAATACTGTGATTTTTCAATCATTCATTAAAAAAATGAAAATAAGATAATAAAATAATAAATAATTTTATAAAAAATCTATCCTATATAATTATTGTAATAAGTATTTCAGTTATCAGTTACTAGGAGACGCCTACGTCCATCAGTGGACTGATATAGGCTGATGATGATAATGATATCAGTTCTCTAATACCCATAACAAAAGCTCTGCTAAGCTTGGGGCTATGTTTTTATATGAATTGTCCAGGATTACTAATTTATTGTGAGCAAAATTTGCTCCATATCTCGTTATATCTCATAATATCTCGTGATATCTCTCCGGCTACCCACCCCATCCCTAGAGGGTGGGAGGTGGTACAAATGAGCCGTCCCCGGCACGCAGGTGGCGGTCATTCGCGGTTATTGATGGAAGCACAACTCTTGTTTGCGATTATCGATGATTCTTCAATCTGACGCGAATTGCAGTTTTAATTGAAACGTCACTATCAGTTCCGGGTCAGCTAGCAACAGCAATGTCGAGATACTTGGGAGATTCCAAAGCGTTAAGTTTCTTTTTTTGTGTAATGTACTAGGTAACTGTAAATTTTTCGTCAGAGCTGCCTTATAATTATGTTATAAGTGTATTTATATTATGTAGTCTCATTATAAGTGAACTGATAAGTTTTTAATGAGAATTAGACCGTCCGAAATAATATATTCAGTACTACAGTAGTAGCAGCTTACATTAAGGAGTAGTAATACCGTAGTTATTATTTATTCTTATGGTAATACTACTACTTAATGTATGTTGTGCCCCGCGTCTTCGACCACGAGAATATTTACGAAATTAGCCTATGTTTTATTCCAGGCTTAGAACTACGTCTATTCAAAGTGAATAGATAACAAACATCCGTGCTTTCATCCAAATATTTGCATTTCGGTATAATATAGTGGAATAAAACATCATTATTAACAACGAAAATTACAAGCAAGGAATAGAAAAATTACAACTAGTATTTACAATTGAAACCATTGAGCTAACTGCAGGCGGTTGCAAACAGTCTAAAGGTAGCTCATATGGAATAATATATATTAGTGGTAGGTTCTGTTATCAGTAATCAAAAACCTATAATTCAAGCTTAGCTTACTTTAGGGGTAAATGATGCTGATTGGATTGTCACTATTAAATTACATATCAATCTATCAAAAAATATCAATTTCCTAGTAAAGTGATTATAGGAAACTCATACTTAAATAGATAATGCTGGACAATCTTCATCTAGCAGCTAGATGATGCTGTGTGGACTGTGCAACCAAACAAACCTCTGCTTGTGTGGTTGCTGAAAAAAACAAATTGTGTTCGTACTTACCTTATACTAGATAATATTCTTAACTAGCGACCCGCCCCGGCTTCGCACGGTTTTATTATAAGTATTTTAAAGTTCCTCTTGAATCACTCTATCTGTTAAAAAAAACCGCATCAAAATCCGTTGCGTAGTTTCAAAGATTTAAGCATTCAAAGGGACATAAGGACATAGGGACAGAAAAAGCGACTTTGTTTTATACTATGTAGTGATAAATATACCACATATAATATGAACAAATCTATCTAATGTAATTCTTACTTAAATTCTTCATTACAAAACATACAAAGGCCTTGTATTTAACCCGAACGAAAAACGAGCTCCATCTGCGTTCAAAGTAACCCTTAAAATATGTCGACCACAGCGTTGTTTAGCAGTAAATTATTATCATAGCGCAATTTGGCAGGCGCCGGCCTTTAGATAAACTCGATAAACCCTGATCAGCCGTTGTGTAGAAAGGGGTGGTGGAGAACATTAGCGAATTGATAAAGCGCTCAGGGTATGTGAAATCTGGATTTACTGATTTTTTCATCGAATATAAGGATTTTATGTCCCTGATGTTTCAAACATCCATAGGCTGTAGTAATCGCTTTCTATCAGGCGGGCCGCATGCTTGTTTACCACCGTATTTTTTTAATTTACAAAGCAACGAAGTGACGAAGCCAAGTTCTTTAATATTTACACGGCTTGTTTCGATTTTGCGATACTACGAATATTTTTGATTTCACCATCATAGGATCATTCGCATATGCCCCTACAGAAAATATAATAATGCCTTTTTTGTAGCCTGTTTTAAAGTTAACCAATAGTCACAAATGGAAGGTTTTGAGTCCAAACTTGTCATCATATATCGTGGATGTGGATGAAGGAAGATAAAGAAAAAGACCATTTATTTACTTGCATAAACATAAAAAATATAGGGGTTGGTAAGCTGAATACAGGGGGCTATGGCGCTCATAATGTCCAGCAGATGAAGGTAAGGTAAGGTAAGGTATTATTAAAAAAAATATAATATAATTTTATTCAAAGAAACTCGTACATACACAAAACATTAGTGCACTAAAATATATGTATAAATAGAGCTAAGTTGTTTAGCCTGAACTAGGTAGGTACTAATCCTGTTTTTCGGGCGACAGGAGTTCTAAATAGGCATACAATAATCACTTATTATTATGGCATATATTTAACTATGTTGTTTATATTACAAACAGTTTGTTTATATTACTTATGGCTCATCCACACATGCCCGGCGGCACGGCCGACGGCCAAAGGCCGCAGGCACGTGCATCTTTTACCTGCGGCACGCGCGGCTTTTGGTGCCGGCGACAGTTTGCTTGCGGCTTCGATACGGAGTGGTAGTGTTGTCGTATTCATATAAATAACGAAATGGAAATAACGAAAGGCCGCCGGTAAAGCCGGCGGCAAATTCAGCGGCAAGGCGATGTGAAAGCCGGCAGCATGTGTGGATGCGCCATAAGGTTCCTAACTTACATATACTAATACTAAAAGAAAGATAAACAATAATATAGGTTGATGATGATAACTTTTTAAAACTTTTTATTTCTAATTCGCAAACATTTTGTCTACGCTAGCAGCGGCAAGGCGGTCTGAAAGCCGGCGGCATGTGTGGATGCGCCATAAGTTCCTAACTTACATATACTAATACTAAAAGAAAGATCAACAATATTAAAGGTTGATGATGATAACTTTTTTTAAACTTTTTATCTCTAATTCGCAAACATTTTGTCTACGCTAGTTGGCGGTAGGGCCGCGTCGCGGTCGCGGTGCGTGCCAACCCTGATGTATTTTGTAGCACGTGCTACTTTTTGGATGTTGAATGCTGAATCTATATTGGCAACCCTAGATTATTGTTTATCGTTCGATAATTATTTAAAAGTTGTACCAACCCTACTCTACCACCCTATTAGAATAGGGTAGGTCCATTCGATTGCACTTAAGTATCGGTACGTAGATTTATAGACTTAAATCTAAATTTCTAATGGAAACAGTTGAGGTAATCACAGTTCAAACAATCTAAAGCTAGTTCAACGAAATTAGAGGTAGTGTTCGTACGAAAACTCAGATTCTCTGTCATTTTATGAAAAGTTCGCCTCAGCATCCGATAGAATCCATGCAAGGCATTAAATTATGAAAGGCCAATACAACTTCAATAGTTTTTGTTAACTATGCACAAATCACGCCAAGCCCTCAGTAGGTATAGGTTGAAACTGTTGAAAGTAAAACTAGACATTAAATTGTCTCCGTGATCAGAATTATCAGATCAAAAGGCTTTGAACCGAATATTCAAGAACCGTTTGATCCTCCCTCTTCCACTCAAAAGTTCAACCTCTTTATAAACTTAAGATATACTTCAACAGAACCAAAGATCGTCTCAAACTCTATACAAACTTTACAAAGGCACAAGAGGCGTATCGTTTTGGCAATAAAGAATACGCAAGGGTAGAAGGATAGGCGTGGACGATAAATAAACATCGAAGAATTAACTAAGACAATGCAAAAGTTTGGAATCGAACTAACACGCGGTTGTAAATCCTTGGGCTTGGTGCAAGTCTGTTAGGAAAATTCGTGCAATCTAATGGGAATAATTTATTTCGAAATGACATCTTCTGTTAAAACTGGCCTTTCTTTATGCACATGGGCGTGTTATTTACGAATTTTGTTTGTATTGGGAGAACAACATCGTTTTATTTCTTAACGACAGACGAAAACAACGAAAGTTTTTGTTTAGTAAAAATAGTCTTTGTGTGCACCGTGCAAATGCAAACACAGGTTTCGAAATTTTGCCAATTTCAGGCAAGGAATTTTTTGGAATCAATTTAAAATGATTTGCCCCAGCATGGATTATTATAATTTAAATGTATATTTGGACTATAATAATGCTCTCTCTATCGAAAGCAAGCGTCATAAATAAAAACAATGCCTTATTCTGGCTCTACACAGAGAAACTATTAACAAATCACTGGTTTTTACTTATTATCACTAAACTAGTATCTGCCCGTGGCTTCGCATGCTTTGTTTCTATGGAAACGTCTCAAGGCTATTTCTATCCCATGGGACCTGACTTATGGAATGAAAAGTAGCCTATGTGTTATTGTAGCCCAATCCGTTCCGTAGTTTTTGCTTTACAGAGGAACAAACATCCACACAAACTTTCGTGTATGCAGGATTATAGGTATCTAATGATAAACCTCTTAAAGGCGACTTGGGTGTATCAAAAATATCAACTTTTGTTCTATGACTTTTCCCACAACGTAATAAATCTCCAGTTTTCATTTTTTCTGTTTTGGCGGGCATTTCTATCAACTCCCGCTCGCCTCACCGCAACCTCTTTCTTTCTTTGCTAGATATATGTATAAAATGTCATGTACCGAAACGACATGTCTCATTCTGTGACGCCTAGACAGAGAAAATATAATAAATAAAAAGATTAATATTTTCTTTGTAAGTATGGGAAAAAAATCATTGAATTAGAAAAAAACGTAGAACAAAGGTTGTGAATCTTGATTTACCCAAGTCGCCTTTCGAGGTTAATCATTAAACACCTATAACCCTGTATAGTTTTAGTAAGGATGTAGTTATTTAAAGACACCGTGCCTAAATCGCTTCCTCCCCTGACTCAACCCTGTATCGACAACTAGTCCAAGCCATAAATAACACTGAACAAGCGCACAGCCGCGGCTTTGTTTGCATTCGCCAGCGTTCAATAGATCAGATCGTTCATTATGCCAAATCAATGCGTTTAGGGTGGTTGTTCTAGATTCCTCTGTTTTCCAGACCTAAAGTCAATGATTTAGTAACGGTAAAAAAGATCATACATTCATTTTATCTTATATTTAAATAAAATATATATTATATTTATATAATTATATTTATATAATTAAATATATATTATATTTACAGATCATTTTATTATTTCAAAGAGGATGCTTTTGCAAAGGAAAACTATAAAAAGTTTTAAATTATTTTCATACCAATTAAACGCTTTTCAGTTGGTAGTTATCTCTTTATTTTTTTGCATTTTCACGACGACGCAAATGACTGGGGGGAAGGGGAAAGATAGACCCTTAATGTAAATAAAGTTGCTGATACCAAAAACATAGCTTTTTGCAATGAATTCAACGTTATTGAAACCTATTACTACAGTAGCGCATCAGCATTGCCATACAGTACAGCGTAGTAATACAGCCAGTGTCTTGGGGACACTTCCAACTGGTACTGACATGGATCAATTGAGCTACCTTTAGCTTGCAACCGTCTGCAGTTAGCTCAATGTTTTCAATTGTATATACCTACTAGTTTTC
Organism: Eupithecia centaureata; assembly: GCA_944547425.1. Classification (NCBI taxonomy): domain Eukaryota; kingdom Metazoa; phylum Arthropoda; class Insecta; order Lepidoptera; family Geometridae; genus Eupithecia; species Eupithecia centaureata. The sequence goes on from OX155698.1 coordinate 1,377,725, forward strand.
ATTATGTCTATTCCTTGATTGTAATTTTCGTTGTTATCTTACCTACTACCAACTTGTATGTATGAAGGAAGTTCTGGTTTGGTATTTCGTCGGCGGCGGCAACACCTGTGTCGAATGTGTTGTGATCAGCGCCATCTGTTGGCGAACTTGTGCCGCGGTAATTGCCTACACTAATCTGGTACGAATTAGATTTTAATGTTTGAGTTAGAGCTTTGGGGTTGGAGATTTTTAACTGGTTTTAGTAATTATTGTAAGATAGCCGCGCTGCAAAGTGAGCCCCTATACTTATCACAAGTAGATATCTATTTATGCATTTTTTAAGAATTATATTAAGTATCTAAGTACCTACTTAAAATAAGAACCCATACCTACTACTGAAATGTATGAGATAAAGTAAAAGAAATAGTTTTTGTTTTTGTTTTGTGGACGAACCTAATTGGTTATTCACTTAATTTTTTGTTCAACACTTGATTTCTAATCCTACTTCTTCCTACTAAAATAATAAAGGGCACGTTTTGGATTGCAGAAGTGTATTCACCGATACACTTCTGCAATCCAAAACGTGCCCTCCCCTTCACAGAATTAAACGTCTTATTCTCAATCTTTGACATGCAATTTTTTCTCCATTTCACAAATAACGCATTTTAGCGCAGCTATGGCCTATGTTTCATTTGAGGCCTAGATCTAGGTTGGTTGGTACGTCTTTCAGCCCTATTTATTTAGTAGTATTGACGTGAAAATGTCACAAACATCCGTCCATCCATCCAAACTTTTGCATCTATAATAGTGTTTTTTTATAGATCTACCTACATTCGTCATCACAAACCTATATTAGTCCACTGCTGGACATAGTTTGATCCCTACATTATATTTATTAATAGATATATTTTGTGTACAGATTCTACGAGCCACCCCCGACCAACGGGTCGCACGAGGACTACCCTCCGCACCCCAAGCGTCCCCCGCCCGCGTCCCTGTTCCTCAACCCCCTGCTGTACCCTGGGGGCACGGGGGGGCTGTTCGACTACGGACACTACCATCCCCTGCACGCGCAGGGTGAGCCCACCTTTGAAAGGAGAGATGGTAAGTGATGGAAAAAAGAAGAAAGATTTTTATTTACCTTACAAACTCCTACAAAATAAATCTAAACTACTATTTAATGCTAAGCTACCTAATTTTAATTTGTGCGTAGCAGAGCGCAAGGCAAACGTGGCTCCGCTCAGCATTGTGCTGGATACACACTGGTGTATGCACCCAGCGCTGGTTTTCAGCGGGAACCAACCTAGTCACGACCCTCTGGAGGCGCAAAAATAACAAAAAAACTGTGTATGTGCAATAAAAGTAACAATAAGTATTAAATTTCAATACAAAAACTTATTTGGACTTACTGTTGATGAGGTCAAGGGACGTTTGTGATGACACCACCAATATTGGTCGGACTGAGGTTTCTTGACTGCAATAGGTATATAACATACGCTGACTAGCTTACCGCTCGTGACTTCGCTCGCGTAGAAAGTTACTAAAAAATATCAAAAAAGTCATCCACTATTTTGTACTCTGCTTATGGATATTTTTAAAGCTCCTGAAATTTTTGATTTAATTAATCCTTTTAATAATACTTGGGTGATTCTCCCAGGGTGGAAAAAAACATGTCCGGCTCGAAAAATCATACAAAAAGTATCCCTAGCCCTTTGATTTTTTTTATGATAGTAGATTAGACAAAGATAATAGGGGAGGCCTTTTTTAGTTTTTTAATAATCTTATTTTAAATAAGTAAAAATCAATAAAATCCTTGGAAATTCTGACTTCCGTGGTGCGTCCGGACCTCATGTTCCTGTGTTAATAAATTTTTATATCATTTCCTGAAAACACTAGTACTAATTTACATAGGTTCACAATAACCCAGATAGTTACTTGCTTATTTGACGCTATTACTACGCAAAACTAAGCTTTAGTTGACAAGTTACAACGAGATAACTTCGCGTCCGTCGTTTAGCTCTGATTCACCTGGTGCGCACTAATTCATTCATAAATGCTGTACTTTAACATCTGCGTAAATTGTTGTTAGATCGAGAGAAACTATCAGTCACGCCCCATCAGTGGTGTGTACAACAAGTGTGTATGTCTCCACGTCACTCTGTTATTTCAGTACGTAATCACTTTCCGTGGCTTGGTATCTAGAAATTCTGATTACCATGTTGACTATAAATTTGTTTATGATAATCCTATTGTTTTATTAATGATGATAATTCATGCCTTTTGTGTTCCTAATTTCGACTGCATATTTCAATGTAAAATAAACCAGCAAATTAAGAAAATTTCTAAGATTTTGTTATTATTTTTGATTTCCGTGGTACTGATTTCCGTGGATTTTGCGGGTTCATTAACATCTCAATAATATTTTTTAACAGTTTTTATGATGTTTTTTAGGATAAAAGTTTATAATAAATACAAAATGAATAATTATAATATTTTTAATACAAAGATAAACATTACTAGTGTGATTTTTGTAAAAAGTTACTTGTATTTACAGTAATGATTTAAAGGTGTTTTTGTAGAAACTGATTAAAACTACAAACGTCAAATAATTGGTCCTTAGTTTTAAGAAGCTTAATAATGTACTAACTACCGAAAACACATATTTTTATTGATAAACCAACCCATATTTGATTTGGGTGATATAAATTCTGATTTCCGTGGACACCATATTTTTAAAATTGAATAACTCCGTAACCATAAAGCCAATAAAGTTCCCTTCACTACCAAAAAATTCAAAATTAAATCTTCATTTAGAATGTACTATCATGATGTGCAATTTCGACAAAAAAAAATGTGCCACAGAAGTCAGACAAAAAACGAGTTTTCGTAGAATCACCCACTTACTTACTTACGTACTGAAAATATCAGGTTAATTAGAAAATAAGCACTTAGACGAGTCAAATCTTAAAAGGTACATTTATCAAGATAATTATAAGAAATAAAGTGATAATTGATTTTCTCTTCTTTCATGACATCTTGGTCATAAGCATCCTACATTAAAAAGTTAGAGACATTTCAATAAGGTAATAATCTCAATAACATTTTAATAACTCGTTTTACCCCATTTCTTGGGTTTTTTCGAACAATCCTGAAACACGTGTTCAGTAATTTAAAAAACAGATTGTAGTAGGTAGAAGAAGAGAAAAATAAACATATTAAGTATATTTGTTTAAATACAATAACATTACATTTATCTCCTTTCGATCATAACTTTCAAACCAATGTAGTACTTACCTAGGTACTTTAAAATCGTTCTGGAACATTAGTTTGTTCGCTGGTTCAAAGAGTTTGCATTTCCAGGAGGAATATCAGTCAGGGACGTGTCCTCAATGAACGCAGGCTTCGCGGAGTCGAGGCTCAGCGGCGGCCTGATGAAGACAGACGACGAGTGGAGGAATATCAACACCATGCTCAACTGTATACTGTCTATGGTGGAGAAGACTAAGCGGGCTTTAGCTATACTGCAGCAAAGAGGTTCGTTCAATACATCGAAATATCTCTATTATACTATCTATGTTTTTCAATCAGCTTCGCGCGCTGTATGGCAATGCTGATGCGCTGCGGCAGATACTCACCAGCTCTCGGGTCACGCGTCGCATCGACCAGACGCACAGATATTTTTTTAAAATGCGGAGAGATTCGGTACTCCGTGAACCTAGGGTCTCTACTGCATGTGGAAATGAAATCCTGCTATTGAGATGACTTATTTTTGTTATCGACGGTTTTATTGGATTTTATTATGTAACGAATTATTTAGTCCTTCCGTGTACTGACATCATTATTCATTAGAGAACTGTATAGTTTTCTTGAATTAAACAATATTTTAAATTTATATGTCTTTCCAAAAAATTATACTTTTAACCACTCCTATGATCGCCTTGAATGTTGAGAAAACTAATAAGAAATAGGGTAAAAGCGGGTAATGCCGGTCAGTTGGCAATACCGGTCACCTTACTTTTTCACCAAATACTGCGTTTATGCACACTCACTCATGCAAAGAGTGTGGCGTGTCCATTCCCTGCCCCGCCGCACCAACCCCTTCTCACTTCCGACGATTCGTCACTGCGTTAAAGACTTGTGTGTGTTTTGCGCCAAATTGTTATAACTTTCTGGCCTTAGAAAATAAGAGGTGAGTACTGTAATTTTTATATTTCATTGATTGTCTATAATAATTATTGCGTGTCAGTTATCTAACTATTCGTTAGATTGTGAATTTCAAGCAATAAGCAATGCATTTTTTTTATAATTATTTTTAAATCCAAAAGTGAAAATGCGGGTAATGCCGGTCACGTTGACCGGCATTACCCGCCGCAAGTCTCAGATACAAATAGATGATATTTTGTAATGCAATAAAATTGTTTCTGTTCTATGATCGTAGAGCTTGTCTTTATACCTTATTTATTTTATTAAACCACCTTATAAAAGGAGGAGGTTCTTTGTTTGAATGTTTGTATTTTTTTTGTTACTGATTTTTCTGCCAATTAAGGACGAATCTTGATGACCCCATTTCATATTTTTTTTATACAAACTGGTCTGTAATTGTTCATACTCATGCATACATTTTTAATTTTAGCATATCGAAACAACGGACTAGGAGCCGAGGGCTAAAGGTGAAATGGAGACGATTTAACCAGGGCATTCAAACTTGTTGAAGATGGGGCTTTAATAAGAGAAGCAGCGTGATCTACAGGTATCCCCTTTCAACCCTCCAAGAAAAGCTGAAAAATAAGAACCCTGAACGATTTCCCTGAAGACTATATTTGCGATTTATGCCGTTGAAATAAGTGACCGGTATTGCCAACCAGCTGACCGGCATTGCCCGCTATGTCGGGCAATACCGGTCAAAGCTATATTTTTTTTAAAAGTCTATTATGCCAAGTTTTTTTTAGAAAACAGATCTCAATATTATTTATTATGAAAGAATTATAATTAAATTTAAGTATTCCAAATAGATTTTAAATAAAAAGTAGTTTTTTTTGTAATTTATGTTTAATTTTTCTTAGGTGACCGGCATTACCCGATATTACCCTAACAGAAAGTATGGATCGTTATGTATGATCAATTTACGTATATTTAAAATTCCAAATCCATATAATTTGGGCTTAGAATGATTTAGGTAAGAACATACACATGTTTATTAAGTATGGTCCCAAAATAAGGCTACGCAAAGTTGATTTCAGTGATATTTCGAGCGAGAGCGGTACACTAGTAAATAGTTGGTATAGAGGTAGAGACCAAAAGGATTGTGTGTGACTTGCCTTTTAGTGAGAGTTTCAGTCAGACTTTCTTTTCAATTACACTCAGTAACTATTCTGACAACTGTAAAGCTGTCTTGCCACTTCTAAGCAAATGAAATAACTTCTGCAGGCAGTCCAAACTGCTCCAGTGCAGAGGGTCCAGAGAGCACGGACATCAAGCGAGCTGCCAGCGAGATCATGGCCTCGGCGGTCCGGCAGACGGAGGAGAGAGTGGCTGAGGTGCGGCGGAGGGCAGAGGACGCTGTGAACCAGGTGATACTCATCATAAGGCAGACGGAGGAGAGAGTGGCTGAGGTGCGGCGGAGGGCAGAGGACGCTGTGAACCAGGTAATACTCATCATAAGGCAGACGGAGGAGAGAGTGGCTGAGGTGCGGCGGAGGGCAGAGGACGCTGTGAACCAGGTGATACTCATCATAAGGCAGACGGAGGAGAGAGTGGCTGAGGTGCGGCGGAGGGCAGAGGACGCTGTGAACCAGGTAATACTCATCATAAGGCAGACGGAGGAGAGAGTGGCTGAGGTGCGGCGGAGGGCAGAGGACGCTGTGAACCAGGTGATACTCATCATAAGGCAGACGGAGGAGAGAGTGGCTGAGGTGCGGCGGAGGGCAGAGGACGCTGTGAACCAGGTGATACTCATCATAAGGCAGACGGAGGAGAGAGTGGCTGAGGTGCGGCGGAGGGCAGAGGACGCTGTGAACCAGGTGATACTCATCATAAGGCAGACGGAGGAGAGAGTGGCTGAGGTGCGGCGGAGGGCAGAGGACGCTGTGAACCAGGTAATACTCATCATAAGGCAGACGGAGGAGAGAGTGGCTGAGGTGCGGCGGAGGGCAGAGGACGCTGTGAACCAGGTGATACTCATCATAAGGCAGACGGAGGAGAGAGTGGCTGAGGTGCGGCGGAGGGCAGAGGACGCTGTGAACCAGGTGATACTCATCATAAGGCAGACGGAGGAGAGAGTGGCTGAGGTGCGGCGGAGGGCAGAGGACGCTGTGAACCAGGTGATACTCATCATAAGGCAGACGGAGGAGAGAGTGGCTGAGGTGCGGCGGAGGGCAGAGGACGCTGTGAACCAGGTGATACTCATCATAAGGCAGACGGAGGAGAGAGTGGCTGAGGTGCGGCGGAGGGCAGAGGACGCTGTGAACCAGGTAATACTCATCATAATGTCGGCCTACAAACGCCCACAGCTGAACATAGACGCAGAACTGTTGATTTCGTAAGTGATTTTCGATTTGTACCTGTTATTGCGGTGACACTTAGATATCTCATTTTAAGAAATGGTCGATCCATGTTCTGGTGTAAACTGCGTTGGTGCAGTTTTGCAAATAAATAGACTTTTCTCAAACGACGCCACATATAATGATGCTATGCCGACGCGCTTTCACGATAATGACGACGCGACGGCTGTAATATAGATAAAGGAGAGGGTACTTAAGGGCGGAAGGCAGAGGATACTGTGGTACTATGGTGTGAAGTACTAAGATTATGCAGATGCAAGAAAATTTACAGAACATTGAAGTCGCTCTTACAATACAAAACAATCATTTAAATGCAAACAAGGGTCACAAAGGGAGAAAAGATCTCTGAGAACGATACTTCTATCGTTGTATTCTAGATCGTCTTTTTGAAAACTTTCATAAACATTATTTTTAGCTACTACATCATCGTTTCCATTGCAGGTGAAGCGCCAAGCTCTCCTGGAGCTCCAGCGGGCTGTGGGTGCGGCCGAGACGAAGGCTCTTGAGATCGCGGCGGAGCGCGGGAAGAGACACACGCCGCCGCCCCCCAGGGACCTCAGCCCCGGGGGGTCGCAGCAGCAGAACGTAAGTTACTAATAATAATAATGTCATTTATTTCGGACAACATTAGAACAAAAAGAAAAATCTATACTTTATATAAATGTATACTTTAAAACTAAAATACATATAATGTTATAAAAACTTGACTATGCACACGCGTAGTCGCGTGTGCAATGTGCATAGTCAAGTCGGGCGTGTCTCGGCGCGGGGGATCACGTGATAAGTGGTCCTTGAAACGCCGGAACTTCACGCCTTTCGGCGTCAGGACCCTCACCATAAATGAGCTGAAGCTATCATCATGACGAGAGTCCAGTTTCTCGATCAATTTGATTCCGGCTTTCTTTCCGATGTACTGCGCTACCTCTACGTTATAACCATCCCAGCATGAGTATGCGTCATCAACACTGGGTCATTGAATGAATTCAGAAATGAAAGAGTCTTTTAAACTATGCTCGTGATGTGTGGAGTTTGTGTGTGATAGGTTCTTAGATTCTTATAAGTAACTACTAACTAGGTATCCGTACTGCAATGTTAGAAAACAAAAGTTTTCAATCCGTGCGTCCTACTCGAAATGACCTACGTCGACACTCGAACCACAGTAGGGCTGGTCCACCAGTTCAAAGTAGCTCAGCAAGCTATGGAAACAGCTATTTGAGAAGTTCCTCTGAAGAATATGATTCGTAAAGAAAACATCACAGGACAGAGAACCAAAGTTATCGATAAAGCTAAAAGAAGCGAAAAGCAAGCTGAAGTGACAGCACGACATATGGATGGATGAAAAGGAGCCTTTGTGTTATTCCAGGTCTAGAACCACGTCCATTCAAAATTTCAGCCTGATCCGTTCAGTAGTTTGCGTGAAACAGGAACAAACATCCTTCCATCCATATCTATACATCCATTCATCCACATAAACTTTCACATTCATATCATTGTAAGGATAAAAAAATGTATCTATAATATACGTATTGCGTATATCAGTTATCTAGTACCCACAACACAAGCTCTGTTTAGCTTTGGGTTAGATGGTGCTGTGTCGATTGTCCAGCGTTATTTATTATTTAATGCGATTATGATGAGTTTCTTTCGTCTTCCAGTGTTGTTGGAACTGCGGTCGCAAGGCGCAGGAGACGTGTTCGGGCTGCAACGCGGCGCGCTACTGCGGAGCCTTCTGCCAGCACAAAGACTGGGAAAACCATCACCAGGTACTGACTCCTTTGAAGGTTTTAAAGTATCAAAGCATTAGGGAAAAGTTCATGAAAATTATATTAAGAAGAATCATGGCATAGCAGCAAAAAGAAACAGTAGAGTTCGTTTTAAAATTCTGTCACACACAAACATTGCGTCCTTAGTACATCTACTATTAGAATTTATTTCAGCATTCGGAAACTATAGTCTGCATAATTATGCTGAATTGGAAGCTTGTTGATCTTTGTTTATTCTGATGTGCCTACTAATGAAGTTAATGTTTGTCATTACGTATGTTATCTTTAGTATCTAAAAAAATCTCAAAAAAAAAAATCCTGACAAAATTTAAAGCATACTTAATCTTAATTACAAATTTCTTCCAGGTATGCAGCGGCCGCGACCTAAAACCCACTGCCCTGCTCCGCACCTCACCTCCCTCAACCCTCAAGCCGCCCCGCGCCGCCACCCCCATCACCACCACCGCACAAGCCACCACTCCTTCCGACCGACTCCTAACGCTACAGACCGCCATCAACCAGGAGAGAATAGCAGAACGGCTATTGACCCCCACAGAGAGATTGATACCAGAACGGCTTATCAACCAGACAATGAGTCAAGCGAACATATCTTCAGAGAGAATCCTCAATACTGAGAGAACGTTGAATTCGGAACGTCTGACGCTGGCGAATTTATCGACGGCGCAGGGGTTGATTGGGATAGGAAAGAAATGACGGCTCAACAACAGCCTCAAGTTCCCTAGGAAGTTGAGGAGATAGATTGGAATCTATATTGTTATGCCTTTCAAAATTCATAATTATGTAAATACGTGTGGGTTTTTCAGATTTGAGTAAGGCTTTTGATAGGGTAGGTCATTAATGACAGCTATAATTTGAGGGGTTGCTCAAGGCGGCAAAATAGGTCCTGCACCATTCCTTAGATTTGAAAGACAGAAGTTTTGATATAGAATACTTACCAAAGAGATCTGTGTGTTTATTTAGAGGTACATCACCTGATTACTTTTACAATTATTTATTTTGTAAATATTTGTGCCATAATTCGATTTATTTGTGAAAGTTGTATTTCAAATATATCTATAGCACCATTAACACAGTGTAAAAAGGTTTGTTGCAGGTCACATCACATCGTGTAAATATTGTATTGTAAATATCTATCTAACGTACACATAAATATTTTTTTAAATGATGAGTCAAGCATGTGTTGATTGTTTTTTTAATAGTTCTCTGTTACCAAACTATCAATATCTACCTAGTTAATTAGAAAATAAAGGCACTTAAATTTAAAACATCACTACCTACCTATGTACATAAAATATAAATAATTAAAAAAAACCCTGCATATGTAGTATGGGTTTGCACTTTGTTATTAACTACTATGATAGGTTTTTAATAATTTTAATTTGTAAGAATCAAGTTAGAAAAATCTTTGTATATTAAAAAATACACGATAGTCATTTAACAATTTAAGTCATGAAAAGTGCAATATTACTATAATTAATGTATATTTCGAATTAATTTGTAAGTTTAATACATGTAGTTAAGACATTTGTTATTCTATAGTATTTGCAGTCATTCAATAAAATGTGTTAGAAAAAATATTATTGTGTTTTATTGACACCTTGAAAACAATCTATGATACTCTACTGATATTAAAACCAATTGAATCCCACTCATCACAGTCACATAAAAGAGCTTTATTTTTCATTTCCAATTCGTAAATCACTTTACGCACTATCATCACTACATAGTAAGTATAAAACAAAGTCGCTTTCTCTGTCCCTATGTCCCTATGTATGCTTTAATCTTTAAAACTACGCAACGCAACGGATTTTGATGTGGTTGTTTTAATAGATAGAATGATTCAAGGGGAAGGTTTATACGTATAATAGAACCGTGCGAAGCCGGAGCGGGTCGCTAGTGTACCAGGTTAGGGTCAAATGCCAATAAAACACAGATATTAATTATAGACACGCGTCTGTCGTCCGCACCGCCGCCGCCAGGCGAATGGCTGCGCCATCCCCAGCCGGTCAGTGCATCCGACACGCCCGTGACGTTTAATACTCAGAATACTACATCTACCTTTTACAATGAATAAACAAAATGTTTTTTGTAACTTTTCTACAATAATTATTACAACTAAGATCAGACAGATAGTTAAATATTATTTGGAAAATGCTAAACCTGTACATGTAATTTACATAATATGTTCTAACAAGTTTTAGGTTGGTTACAACCACACCTACCATATCTACTGTTAGGTACAATTTTAATTAACAAGATAGGTGCTTCATTAATCTGTATGATCCGTATTTTGTTTAGTGAAACCTATATCACATCTCCACCTATTTCTTTACAAAAGAAATGACTTACTTATAATTTATTAAATTTGAAAGGGATACTTTATTACAACCTTTTACCTAACTACTTAATCCAAACCGAAATGGATAAATCTGTTTTGAACCATTTATTTGTCATCGTTTTGATCACCGGTCCTTATCTGTGCAATCTTCCCATATGTTTTCTTCGACTTTACCTCGCGAAATACTGACAATCGTTGAGATAAACGTGTTCTTGAGTGGAGACCGCGACTTGGCAACGTATTGTAGGACGCCCTCCGCCCACGCGGAATGACGAACTGTGGAAGACTGCTAGCAGATGCTAGATGCGGCAAGTTGAAGACAGGGCGCTATGGCGCTCATTAGGAGAGGCCTATGTCCAATAGTGGTCTAATATAGGCTGATGATGATGATTTTTTTTTTATTTTTTTTTATTTTTATTTAGTACAGGCACAACAAACAACTATATTTTAAACTTAGGTTAACAATTTAAATAATATTACACTTGATAAAAATACAGCCCACTACGTTGTACTCATATATGGTAACAAGATTATCAGTACTTATCGCTACAGGTTGCTGACTCTACAATAAAAATAATGTATATAAAACTATGAATATAAATGAAACTTAAATCTAGAAAAGGATCTATATACTAAATAAGGACTAATTACAGCTAGCATTTATTACAAAACTTAACTTAATTTGATTAGATACATAATTATTACTATTATATGTATATGTATACTTAACAAATTTTCAGGAACTCTACATTAAGACAATGATTAAAACTCAACAAATTAAAAATTAGATTAGAATTCAGGACACAGCTTATTTAGGACCAGAGACTTAAATTTACCTGTACTATCCGCGAATATGTCAATATCTACGAAATGTGCATTATAAGACTCTACCATGCGGCGTATAGGCATACGACGACCTGCATTGGTGCGACAAGTGTTCAGATAAAATAGTTTACCTGCCAGAGCTTCTCGCTTGTGCACTGTACGAGGCACGTGGTATCCCAAGCCAGAAGTGAGGTCGATACAGTCAAAATTATTATTAACAATTTTATATAATGTTACGGCTTCAAGGTATTTACGTCGAGATTCAAGTGATATCATTTTGTAGTCCTCTAAGAGTTGCTCATAGGATAGATAACGTCTTTTACATCTATAATTTGTTGCGCGTAGAAATTTTCGCTGAACCCTTTCAATTGAATCTATGTATTTGTTATAAAGGGGGTTCCATAAGGGGACAGCGTACTCCAGTTGCGAGCGGACTAATGTATTATATAGATATATTATATAGATATAAGTATGTAGAGCTGCGCTTGAAGTCAATGGATGATCTCATGACAAATCCATACATTTTAAAAGATTTACTGATTATGTTATCTATGTGTATATTCAGGCAAAGTTTCGCATCAAGGTGTATTCCCAAGTCACGCAAAGAATCAACTTTGGCAAGTGTTTCGTTACACAGTTTATATGAAGCTTGTACAGTATTAATTTTTGTAGTAAATGTAATTTGCGCACATTTAGGAATACTAAGCTTCAGTTTATTTTTAATACAGTAAATTGAGAGCCTGTCTAAATCTTCTTGGAAAGCATATCTTCCAGTTATTTTTCAGTTTCCAATCTAGTATATCATATCCCATCTTGTAGACGACTGTGTGTAGTAAGTACATAATTGGATAGAGGTTTGATAGAGGAGGCAGTATGTTTTCTTTAGTGTGGGCTTCTCATTATGTAGACTTTTTGAACCTTGTCAGATTCTGTTACTTATCTCTTTCTAGATGCATATTAATTTTTGTCTTTAGTTTCCAGAACAGCAAATTCTATGTTTAGGAATAGTTATATTTTTATATTTTCTTGAAAGAATCTTGAATCTTTTATTCTTTACTAGCTGGTACCCGCGACTTCGTCTGCGCATGATTAGTATTTGAAGTACTCGCGATTTTACTTGCGTAATTCCCTTTCCCGTGGGATTTTCGAGATAAAATAAAGCCTATTTCTTATTCCAGCTTATAATCTATCTCTGTGCCAAATTTCATCCAGATCCGTTCAGCAGTTTTTGCGTGAAAGAGTAACAAACGTCCATCCATCTATCCATTCATCCTTACAAACTTACGCGTTTATCAGTTCAATTCAGTTTGGTTCCCCTGGGCTATACGGGTTTTCAAAAATTTCTCACAGCATCTGAACGACGCGCGCGCGTCGTTCAAATGCTGTGAGAAATTTTTGAAAACCCGTATAGCCCAGGGGAACCAAACTGAATTCCGGGATAAAATGTATCCCATGTCCAATCGTCCCGAGTTCCATTCGAATTCATTCACTTCCCTCGTGATGCGTGGTTAAAGAATTTTTCTTTCACCCTCTCTCCCAGGGGAACCTTACCGAATTCCGGGATAAAAAGTATCCCATGTCCTTCCTTGTAGTATGAACTCAAATGGTCCCAAGTTTCATTCCAAGTCATTAAAGAATTTTTCTTTCACCCTCTCTCCCAGGGGAACCTTACCGAATTCCGGGATAAAAAGTATCCCATGTCCTTCCTTGTAGTATGAACTCAAATCGTCCCAAGTTTCATTCCAAGTCATGCAGCAGTTTCGGCGTGATGAGCGGTAAAGGAATTTTACTTTCATACCCTCTCCCATGGGAACCTTACTGAATTCCGGGATAAAAAGTATCCTATGTCCTTCCTCGTAGTATGACCTATAATCATGCCGAGTTTCATTTAAATCCATCAAGTAGTTTCGGCGTGATGCGCGTTTACGATACAGACAGACAGACAGACAGACAGACAGACAGACAGACATGAATGAAAAAAATTACAGTTTTGGCTTGAGTATCGATAATAGAGTGCCCTCCAAAAAAAATTTTCAAAATATCTTCAATGTACAGATTTGGACCTGTTACAGTTTTATTATAAGTATAGATTAGGTACAAAGTAAAAGTAGTAGTTCTATACAAAGAAACAGTGTAATTCCGAACTCTTTGTAAAATAGTAAAACTATCTGTGTAGGTGAACTGTTAAAAGTATATTTGATCATCTATAGGAACATACCAAGAAATAGTCAAATACCGAACTCTTTGCAAATTAGTTCAAACTACCTGCGTATTTGAACTGTTGACCTAATGGTCAACATCAGATGATAATTCAACTGTTAGGCTACCCTCCTGTATAGCTGGTATACCTGGTGTGTCTAACCGAGAAAATATTTCTCTAAGCAAATTTATAGCAAGTACCTATATGAATTTTGTATGGTCATTTAGTAGTTTTAAAATTTTTTGTGTGGCGTTTTAACAGCCTTCCGTACCCAGCAAATTTTGAATGCCTGGGTACATCAGCTCAAGGCTGAACTGAAAGAGTTGGCCTTTTCATTGCATACCACGGGTTTGGTGTGAATACCAGATTACGACCTTAACAAATCTCATGATACTGAGTTCTGCATCATTGTCGATTTTCAGTAACCACGGCTGTGTATGTTTCCACTTTTGAGCTTTTGATTTTAAACTTTTATGGTAGATACTTTAATAAAATATGTGGATCCCACGCAAACGTTAGCATTAATGGTCCCTAACATTTTGTGCTGTTGCAAATAATTTAGGTACAATTATTAGCCATTCCCAGTGATTATTTTTGACACTAATCCGTGTCTTTCTCAGTCGCTTCTCTTTTTTCAGATAGAATTGTGCATCATTAAACCATAATAAAGGTTGTTGTTGATGCTCACCCTCATTTTATACTTAAGACATATTGTATTAAAATACATCTGTTTTATATCGGTAGGTATACATCGGTCGGAACTCGACATTCAACTTTCAATTGTAGATTATTAGGTACATATTTACTAACCCATTCACTGCCCAGCCTCTGCAGTTTTACCCCCAGGGACGCGGCAATGAAAATAGTAACTTTAAATGAATTTATTTGTTCAATTTCACAATTAATTTATGTAATATTATTTTATTTTCTTTTATGTAATTTATTTGTTTTCTCATGTAATTTACTCATTTACTTTAGCTTAGTTCAGTTCAGAATATTCGGTAGTCGAACAAAATAGTATATGTTTACAGAAAAGAAACTTTTCCATCTCGTTATTGTAGCTGTTTTAATTACAAAAATGATTTATTTGAAGTACTATTCAAAAGTATTTAACCTAAGATGGTCATTATTTTTGTAGTCTAATGCAGCTAAATAATCAGCGATGGGAGGCACCTTCTAGGTCTGTCCTCCAGAATACTTGCTGAGCTGGACGCCTTTGATTGATTTTGACACATGAAATTTTCCATGTTCTAAATAAGTCAAAATTCAAAATTCAAAATTCAAAGTGCTTTATTTCCTTAAGACCTTACAGGACACTTGGACACGTCATAAAATACATGTTAAAAATAATTGAAATTATGAAATAAAGTGCTCACTTTGATTATTGTTCACTTCGGTCTATTTAGGTAAAGTAAAGAAGCGAACAAGAAACCTTTACCTTGTTAGGTTGTTAGTTTTAGAGTTGGAGCAAAACTCGTCCCAAGCTTTTTTATCATCTAAATAATCAGATATTTTATAGTAAGCCTTTTTACAAAGAATAGTTTTGATAATTTGTTTGAATTTATTTACCGATAATTTTTGCAACTCACTTGGAGTTTTGTTGTAGAAGCGTATACATTGCCCTTTGAAAGATACATTAACTTTGTTTAATCTAGTTGTGGGCAAAGCGAGTTTATTCTTATTTCTAGTATTTACATTATGTATGTCACTATTTTTAGTGAACCTATTGATATTTTTATGAGTGTACAACAAGTTTTTATATATATATTGACATGGTACTGTCATTATGTTTATTTCTTTGAATTTATTGCGGAGAGATTCTCTGGGACCCATATTATAGATTGCACGAACAGCCCTCTTCTGCAGCACAAATACGGTGTTAATGTCTGCAGCGTTCCCCCACAGTAGTATACCATAAGACATAATACTATGGAAGTAGCTGAAATAAACAAGTCTAGAAGTATCCACGTTTGTAAATTGACGGATTTTTATGACTGCATATGCTGCAGAACTGAGTCTCTTCGATAGCTTATCTATGTGTGGGCCCCATTGAAGCTTACTATCTAGAGTGATTCCTAAGAATACGGTACTTTCTACAATGTCTAACGTTTCTCCTTTCACGTTTACATCAGCCTTAACTTGTTTCACATTAGGTAGAATAAATCTAATACATTTCGTTTTGGTTTCGTTAAGCAAAAGATTATTGACGCTAAACCAGTGGACAACTTTTGAGATTGCATTATTCACATCGTCGAAATTTGTAGTTTGTCTTTTCATTTTAAAAATTAAAGAAGTATCATCAGCAAATAATACAATCTCGTGATTATTCTTTACAAGATCAGGCAGGTCGTTAATATAAACTAAAAACAGGAAAGGACCGAGGATAGAACCCTGCGGTACACCCATAGTAACTACAGACCCCGAAGACCGTTTCCCATTAATGTCAACTCTTTGTATCCTGTCACTTAAGTAAGATGAAAGAAGATCCAAAGAGGTGTCATTTATTCCCTAGTGATGTAGTTTCCTGATTAATGTCTTATGGTGTACACAATCGAAAAAGTAAATATCATTTTTTTTTTTATAAATATCTTCCATTATTATCTTTTTAAACAAATTATGTTTGTATTGCTTGAATTGGTATTAAATTTATTTATTCAATTAAATATTCAGTACATTTATTTTAGCCATATTTCACCAGTACCCAATTTAGAACTTATACGAAAGAATACTTTTAAACCCTTTGACATTTGTAAGTACTCTTTTGGCCATTATTAAGTAAAATATTACGTACATAATACGTATTGTATTTCTTCTCACTACGAACTAAGTAGATAATTTGTTTTTTCTTGGTAAAAAATAACTATAGATGCATACACCTACATCTACTTTTTGCAAACCTCACGATCCAAAAGATTGATCCTTTATGAAGCTTCTGATATCTTATAGAGCTTATGTGCAAAAGCGTTACCCTCTTCGCGAGAGGTGTTGTATGTCTGTTGCATTAAATATAACAATAACCTCTATGGGTCTTCATTTTCTTGTCACAATCCAAAGATTTAATTGATGTTATACTTGTGACCATATTTGTATTATATGTACCAATGACATTTATTTTTGGGAGATAGATACCGTTTCGACCGTTTTTATCGAATCTACCTCTTATTCTATAGTTTTGTTCTTGGCAATCCAAAGATTTTATTAATGATGGATGACACTTGTACTATTTTGGTACAATCTGTACTAATTACATTTTTTTTTTGGTAGGTACCGTTTCGGTTTTCAACGAAACTACCTCTTAACCTATAGTTTAGTTCTTGGCAATCCAAGGATTTTATTAATGTTGACACTTGTACCATTTTTGTACCATCTGTACTGATAACAATTATTTTTGGTGGGAAGGGATCGTTTCGATTTTACCGAAACTACCTCTTAATCTCGTTAGATTACTTAACTACTTTAGTTCTTGACAATTCAAGAATTTCATTAATGTTGATACTTGTACCATTTTTTGTACTATCTGTACTAATAACAATTATGTTTTGTTGGTAGGTACCGTTTCGATTTTCACCGAAACTACCTCTTAATACTTACTTTTGATCTTGGAAATCCAATTTTTTTTTAATCTTGAAAATTGTACACTATCTGTACCAATGACAAATATTTTGGTAGGTACCGTTTCGATTTACACCAAAACTACCTCTTAATCTAGCCTGCCATGCAGCAGAGCAATACGTCTTGGGGACTTATCCGATTGGTATCGATTACGGATCAGTTGAGCTACCTCTAGATTGTTCGTAACAATCTGCAGCCGGCCCAACCGATCTAATTGTTCAAGTTTATTTCTTCCCCTTAATTATAATTATCTTTGCTTATAAAGTATAACATCTATTTACCATCTGTTAGCTATTTCGATAACTAACCACATTTTATCATTTACCATTATTTAGTACTAATTTGATCAAAACAGACTAAACTGCCATGGAACTTTTAATTTCTTTGTAATTTAAATTAGATTTTTTAAATAGTTCAAGTATTATATTATTAATGCATTTCAAAAACTTTATAAATATACAAACTATAATTGGAAAGTCTTTAGCTTTGTTTACTCTATTCTAACAATCTATTGATATCTAAATATTATGAGCTTTTTTCTTCTCAAATAAAAAATTTATAAGTACAAGTCTCAGATCCAATCTGTTTACTTGTCAACTTGTCGTTAATTACATTATTTCTCAGAGAATAATATATTATCCATTCACATAAAGAGAATGTTTATTATGTTTACTTAGTACCAAATGTACTTTTTAAACTAATTCGATACACTGTAAGCCAAATGTATTTGATTGCTAGAACGGTCAATAAATTTTGGATCCGTTCAATTTCATCGAACTTATACTTACTAGGTACTTACCATATTTTTTTTTTTTTTTTTTTTGGTGAAAATCTTTATGTACCTCTACTATATCTGTCTGATATGCAAATATTTATTAGTAGGTACCGTTCGTTTGAACTACCTGTTATCACATCTTATCATAATAGGTTTTTTTGGGTACCGTTCATTAGAACTACCTCTTGTCAGATCTTATCATTGTGGGTTTTTAGGTACCAACCAACTTCCGTCACCCAACTGAGTCACAAACAGATTTGCAATATTTATACTTGGGGAAGTCCTCAGAACCTCAGAAAGCATAACTAACTACATATAAACTTAATTACTTAGGTACTGATATTAGCATCCCAGAACTTCTTCTTTTTAACAATGTAGGTAGGTGATCATCTTTTCGTTAGACCTACTCAAATTTGCTAACAAAGTAATTTTGTATCTTTCTAACCTATTTGAGGGTAGTTATAACTTTCGCCAAAATGGCACGGCGAATAATGTATTTGTTGTTTATCAACTATGGTATTTATGTAGGCACAGGGTTTACAGTTTATCAAGGTAGGAGAATCATCGAGCATGTAGGTAATCATTACTACGATGCGATTATTTACCAGCATTTGTTTGCAACTCAGATTAGGCCGTCAGTTGATTTACCAATTGCTTATTTGGAATTATTGGCACTTACCTCTTATTTTTTAGTCACTGGCAGGGTCGCCACTTGTACCAGGTTAGGGTCAAATGCCAATAAAACACAGATATTAATTATAGACACGCGTCTGTCGTCCGCACCGCCGCCAGGCGAATGGCAGCGCCATCCCCAGCCGGTCAGTGCATCCGACACGCCCGTGACGTTTAATACTCAGAATACTACAGCTAGTAGTACTATAAATGCGTATGTTTGGGTGAATGGATGGATGTTTGTTACGTCTTAACGCAAAAACTTCTGAACGGATCAGGCTTAGGTAAATTTTGAGTTATGTAGTTGCGGGCTTTTCATCTCATAAATCACTTCCCATGGAATAGTATATCCTTGAAATTTTTCCTTAGAAACGACGCGTGCGAAGCCGCGGGCAAATACTAGTATTTCTAAAGAAAATCTGAGACCTACTAACAATGGTATGAAATGTAGGGTACATTTGGTGCGAGACTCGTAGTCGATCGCAGACTCGTAGTCGCAGCGAGTGGATCTGAAAACCGATTGACTGAAAACAAATGACTAGGTATAAACATAGTACCTACTTAGGAGGGATTTTTTTCTTACTTATTATAATAGAATAGAAATCAAATGTTCATACAGCATCCAAAAACATAAAATAAAGTACTACACGCACACAAAGGTGAAAAGCTACTTAAAATACAAGTTAAAATTAGAAAAAACAACTAAAAAACTAAAGTAGATAACTATCTTAGAATTTCAAATAAAACGAAAATTTGAGTATCACAGTTCGTTTCGTTATTATCTACCAATTATAGCACAACCAGAGAGAGAGAGTATTTACAAAGATGACAGGACTACGATGACATGATAGCATGACTACGTTCAACATCTTTGGTTTATTCACGCCCAATTTGGGGGTAAAGGTAATATTCCCCAAAATGGTTACAAGGGGAGATCTTCCCTGTACAGGGTCGGCCCAACTGGCCCACTTACCCGGGGTCTTTCGACCGACAGTTGATGTCGGATAGTTCTATATAGGTCAGTATGTAGGTCAGTATGTATGTAGTGCGAATGTAACTCGCGTGCTGAGGGCTGAGGCTGAGGGTTTCGAAGTTTTGTATATATCTACGGAACGTAGTAATGCTAGATCTTAGGTAGATATAAATACTATATTGAAAAAAATCTTTGTCTATGAGAAATATCTGCTCCCGGCTTCGCGCGCGTTGTGTCTATGGAAACGTTTCGAACCTATTTGCTTTGAGTAGCTTACTTTGGGGCTAGATGGTGCTGTGTGGATTGTCCAGCATTATTATTATTATTTCACTTTATTTATTTTAATACTCGTTAAAAAATACATTTTTTACTATAGAAAATACAAAAATATTATAAAACTAATCTACAGTAAAAAATATATCAAAACGGTGGATCACCGGCCGCGAAGCTAGGATCAAGCAGCCGGTGACTAGGGTTGCAGACAGAGGAACTTCCTGACGATACGTGCCGAATCCAGGAGAACCGCTTTTTGGATCTGACCCTTGATCCAACTTCCTAGCGAGAGTCTCTTGAGATGTTTATCGAGGCTCTTCGCTATTACCCCGTTAACCGAAACGACTATCGGGACGATGGTCGCTGAATCAACATCCCACATGCTGACAACCTCGTTAGCCAAATCAAGATATTTACTGAGTTTATCTTTCTCAGCTTTAACGAGGTTAACATCATGTGGTATGGTGACATCAGCAAGCACCGCCCATCTTTCTAACCGGTCTATCAGTACAATATCAGGCTTATTTGCAAGAATAGTCCTGTCTGTAATGATAGACCGGTCCCAATAGAGCGTGGCACGGCTGTTTTCGAGAACTGGCGCTGGTGTGTATTTATAGTATGGAACTTCAGGACCAGTAAGGCCATATCGGAGAGCAAGTTGTTGATGTATAATTTTGGCTACTTGGTTGTGTCTATGCAAGTACTGAGAGTTAGCTAGGTGCGAACAACCCGAAAGTATATGACGAAGGGTCTCCCCTGGAAGATGACACGCTCGACAGATATCGATCGTGCCATCTTTCATGATATACTTTCGGTAATTGTTCGTCTTAACTACCTCATCCATAATTGCACAGACAAAGCCTTCGGTTTCCCCAAAGAGGTCACCGAAACGTAGCCAGTTTACTGAGCTTAGGAGATCTACATCAGGACCTGTGAGGACCTTGTAGAATCTCCCATGCAGCTCTTTGCTTTCCCATATGGCCTTCCTGTCCTCTATACTCATCACTATAGGTTTACGCCAGTTCTCGTTAGCTAAGGAGAGAGGAGTAAGGTTCTTATCAACTGCAACTACGTCGCGATGCATTTGGTATTCGGCTTGATGGAAATAATTTCTGAGATTGCAAACCTCACGGTTGTGTAGGGTCTTAAAAAGCCTCGACCGCCACATTTCCGTGGGATGTACAATCTCATTACCGAAGATCGGGGGTGTCGCATGCGATGAGTAGTTAAAAGTTGACGAACCCTACAGTCCAAGGCATCTAGTTCAGTCTGAGTCCATCTTAGTATGCCAAAAGTATAAGTAAGCAAGGGCATAACCCAGCCATTGAAGGCACGCACCTTGTTGCCACCCGACAATAGGCTATTTAGCACTTTTGTAAGGCGGCAGAAGAAGCGTTCCTTCACCGACTGTTTTATTTCCCCGTCCACTATACCCAAGGCTTCTGGCATACCAAGGTACTTATAAGTTTCACCCTCTGAGAGAGATTTGAGGGACATAAGCTCTGAAAGTTGCAAATTATTAGAATTTACAACTTTCCCTCGTTGTATTTGTATGACCGCACACTTATCAACGCCGAACTCCATGTTAATAGCACTACTAAATATCTGTGTGATATTCAAGAGGGCCATTAACTGTGTTTCATTCGGCGCAAATAGTTTGAGGTCATCCATATACAACAAGTGAGAAATAACCTCACCCTCTCTCCGAAGGCGATAACCTATTCCTGAATCTTTCAGTAGGGTACTGAGTGGATTCAGGGCTAGACAAAACCACAAGGGACTCAGACTGTCGCTCTGGAATATACCTCTCTCTGTCCTTATCAGATCAATGGTCGCAGGTGGAATTAATCGGCTGCCTGGATGACGAAGAACCGTAGTCCACTGTCTCATACATGATCCCAAGAATGATCTTAGAGTAGTATCTACTTTATACAACTCTAAGACCCTCTCAAGCCAAGTATGAGGCACCGAATCATAAGCCTTCTTATAATCGATCCATGCAGCCGATAAATTCCCTCTGCCACGTTTGACCTTTTGGCTAATGGCCATGTCAATGAGGAGGAGCTCCTTAGAGCCAGTCCACACGGCGCGTTGCGTCAGCGTTGCGTCGACGCAGCGCTACCGTTGCGTTGTTTTACATACAAATAACCAAGGTGTTCACACGGCGCGCTGCGTCGTCGCAACGCACACATGACGGACAGCAGCCCCCGAGACGAAGCGGGAGGGGGTGTGCGTCGCCGCTGCGCCAACGACGGAACAAGACTGCATCGTAGTAACGCTGCGATGGCGCAGCGCCTGTGTGGCCGGCTATGCGTCAAAATATTTGCGTTGCGACGACGCAACGCAACGCAACGCGCCGTGTGGACGGACTCTTAGTACCACGGGACCCAACCCTACATCCATTTTGAGCAGGTGCCAAAATATTGTTCGTAACAATATGTGTGTTAATTTTTGTGGTCAAGATGGATGTAAGTAGCTTATAGATCGTTGGTAAGCACGTTATGGGTCTATAATTCTTTGGCTCCGCAGTACTACCTGACTTATGGAGCAGGAAAGTTACACCCGTCGTCATAAAAAGTGGGAGCGACCCGATCTCAATTGCTTTTTGGAATTGTGTGGCCAGAACTGAATGTGAGCATCGAAACCATTTTAGCCAAAAGTTATGCAATCCATCCGGGCCAGGACTTTTCCAATTATGGGCCGAACGGATCGCATTACTTACATCCAACGAAGAGATAGTAATAGCGTCCATGGTTTCGATGTTTTCACATTCAGTTCTTACCACATTCATCCAGTCCGCCTCCGTGTGTTCGACAGGTAAAGACCAGACGCCTCGCCAAAAATTATTTCCAGTTTCGGCATCCGGTACTTGACCATCGGACACACGTAGATCGGTTTTCTCCCAGTCTCGGTAAACTTTCCTTTGGTCACTTTGAAAGTTGCGATTCTGCCAAAACCTGTCAACTCGCTTTTTATACCTTTTTATACGGCTTGCCAAAGATTATATTATAGTAACTAGATGTAACATTATAAAAACGAACATTTGACACTGTTTTGACTTCTTGCTCTTTGGGAGTATGCCATATGAAAAAAAAAGATAGATATAATTTTTCAGTTCAGTTTCAGTTACATTCAAATACGTATGTGGTCAATCTGATTCTTGTCTGACATTCTACTGAAATGTGAGAATAGTGATGTGAAATTCTGTACTTATCGATTAAATTATGATTTCAGTAAGTAAGCAGGTTTGTTGTAACCGCTGCATTGTATGTTGATCATGACGACCGATGTAGCGCGGTGGGCAAAGGTGCGCCTGCAACGCAGGAGGTTACGGGTTCGGGAATCAAACCCCTCAGAACAAATTTGTGAACGATCTGCAGATATACCTATGTTCCGTTAGTGTGGGTATAAATGTACTATAAAAAATGTATATCTATGCATAATAATTTATTTAATAAATCAGTTATCTAGTACCCATACCACGAGCTTTGAGTAGCTTACTTTGGGGCTAGATGGTGCTTTGTGGATTGTCCAGCATTATTATATATTATTATAAAAGAGTATAATAAATTCAGTTATGTTTAAAATCCGCAAGCTGTAATTTTACTTGAAAAGATATACCAATATTCATTAATCACCTATATTTTTTGGGTGTTTGTGGGGTTTTATATTAAGTTTGGAGTATGTGAGTCAATAATGATTAAATCAATCAGCTGGTAATGATTGAAACTACAACCCCCTCAAGGATCTAGATCGACTTAACCGGTACCTGACCCTGTAGGTACATAATATAAATAAAGACCTACTAAGGTTATTTTGTTAAAACTTACATAAACTTGATAAATCTTCTTGATAATAATTATGTTTTTATTTAAAATGGGGTTAAGCGGTGATGGTTGTTTGCCGTCGTTATTTAGGATATGAGCAGTGAGAAAACTTAGGTAGGTACTTAGTTACATTAACATAAACGAAATTATTTTTAAAGTATTTTCACGTCGTATACTACTATACTTAACTGAAATATTTTGTGCTTAGATACCACTTGGATGCTATCATTTAACCTTTATTTTCAAAGTTTTTTTGTAAGTCCTTTGATATCCAATTCTGTGGCACGAAACATGGAAATGTAAAAAACACCAACGAGAATTCTATGATGGCTCCCAGACATGTCTTCTCAAGTTTTATTTCCATTTTTCTTTTGTTATTGGATATTTTGTATATCTAGAAGTGAAAGATAAGAATAAGTTGTGAACTTCTAGCTACATTGCAATCTTTAGTCTCCTAGATCTTACTAGCGACACCATAATCAAGTTTTGATTTCTAACTCCAACTTAGTCGGTCCATGTAGGTACCGTAGCACTATCTCGGTAGGTAGGTATAATTCTCAAACTACGACAATTTACTTTTGAATCATCATTTTGTCAACCAGTATTAGACATTCATCGACAATACATTATCGACAACTACCAGTACTTCACTAGGTGGCATCAAAATGGTACATCAGATGTCAGTTTTTCGTATTGTACTTTAATATTAGTGAATTATAGAATTATACTGCTAATGAGCTGTAAATAACGTAGTAAAACAGTTATTATATTCTATGTACAAAAAACTATTCAACATATTGTAAAGAAAATACATGTAATATTCGCGTAATATCCGCGTCTATCACGATTATAGACTTACCGATGAAAAGATATCTTGCGTTTATCTTCACATAAAGATCCCAAACGGCTTTTACAACCCACAGCTACACAAGTCATTATATACTAAGTTCTCGATTAAATATTATATATAAAACACAAAATTACAAATAAAACATAAACACAAATTTTCATTTTCTCAATCTGACATTCACATGTCACCGTACGGTATCAAACAAAACCAAAACAATATCAAATCGGCTACATCGCCTTATAGGATGACAGTGACCATATGCTCTGTCTACCTTACGGAACGTAAGTACCTACTTGGTCTTAGCGGCTTGCCCACGCATAGACTTTTTGTTTTAGGTAGTCTATGCGCTCTGTAGCACAGGCTAAATAGGCCTGAGGTTGAATTTCAGTTCCGTCAAAAGCCTGTGTCACAAAGCGCATAACCCGAGGTCTATGGTTGCCTTCCCTAAGGGCTCCCACACAAAACTGCGATTTGGTGCGATGCGATGCGATTTGATGCGATGTCACACGAACTTGATTTGCGAATTTCTGCGATGCGAATTTCTGCGGCGAACCGTTTTGTAGGGTAACCATATCTTCAAGTTTAGTCCGCCGTATTGGACGTGTTTTTAGGAAGCGTAAGATGGATCCCAAAAAGATAATTGAACCGATTTAAGCAAAAATGATCCAACCCACACAAACCTCATTTCGAGATAATCGATATTTAAGTTTGTGGCGGTATTTCTCTAGCTTTGTAATACAAAATGTTGTTAAACTCAACTTTTTTGCTATAAATAATATAAAGAATAAATTGTAATAGTTTAGTAGATAATAGGGAAAACTTGCGCCTGGATCATTATTACAAAATTAATTTTGTATGGAAAGAGCTATGTAGGGTGCAAAAATTAAAATGCAAAAATGATTCAAAGTGTGTTAAAAATTAGTAATCATTTTTGTGTTTTAAAAGACAAAACAAACAAAATTGGCCCTACTCCTCGTCCAAATCAGAATAAGGTTCATCACATAAACCATCTACATCGTCTATTATTGCAGCTTCCCTTCGGTTTCTTAAATTAATCAATGCAATCATCTGGTATCTAATATTAGATCTGCTGGCCCTGTACTTATTTTATTTTATTTATTTATTTTTCTTAAAGTACGAAACACACAGAAGCCGGAGGCGTGGCGGAGGCAAAGGCGTGCGAGTTGTATTCTATGGAATCCTATGAAAGCCTACACACACACCGCAGGCCGTGGCGAACGCGGTGCCATAGGAAAAACCGGCACGCCTTCGCCTTCGCCACTCCTCCGGCTTCTGTGTGTTTTGAACTTTATATACTTTATTTCGTTTACGTACTTAGATGAAATAGCAATTTTAAATATTAACTTGTCAAATCTTAACTTGTTTTATATCATCATCATCATAATCAACCTATATTAGTCCACTGCTGGACATAGGCCTCCCTTAATGAGCGCCATAGCTCCCTGTCTTCAGCTTGGCATCCAGCATCTGCCAGCAGTCTTTCGCAGATCGTCATCCCACCTGGCCGGAGGGCGTCCTATACTACGTTTGCCAAGTCTCGGTCTCCACTCAAGAACACGTTTACCCCAACGGTTGTCGGTTCTTCGCGAGATATAGCCGGCCCACTGCCACCACTTCAGCTTGCTAATTATTTGAGCTATGTCGATAACTTTGGTTCTCTTTCGGATGTATTCTTTACGAATCCTATCCTTCAGAGAAACTCCGAGCATAGCTCTTTCTATAGCTTTCTGAGCTCTTTGAACTGATGGACCAGCTTAATATTATAGTTTGAATCATTGTAGCAAATTAGAACGGTTATATGTTAGGGTAACAAAAGCAACACAAAAATGATTCAAGTGGCATGAAACACTTATACATTTTAAAAAATGGTCTTCGACATGACAGTTGTGGGTTGGATCATATGGATTTTCCACATTTGTGAACATAGAGGTGTGAGTCTTTGATATGTTAAAATATACCTTATTCTGATTACATTGGTTAAAAAAACTCGAAATTGACTAGGTTGTGGGTTGGATCATTTTTGCATAAATAGGTCCAATTGCACTGCTGTTATTGTTAAATAGATATAAAAGAAAAAGAAGATTCTGGATTCATCCATTTAATACGATTATGAACTCTGAAGGGAACTATTTTACTCGAAATTACTATGAGTTGAGAACTGAAGCAGTTTTTATTTACAACACAAAGAAGGCGGCTCAGGCGCCGCGCTCTTTCGCTAAAGTTGTCTCAGAGCGGACTAAAAGGGGGGTCACCAAGTATGACGTAATATGACAGGAATACGCGATGCAAATGAGATCTGACGTTATTGTGCGAGCTCGCAGATATTTACGATGCGATGCGAGCTCGCAGTTTTGTGTTTGAGCCCTAAAACATATAAGCTTAGCTATGAGGGTCCTAAACCTACTGATACGCCTCTCTATCCTCTGTTGCCAATTAGGGGTACTGCAAGCCTGGCGCGGAGCGCGGTCACAGTCCGGGAACTTTACCCGCGCAAGACGACAGGCCGCGATAGCCCCACTATTATAATAATAATAATTATTATTATTATTTATATCCCATGGAAACTGATTTATTACCCCGTTTGACCTTCTAGGTCTTTATAAATTCCTAATTCGTAATAAGTTATTATATTATTATAGTTTTGGTAGTTGTTGAGATACTCAAAACATGGACAAACAGAGCAAGACATGAGGGTTGAAATCATAATCCTACTAATATTCTAAACGCGAATGTTTGTAAGTATGGATGGATGGATGGATGTTTGTTACTCATTCACGCAAAAACTACTAAACGGATATGGATGAAATTTGGCACAGAGATAGATTATAGTCTTGAATAACACATAGGCTATATTATATCTCGGAATTCCCACGGGAACGGGAATTATAAGGGGTGAAACCGCGAGGCGCTGCTAGTAAGTAATAAAATAAATCTAACAGATACCATATATAGGTTATATATATATAGGTTATTCATTCACATGCCTTATTTTAATATATAGGTAATTATTGAGTTCATATCTACCTATATTAGGTAACAAGCAACGAGTAGAAAAGTCTTCTGCTTAGACAATATGAGATGAAAATATTTAGTGAAAAAAAATACACAATAAAAATGGTTAACTTCATGTTAAGCTGAAGTAAGGTGTTATCAGTTTCTCGTCATATTAAATTAACTATTAATTAGTTTGGTGTTTTAATTAGTTTTAATTAGTAATGTAGAGATCAGGCAATAATAAAAACCATAGGTATTAAACATTCACCATATTATTACGGGAAATGCCAAGGTAAGATGCTAGTTGTGTATTAAAATCAACCCCACGAATATTTTCCTGTAGTTTCCATCAGAGCCCTGTCAAGCTCACGAAAGGCCAAAGCTAGATCTTGGCGTGAGGGTGCCCCGAGGCCACACGTCACTAAACAAAGGAACATCAACTGAAGATACCTCAAAGAAACAGTTTCCCCTTCATCTGTTCGGACTGACAACAAAAGTAGGTATTCGTCCTTTTGGCGACCGAGGTCTATTAGGAAAATGTACTGGGTATAATATAATAATAATCAAGTCAAAATAATGTTTCTATTTTTAAATGCCGGTATTTTTATTTTTATTATTGACATGGACATTTTATTTCTTGACATTTGTAAATTTCGTAATTTTTATATCAAGTTATAATTTCTTGACATTTGTAAATTTCGTAATTTTTATATCTAGTTATAATTTTCAAAATTAGTCATTTTTAAACCCAGAAGGTAATTTTTCCTGATAGACCTAAGTCGCCAAGAGTTAATGTTTTTAATAATTAGTGCATGAAATTGCGTGGTTATGAAATCGATTTACTATAGGTATTTTATCGATAGGACATATGGACAGGCTTATGGATTGGACAGGCTTTATGGTCGAAGGTCTTTGGACCGCTGTCATGCTGCAGAATATAGTACTTACCTCGGAAACAGTTTTCGTATACACAAACCATACCATACCTAATGAGGACTCGGCATTCCATTGTCCATTGTCCACTGTTGGGCATGACTCCCACAAAAAAGGGATTTGCCATAATCACCACTGTTGGTAGGTAGATTGGAAATAGATGAGTGATGATGATTGCAATGGACATGGTTAATACTATTTTCATTACTCATACTCGGAAAGTAGGTCTGAAGTTGCCTGAAGAGTGGGTTGAAAGTGATACTTTTCAGCCCTAGGGAGATTCGTTTTCAACTGACAGCTATCACGTTACTGTTGAACCATGATAAAAATGAGAAAAATACATGCTGAAGCTAAAATAACAATTCGGGTTAGCGGCAATTGACTGAAGTCAATAAATACGAAAGACAAGGCAGTATGACTTTATGGCTTTCGCCTGTCCTAGATGGACTAATACAATAACAAAAAAATAGCGGCAATTCGATTCATTTGTTTTCTCATGTTTTTATTTATATTTCCTTATATTTTATTTATATACCTCGAGTGAAAGTAACTTATTTTGTCCCTCGAACTATTGGCACCCTCGTTTGTCCCTCGAACTATTGGCACCCTCGCTACACTCGGGCGCCAAACCCCGTCTCGGGACTAAATAAGTTACTTTCAACCCTTGGGTAGCAATGTACTATTATTAGCTAAGCTAATCAGCAATTAATTTTCATAATCAGTTCAGTAAGTGTGGATAAAGCTAAATAGATCGTGAAAATGTAATGGTTTGGTGAATTACTTAATTAATTAGGTACGAACCTTATTTAAAGGTCTTTGGTTAAGGTGCTAGTTTTTCTTAATACTAGCGACCCCACCCGGCTTCGCACGGTTTGATTAAACGTATAAACCTTCCTCTTGAATCACTCTATCTATTAAAAACAACTGCATCAAAATACGTTGCGTATTTTTAAATATTTAAGCATACATAGGGACATAGGGACATTGGAAGCGACTTTGTTCTAGACTATGTAGTGATAACGGTAAAAAAGGAATAATCAAAACCAAAACATAATATAAATGTTTTAAAACACCATTTTATGGCGTGCCTACCTAACAAATTAATTTTATATTTATCTTATTACAAAATCCACAGCTTTTTAATATAAAATAATTCATCACTAACAGCCAATACAAGGATAGACGTAATAAAAACATTGAGAAATAAGGATTCCATCATCACTAAATGAGCCTAAAGGCGACATCATTGTACAAGATATACCTACAGCTTTACATTTTAATGAATTTCCTGACTATTATTCAATAAATGGAACATTGGATTTTGAACTTGTTTTGAGCCCAGACTACTTCGAAAGAGCTATCATACGACTTATAGTTATTATCTTCCTAAATGCGAGGCTCAAGAGAAAATAGTTAGCGGCGTAGTGCGAAGACGTACAGCGCCTTAAATGATTGTTCCCTGATAAGAGATGACTATATAAGCTGTACAAGTCGATTGCGAGATCATCAGTCACTCTACCACTTGTCTACAATACCGACCTAACCACAGCCTAGAGACAACATGAAGTGTTTGGTAAGTATATATTTATCACTACATACATAGTATTAAACAAAGTGGCTTCCCTCTCTCTGTCCCTATGTATGCTGAGATCTTTAACGTAGTTTCAACGGATTTTGATGCGTTTTTAATAAAATAGTGTTACTAGAGGAAGTTTTATATGTAGAATCTTTACATAAAAAATAAACCTCAATCTATAATTTAGAATGAATATATCAGTTATCTAGTTCCCATGACACAAGCTTTGAGTAGCTTACTTTGGGGCTCACTAGATGGCGCTGTGTGGATTGTCCAGCATTATTTATTTACTAGCAGCGCCTCGCGGTTTCACCCGCGTAATTCCCCTTTCTGTGGGAATTCCGGGATAAAATATATCCTATGTATTATTGTGTGTCCAGATAATCTATCTCTGTGCTAAATTTCATCCAGATCCGTTTAGTAGTTTTTGCGTCAAAGAGTTACTAACATCCGCCCATCCATCCATACTTACAAGGATTTCCATTCATAAACATATACGAACTTTCGCTTTTATAATATTAGTAAGGACATACCATCCATTTTTACAGGTAACGGTTCAAATGTGTTTTTAGTCCATAAGTATTATTAAAAGTTTTTCTTTTATACAGTTGGTACTCTCATCTCTCGTGATGCTGGCGACATCGTTACCCCAATTAATGCCAGAAGAAGTGATACGGCGGTCTGAAATGCTCTACCCCAGCACACCAATGCCTACGGACCCATGGCCGGCAGTCTACCCTCTTTATGTCAGCCTGCCTGGAGTCACGCTGATGAAGTATCCACAATTGTTGCGCACTGATGCAAGAGACGGGAACATAATTATTGGTAAATAGGAAAGATTTACTGTTGAAGATGTATTCTGATTTAAATTATTTCACATGAAATAAAATATAAAATGAAAAATTCTTTTTATTTTATAGTAGGTACAATAGGTGCAGGTTATAATTTATTTTAGACTAACATCTGCCGCGGCTTCGCACGCGTTATGCGGATGTTTGTTTCTCTTTCACGCAAAAAACTACCAAACTAATTGGGCTGAAATTTTGAATAGACGTAGTTATAGCCCTTGAATTACATGTTAACTATGTTGATCTCATAAATAAGTTCATGGGATAGAAACAGCCTTGAAACGTTTCCATAGAAAAAACGCGTTGATGATGGAGATGTTTGTGTTTAATAATTTGGGAACAAGTTAATATTACGTACGTCATGACCTACGGAGCTCAGACCTGACTCACAGTAGGGCTGCCGTTCCTTCAACTTCGTTATTTTCTGTTATTTTTATCAGTATTTGTATAGTTTTCTTTTCATAAATAAATATCTTGGCGGTTTAATAAATTAAAGTGCGTAAGTTCCGCTTTTATTTTGTCTATTAAAGGAAGATAGACGAGTTTGGTAGCCACCAAGAGCAACTTCGATTTAACGTAATGTACCTAGGTTATTATAACGTAGTTGTTATAACTTGGTGATTCTACGGTTTATGATAAAATAAGTGGTGGCGTACCTACGTCCTGTTTAAACTTATTTAAGACTTTAATGGTAACTCCTATGTACCTAATCAATTTACAAATTAATGTTGTAAACTAAAAAAAGTTTAATAACAGTTTTGAAACATTACCAACCGACAGTTTTCATTTAACCAGTTTTTATGACTTTATCATGTACCGTTTTACTTACAGACTTCTCTATATTTTTCCTGTATAATATAAAATGTACCTATGTAAAAACGCTTTTACATTTGAGATTATTAAAACAAAAACAAACAAATTACAGAACCAAGGAAATTTAAATAAAAACATGAGAAAACAAATAAATCGAATTGCCGCTATTTTTTAATATGTTAGTCCATCTAGGACAGGCAAAAGCCATAAAGCCATAGGCATCGTCCTAATTGGGAGCGAGCGATCATACGATGACACGATGCGTTCTCGTCTTGCGATGAGTTCAAAAATACAGATTTCATCAGAGTATCTTATTTGAACCTCGCAAGTAATCGTACGAGAACATATAATGCTTAATAACGATCGTACGATGCCTTTGATCGTGCGATCATAATCAAAATAACAGATCTCTTTTAAAGATTAGGCGCCTAATTACCTAGGTTAGGTAATTAGGTAGGTCCTAGGTAGGCGGCGTCCTAATTGGGAGCGATCGTACGATGGCGCGATGCGTTTGTCATCTCATGATCAAAGTGGTCGTGCGATGACCTAACATGTGACATATGATCGGCGCTACCCGTGCTATTCACGGGAATTAGACAATGCTAACTTAACATGGATATGCCTTCTAAATCCCGGGAAATATATTTTTATTTTTTTGACGGGGTTTTTTAAGATTTATTATTTTACATAGTAACTATTCAGTTTAATTCAAATACACACTTCTGTAGATTATCGCGGGTGAGATGAGGACTCGGATTTTCTATACGCACACATTTAATAATAATGAAAAATGATTTCATTCAATAATAAAAGGTACAAAGTCTTAACCATATTGTATTATGGACATTTGCACCGAGTACATACTTGGATGGATGAACATGATAGTGAAGCAGAAGATGATAAAAGAAAACACATCGAAAAAAAATTGATTTCGGCGATTTTTGCGATTTTATTTAATTTGTTAGATATTCCCCAATTGCGAGAGCTTGGCTTACGAACTATAATGTAATAATGATTAGGATTGAAGTTTATTATTAATATGTACCTATTTACAAATTTTGTTGATTTTGTTTCTGTGAATAAAAAAATGAATGAATGAATGAACACTTTATTGTACTTAAAAGAAAATACATATAAAAAGCTTACTTATATCTAATTAAAAACAAAATAAACATAGTACAAAAGGCGGCCTTATCGCTGAGAGCGATTTCTCCCAGGCAACCTTATAGTGAGTGAAACATAAATATTGTTGTTTAAAATAGTTATTTTATTTTATCTTTTTTATTCAACCTTATTTCACAAATCGTTATCCTTACTAATATTATAAATGCGAAACTTTGTAAGGATGGATATTTAATCCTCTTTCGCGCAAAAACTGCTGAACTGATCGGGCTGGAATTTTAAATAGACGTAGTTTGAGCCTTGGAATAACACATAGGCTACTTTTTATCCCATTAATCAGTTCCCATGGGATATAAATAGCCTTGAAACATTTCCATAAAAATAACGCGTGCGAAGCCGCGGGCAGATGCTAGTACTCAATAAAACCGCTCAGCGAAGAAGTGTTCCGTACAATTATGAAGCGTCTACCTGTTGCTGTTACCAGAATCGAGCTAAACGACCAAAAAAATCACGTTTATTTACCCTTTGGGTACTTTACCCAAAGTAATTTTTTAGGAATTTTAGGGAATAATATTTAGTTTCTCAACTTACCACTACATAGTATAAAATAAAGTCGCTTTTTCTGTCCCGATGTCCCTTTGTACGCAAACGGATTTTAATGCGATTTTTTTAAATAAATAGAGTGATTCAAGAGGAAGGTTTTTACGTATAATAAAATCGTGTGAAGCCGGGGCGGGTTGCTAGTATACTATATAGGGAACGAAATACAGACCAGAAGATTTCATATGATTTGTAACAAGAATTTATATAACATTGACAAACAATTGTAAATTAATGTTGTCTTACATATTACGACTCGTCAAGTCAATACACCCGTTTTGAGATCCCACCTATTGACTAGTAAGTAATATGGCAAACAGCACTGTGCGGGAATAGTATTAACCAGAAATTAGTCGTCAGATATCTCGTCATCGATACATTTAGAAAAATAGTCTCGGGAATCCGAGAATAAATCCCGGGGCATATCCATATTAACTTATCATTTAGGTTCAATGACCTAAAATAGCACTACCTACGCCGATCACTAGCATAATATATCGCGCGATGTCCATCGTGTGATGCCGTCCGCGTTCGTCCCGCACCCCTCGCGCGTCAACGCATCGCGTAGGTAACCGATTAGGACACTTAAAAGAGATCTGTTACTTTGATTACATGATCGCACGATCAAAGGCATCGTACGATCGTTATTAAGCATTTTATGTGATCGTACGATTACTTGCGAGGTTCAAATAGGACACTCTGATGAAATCTGTATGTTTGAACTGATCACACGACGAGAACGCATCGTGTCATCGTACGATCGCTCCCAATTAGGACGACGCCATACTGCCTTGTCTTTCGTATTTTTTGACCTCAGTCAATAATTGCTTCTAGCACGATTATTTTAAATCTTCTAGATTTATTTTTCTCATTCTGCCATTATCATGGTTCAATAGTAACGTGATAGCTGTCAGTTGAAAACGATTCTCCCTAGGGCTGAAAAGTATCACTTTCAACCCGCTCTGCAGGCAACTTCAGACTTCAGAACAGAGTAAGTAAAGCTAAGTTACTGAAAGCTGGCGCGTTCTTTTTTTTTCATTACAAAGGCCTATTTCAATTCGAGGTTTCGTTTACTTCGCCCAAAAGGCGTCCTTCACAACGTTTGTCGAGTTGCTGTCTCCACTCAAGAGCCGTTTACCACAACGGTTATCGTTTCTTCACGAGATATGGACGGTCCACTACTGCCACTTCAGCTTGCTAGTTCTTTGAGCTATGTCGATAGTTTTGGTTCTCTGTCAGATGTATTCTAGCCTTCAGAGAGCCTCACATAGCTCTTTAAATCAGGTCTGAGCTCCGTAGGTCATAACGAACAGTACGTTATATTAACTTACCTAAGTATTCCAAATTATTATACAACAGCATCTGCCCGTGGCTTCGAACGCCTTTTTCTATGAAAACGTTTCAAGGCTGTTTCTATTCCATGAGAACTGATTATGGGATCAAAAGTGTAAACATGTTATTCAAGGGCTAGAACTAAGTCTATTCAAAATTTTAGTCCAATCCGTTTACTAGTTTTTTGTGTGAAAGAGGAAAAAAACATCCTCATAAAGCGTGCAAAGACACAGGCAGATGTTAGTCTCAAATAAATTAACAATAAAATAAAAAAAGTATATCATTTCAAATTTTATTTTAATGTGAAAGAATTTTAATCCCAAAACATCTTCAATAGTACATATTTCCTAGTTACCAAGTATATGTATACCCTCTCGCTTCAGTGTCCAACAATTGTGGATGCTTCACCAGCTTGACTCCAGGCAGGGTGTCATAAAGAGGGTGGACTGCCGGCCATGGGTCCGTAGGCATTGGTGTGGTGGGGTAGAGCATTTCAGATCGCCGTATCACGTCCTCTGGCCTAAACTGGGGTAACGATGTCGCCAGCATCACGAGAGATGAGAGTACCAACTGTATAAAAGAAAAACTTTTAATAGTACTCATTGGACTAAAATGACCTTACCTGTAAAATTGATGGTATAACCTTACTATATTATAAAAGCGAAAGTTCAAATGTATTTATGTATGTAA
The DNA here is from genome assembly GCA_944547425.1 of Eupithecia centaureata. Taxonomy (NCBI): domain Eukaryota; kingdom Metazoa; phylum Arthropoda; class Insecta; order Lepidoptera; family Geometridae; genus Eupithecia; species Eupithecia centaureata. The sequence goes on from OX155698.1 coordinate 1,413,322, forward strand.
ATACATAAATAATGCTGGACAATCCACACAGCACCATATAGCTAGCCCCAAAGTACAGACTACAAAGCCCCAAGGTACTCAAAGCTTGCGTCATATGGGTACTAGATAACTGATATATTCAATATATTTTAATTTATATAGATAGATTTTTTTTTGTAAGGTTCTACATGAACAACTTCCCCCTGGAACACTATTAATATAAAAACACTTCATGGTCCGTTGAAACTACGTTAAAGATACACAGGGAATCAACTTTGTTTTGATATGTATTATGTAGTGATAAATATATATATACTTACCCAACACTTCATGTTGTCACTAGGCTGTGGTTAGGTCGGTATTGTAGACAGTAGAGTGAATGATGATCTCGCAATCGACTTGTAGAGCTTATATAGTCATCTCTTATCAGGGAAAAATCATTTAAGGCGCTGTTTGTCTTCACACTAGCGTCGCTAACTATTTTCTCATGAGCCTCGCGTCGCGTCTCGCATTGAGGAAGATAATAACTAGAGGTCGTATGTAGCGCTTACGAAGTGTTCCGAGCAAGTTCCAAATTCAATGTTCCATTTTTTGAATAATAGTAAGGAAATTCAGTAAAATGTAAAGCTGTGGATTTTGTTATTAGATAAATATAAAATAAATATGTTAGGTACGCATGATTGAAAATCCATAATTTGTTTTAATTACTTTGTTTTATTTTGTACAGACTAGGCATAAGTACGAAGTTTCTATTAGTTTTGATCATTCCTTCTTCACCGTTATATTAAGAAAAACTAGATAGCGGTGCTAGTGTGACCACCTACAGCACCTTAACCAAAGACCTTTAAATAAGGCTCGTACATAATTAATTAAGTAATTCACCAGACCATCAAATTTTCACGGTCTATTTAGGTTTATCCACACTTACTGAACTATATATGAAAATGAATTCCTTGTTAGCTTAGCTATTAAATTGTTCTAACCATGTTCATTGCAATCATCATCAGTCATCTATTACCAATCAACCTACAGTGGTGATTATGGCAAACCCCTTGTTTGTGGAGGCATGTCCAACAGTGGACAGTGGACAATGGAATGCCGAGTCCTCAGTAGGAATGGTATGGTTTCAGTATACGAAAACTGTTTTCGAGGAACTAGGTTTATTCTGTTGCATGACAGCAGTCCAAAGACCTTCGACCAACAAGCCACTGTGTCCTATCGATAAATATAGTTAATCGATTTTATAACCACGCAATTTCATGCACTAATTATTAAAAACATTACCTCTTGGCGACATAGGTCTATCAGGAAAAATAACTGTGTATAAAAATGTTCTATTTGAAAATTAAATTGTCGAAGGCTATTTACAACGAGATATTTATAGTAATTACGAAGTTTACAAATGTTAATAAATAAAATGTCCAGAAATTATAAGTATACGTATATATAATAAAAGTACGAGCATTTAAAAATGGTAACATTATTTTGACTAGATTATTATTTTATAACCAGTAAATTTTCCTGACAGACCTGCTGTGCTATTACGCTAAAATCACCCATCCAAATTGATATTCTTGCGCCATTTCGATGGCCATCGCGCGCGTCCTTTCCATACGATTTCAAATTACGAAGGCCATTAAAAGGGCTTTCTTATGTCAGTTTTGTTTCATAAGTCAATTTTTTTTCAAAACTGACCTAAGAAAGCCCTTTTCTTTCGTAATTTGAAATTTTATGGAAAGGACGCGCGCGATGACCATTGAAATGGCGCAAGAATATCAATTCGGATGGGCGGTTTTAGCGTAATAGCACAGCTGATGATGATTGCAATGGACTTGGTTAGTACCATTTTCATTACACATACTCGGAAAGTAGGTCTGAAGTTGCCTGAAGAGTGGGTTGAAAGTGATACTTTTCAGCCCTAGGAAGAATCGTTTTCAACTGATAGCTATCACGTTACTGTTGAACCATGATAATGGCAAAATGAGAAAAATACATGCCGAAGGTAAAAAATAAAATCGGGTTAGCGGTAATTCACTGAAGTCAAAAATACGAAAGACAAGGCTGTATGGCTTTCGCCTGTCCTAGATGGACTAATATAATAACAAAAAATTAGCGGCCATTCGATTCATTTGTTTTCTCATGTTTTTATTCATATTTCCTTGTATTCGTAATGAAAAGCACAGTGTTTACCTCGTGTGAAAGTAACTTATTTTGTCCCTCGAACTATTGGCGCCCTCGCTACACTCGGGCGCCAACCCCGTCTTGGGACTAAATAAGTTACTTTCAATTCAACCCTTGGGTAGCAATGTACTATTATTAGATAAGCTAATCAGCAATTAATTTTCATAATCAGTTCAGTAAGTGTGGATAAAGCTAAATAGATCGTGAAAATGTAATGGTTTGGTCAATTACTTAATTAATTAGGTACGTACCTTACTTAAAGGTTTTTGGTTAAGGTGCTAGTTTTTCTTAATACTAGCGACCCCACCCGGCTTCGCACGGTTTGATTAAACGTATAAATCTTCCTCTTGAATCACTCTATCAATTAAAAACAACTGCATCAAAATACGTTGCGTATTTTTAAATATTTAAGCATACATAGGGACATTGGAAGCGACTTTGTTTTATACTATGTAGTGATAACGGTAAAAAAGGAATGATCAAAACCAAAACATAATATAGATGTTTTTTTTTCAAACACCATTTCATAGCGTGCCTACCTAACAAATTAATCTTATATTTATCTAATTACAAAATCCAGCTTTTTAATATAAAATAATTCATCACTAACAGCCAATACAAGGATAGACGTAATAAAAACATTGAGAAATAAGGATTCCATCATCACTAAATGTGCCTAAGGGTGACATCAATGTGCAAGATACATACCTACAGCTTTACATTTTACTGAATTTCCTGACTATTATTCAACAAATGGACCAATGTTCCACTTTGAACTTGTTTTAAGCTCAGAACACTTCGAAAGAGCTATCATACTACAGACTTATAGTTATTATCTTCCTAAATATTATATCTTCCTAAAAAAAATTGACGACCGATGTGGCGCGGTGGGCGATGGTCCGCCTGCGACGCAGGAGGTTGCGGGTTCGATTCCCGCCTCGGAACAAATTTGTGTACGATCTGCAGAAATTTGTTCCGTTGGTCTGGGTGTTTTCTATGTATAATAAAAATATCTATCTATGTAATGTATTGTATTATGTATATCAGTCATCTAGTACCCATAACACAAGCTCTGCTTAGCTTGGGGCTAGATGATGCGGTGTGGACTGTCCAGAATTATTTATTTAATTATTTATTTATTTAAATGCGAGGCTCAAGAGAAAAAAGTTAGCGGCGTAGTGCGAAGACGTACAGCGCCTTAAATGATTTTTCCCTGATAAGAGATGACTATATAAGTTGTATAAGTCGCTTGCGAGATCATCAGTCACTCTACCACTTGTCTACAATACCGACCTAACCACAGCCTAGAGACAACATGAAGTGTTTGGTAAGTATATATTAATCACGCTTTGAGTAGCTTACTTTGGGGCTCGCTAGATGGTGCTGTGTGGATTGTCCAGCTTTATTTATTTACTAGCAGCGCCTCGCGGTTTCACCCGCGTAATTCCCCTTCCTGTGGGAATTTCGGGATAAAATATATCCTATGTGTTATTGTGTGTCCAGATAATCTATCTCTGTGCTGAATTTCATCCAGATCCGTTTAGTAGTTTTTGCGTGAAAGGGTAACAAACATCCATCCATCCATACTTACAAACTTTACATTAAGTAGGATTTACATCCATAAACATATACAAACTTTCGATTATATAATTACGCTTAGTAACGATATACCTACCATAAATTTTACAGGTAAGGTTACCGCAAATGGGTTTTTAGTCCATAAGTACTATTAAAAGTTTTTCTTTTATGCAGTTGGTACTCTCATCTCTCGTGATGCTGGCGACATCGTTACCCCAGTTTAGGCCAGCAGATGACGTGATACGGCGGTCTGAAATGCTCTACCCCACCACACCAATGCCTACGGACCCATGGCCGGCAGTCTACCCTCTTTATGTCAGCCTGCCTGGAGTCAAGCTGATGCAGCATCCACACTTGTGGGGCACTGAAACGAGAGACGGGACAATAAATATTAATAACTAGGAAAGATGAACTATTGAAGATGTTTTCTGATTTTAATTCTTTCATCTTAAAATAAAATTTTAAATGCAAAATTATTTTTATTTTATTGTACAACAGGTACAGGTTATAATTAATTTAAGATTTACATCTGCCTGCGACTTCGCACGCGTTATGGGGATGTTTGTTCCTCTTTCACATAAAAAACTACTAAAGGGATTGGGCTGAAATTTCAAATAGACTTAGTTCTAGCCCTTGAAAAACATGTTTACACTTTTGATCCCACAAATCAGTTCTCATTGGATAAAAATAGCCTTGAAACGTTTTCATAGAAAAAACGCGTTCGAAGCCACGGGCAGATGCTGGTGTATAATAATTTTGGAATAGGTAAGTTAATATTACGTACCATTCGTCATGACCTACGGTGCTCAAACCAGACTTGCAGTAGGGCTGGTCCACCAGTTCAAATTCTCTGAGCGAGCTACGCAAAGAGCTATGTGAGGAGTTTTTCTGTAGGATAGGATACGTAATGAGAATACATCCGACAAAGAACAAAAACTATAAACATAGCTCAAAGAACTAGCAAACTGAAGAGGCAGTAGTGAGCCGCCCATATCTCATGAAACAACGATAACCGTTGGGGTAACCGGCTCTTGAGTGGAGACCGCAACACGGCAAATGTAGTGTAGGACAACCTCTGGGCAGGTTGGCTAAAAGTCTCCGCACACCGCAGGCGGTGGCGCATGGCGGCGCGACGCCATAGGAAAAACCGACACGCTTTCGCCTCCGCTCCGCCTCCGGCTTGTGTGTGGCGGCTTTCAATGTTACTTCGTAGCATTAAAATAGGCCTCTTGTATGAAAGACAAAAGAAGAACGCGCCAGCTGTCAGTAACTAAGCTTTACTTATTCGGTTCTTAAATGGAAAATATTTTTTGTACTCAAAAGGCAAGTTCTAAACTATTTCAGCTTTGAAAGTTTGATTATTTAAACGTAAGCTTAGTCGTTGAACAGGGTTGGACAATAGTACATTGTTACATTTGTTACCCAAGGCTTCAAAGTAACTTACTATGTCGGTACAAATTTGTGTACGATCTGCAGAAATTTGTTCTGTTGGTCTGGGTGTTTTCTATGTATAATAAAAAATATCTTTCTATGTAATGTATTATATTAAGTATATCAGTCATCTAGTACCCATAACACAAGCTCTGCTTAGCTTGGGGCTAGATGATGCTGTGTGGACTGTCCGGTATTATTAATTATTTAAAAATAATACAATATAAATCTTAAATTTTATAAATCTATGTCCCGGGACGGGGTTTGACGCCCGAGTGTAGCGAGGGCGCCAATAGTTCGAGGGACTAAATAAGTTACTTTTTCTCGAGATAAACACTGAGCTTTTCGAAAACAAGGAAATATAAATAAAAATATGAGAAAAAAACTGAATCGAATTGCCGCTATTTTTATTTTTAGTAAATTAGTCTATCTAGGACAGGCGAAAGCCATAAAGCCATACTGCCTTGTATTTTTTGATATCAGTAAATTGCCGCTTATACTATTTTTTTTTACAGTGGACAATTGAGAGCCGAGACGTCAGTAAGTATGGTGTGGTTTGTGTATACGAAAACTGTTTTCGAGGAGCTATGTTCTGTGGCATGACAGAAAACAGTTTTCATATACACAAACCATACCATACCTACTGAGGACTCAGCTCTCCATTGTCCACTGTCCACTGTTGGACTTGCCTCCCACTGTTGATAGGTTGATTGGAAATAGATGACTGATGATGATTGCAATGGACATGGTTGGTTAGTACCATATAATAGCTAAGCTAATCTTACTACCTTACTTCTTACTATCTTACTTATTAAAATAAATGGGAAATTCTGTGTGAATGTTTGTTATAATATATGTAATCTCCGTAATTACTTAAAATATTTAGATGAATTTAGTACGTAGATACTTTAGGACCTAGAATTAGATACAGGCTAATAAAATTTTCAAAAATTTACCTCTGGGGGTTTAAATAGGGTGGTAAAGTTTGTATGGAAAATTATTTTTCTTGGTTCGATTTACTCAAAACTCGGTATAAATAGAGTATGAAATAAATAATTAAACATTTCTTTTTTATTTTTACAAAATAACCACTAGGGGTTGTGTAATAAATTTCTTTAAGTTGTACGAAAAAAAACTCTGGTTCGAGGGCGAAGCCGCGGGAAGCATCTAGTCAGCAATAAATTTTCATAAATAGTTTAGTGAGTGTGGATAAAGCTAAATAGATCGTGAAAATGTAATGGTTTGGAGAATTACTTAATTAATTAGGTACGAGCCTTATTTAAAGGTCTTTGGTTAAGGTGCTGTAGGTGGTCACACTAGCTCCGCTATCTAGTTTTTCTTAATATAACGGTAAAGAAAGAATGATCAAAACTAATAGAAACTTCGAATTTATGCCTAATCTGTACAAAATAAAACAAATTAAGGATCAAGAATCATATCGATGTTTTCAAACACCATAATATTTTAGCGTGCCTACCTAACAAACTTATTTTCTATTTATCTACTTACAAAATCCACAGTTACTTAAAAAATATAATTCATCACTAACAACCTATGAAAGGATTGACGTCATAATAAAATTGAGAGATATGGATTTTGTCACTAAATGTGCCTAAGGGTGACAACATTGTGCAAGATATACATATATACCTCGACAGCTTTACATTTTACTGAATTTACTGACTATTATTCAATAAATGGAACATAGTGTGAAGACGAACTGCGCCTTAAATAATTTTTCCCTGATAAGATATGACTATAAAAGCTGTACAAGTCGATTGCGAGATCATCAGTCACTCTACCACTTGTCTACAATACCGACCTAACCACAGCCTAGAGACAACATGAAGTGTTTGGTAAGTATATATTTATCACTACATACATAGTATTAAACAAAGTTGCTTTCCTCTCTCTGTCCCTATGTATGCTGAGATCTTTAACATAGTTTCAACGGGTTTTGATGCGTTTTTAATAAAATAGTGTTACTAGAGGAAGTTTTATACTTAGAATCTTAACACATCAATCTATAAATTAGAATGAATATATCAGTTATCTAGTTCCCATGACACAAGCTTTGAGTAGCTTACTTTGGGGCTCGCTAGATGGTGCTGTGTGGATTGTCCAGCATTATTTATTTACTAGCAGCGCCTCGCGGTTTCACCCGCGTAATTCCCCTTCCTGTGGCAATTCCGGGATAAAAAATATCCTATGTGTTATTGTGTGTCCAGATAATCTATCTCTGTGCTGAATTTCATCCAGATCCGTTTAGTAGTTTTTGCGTGAAAGAGTAACAAACATCCATCCATCCATACTTACAAACTTTATATTTAGTAGGATTTACATCCATAAACATATACAAACTTTCGATCATATAATTACGCTTATTAACGATATACCTACCATAAATTTTACAGGTAAGGTTACCTCAAATGGGTTTTTAGTCCATAAGTACTATTAAAAGTTTTTCTTTTATGCAGTTGCTACTCTCATCTCTCGTGATGCTGGCGACATCGTTACCCCAATTAGTGCCTGACGAACTGATACGGCGGTCTGAAATGCTCTACCCCACCACACCAATGCATACGGACTCATGGCCGGCAGTCCACCCTCTTTATGTCAGCCTGCCTGGAGTCAAGCTGATGCAGCATCCACACTTGTGGGGCACTGAAACGAGAGACGGGACAATACTTATTAATAACTAGGAAAGATGAACTATTGAAGATGTTTTCTGATTTTAATTCTTTCATCTTAAAATAAAATTTTAAATGCAAAATTATTTTCATTTTATTGTAAAATAGGTACAGGTTATAATTAATTTAAGACTTACATCTGCCTGCGACTTCGCACGCGTTATGCGGATGTTTGTTCCTCTTTCACACAAAAAACTCCTAAAGGGATTGGGCTGAAATTTCGAATAGACTTAGTTCTAGCCCTTGAAAAACATGTTTACACTTTTGATCCCATAGAAACGTTTTCATAGAAAAAACGCGTTCGAAGCCACGGGCAGATGCTAGTGTATAATAATTTTGGAATAGGTAAGTTAATATTACGTATTATTCGTCATGAATACGGAGCTCAAACTAGACTTGCAGTATGGCTGGTCCACCAGTTCAAATTCTCTGAGCGAGCTACGGAACGAGCTATGTGAGGAGTTTTTCTGTAGGATAGGATACATAATGAATACATCCGACAAAGAACAAAAACTATAAACATAGCTCAAAGAACTAGCAAGCTAAAGAGGCAGTAGTGGGCCGCCCATATCTCATGAAACAACGATAACCGTTGAGGTAAACGGCTCTTGAGTGGAGACCGCAACACGGCAAACGTAGTGTAGGACAACCTCTGGGCAGGTTGGCTAAAAGTCTCCGCACACCGCAGGCGTTGGCGGCGCGACGCCATAGGAAAAACCGACACGCCTTCGCCTCCGCTCCGCCTCCGGCTTGTGTGTGGCGGCTTTCAATGTTACTTGGTAGTATTAAAATAGGCCTCTTGTATGAAAGACAAAAGAAGAACGCGCCAGCTGTCAGTAACTAAGCTTTACTTATTTGGTTCTTAAATGGAAAATATTTTTTGTACTCAAAAGGCAAGTTCTAAACTATTTCAGCTTTGAAAGTTTGATTATTTAAACGTAAGTTTAGTCGTTGAACAGGATTGGACAATAGTACATTATTACCCAAGAGTTGAAAGTAACTCACGAAGTTCCGGGACGGGGTTTGGTGCCCGAGTGTAGCGAGGGCGCCAATAGTTCGAGGGACTAAATGAGTTGCTTTCTCCCGAGATAAATACTGAGCTTTTCATTACGAAAACAAGGAAATATAAATAAAACACGAGAAAAAAAATGAATCGAATTGCCGCTATTTTTGTTTTCAATAAATAAGTCTATCTAGGACAGGCGAAAGCTAAAAGCATAAAGCTATACTGCTTTGGATTTTTTGATATCAGTCAATTGCCGCTTATACGATTTTTTTTACAGTGGACAATTGAGAGCCGAGACGTCAGTAAGTATGGTGTGGTTTGTGTATACGAAAACTGTTTTCGAGGAGCTACGTTCTTTGGCATGACAGAAAACAGTTTCCATGTACACAAACCATACCATACCTACTGAGGACTCGGCTCTCCATTGCACTGTTGGACATGCCTTCCACTGTTGTTAGGTTGATTGGAAATAGATGACTGATGATTATTGCAATGGATATGGTTGGTTAGTACCATATAGCTAAGCTAATCTTACTATCTTACTTATTATAATAAATGGGAAAGTCTGTGTGAATGTTTGATATAATTTAAGTAATCTCCGTAATTACTTAAAATATTTAGATAAAATTTAGTACGTAGATAATTTAGGACCTAGAATAAGATATAGGCTAATAAAATTTTCAAAAATTTACCTCCGGGGCTTTAAATAGGGTGGTAAAGTTTGTATGGAAAATTATTTTTCCTTGGTTCGATTTACTCAAAACTCGGTAGACATAGAGTGTAAAATTAAAAAGGAAACATGTGTTTTTTTATTTTTACAAAGTTACAATTAGGGGTTGTGTAGTAAATTTCTTTAAGTTGTACGGAAAAAACAACTCTGGTTCGCGGGCGAAGCCGCGGGGTGCATCTAGTCAGCAATAAATTTTCATAAATAGTTCAGTGAGTGTGGATAAAGCTAAATAGATCGTGAAAATGTAATGGTTTGGTGAATTACTTAATTAATTATGTACGAGTCTTATTTAAAGGTCTTTGGTTAAGGTGCTGCAGGTGGTCACACTAGCACCGCCATCTAGTTTTTCTTAATATAATCGATAAAGAAAGAATGATCAAAACTAATAGAAACTTCGAATTTATGCCTAATCTGTACAAAATAAAACAAATTAAGGATTTTTAATCATATAGATGTTTTCAAACACAATTTTTAGCGTGCCTACCTAACAAATTTATTTTATATTTATATACTTACAAAATCCACAGTTACTAAAAAATATAATTCATCATTATCATCTAAATGTGCCTAAGGGCGACAACATTGTGCAAGATATACATATATACCTCTACAGCTTTACATTTTACTGAATTTACTGACTATTATTCAATAAATGGAACATAGTGTGAAGACGTACAGAGCCTTAAATAATTTTTCCCTGCTACGAGATGGCTATATAAGCTGTACAAGTCGATTGCGAGATCATCAGTCACTCTACCACTTGTCTACAATACCGACCTAACCACAGCCTAGAGACAACATGAAGTGTTTGGTAAGTATATATTTATCACTACATACATAGTATTAAACAAAGTTGCTTTCCTCTCTCTGTCCCTATGTATGCTGAGATCTTTAACATAGTTTCAACGGATTTTGATGCGTTTTTAATAAAATAGTGTTACTAGAGGAAGTTTTATTATGTAGAATCTTTACACGTCAATCTATAAATTAGAATGAATATATCAGTTATCTAGTTCCCATGACACAAGCTTTGAGTAGCTTACTTTGGGGCTCGCTAGATGGTGCTGTGTGGATTGTCCAGCATTATTTATTTACTAGCAGCGCCTCGCGGTTTCACCCGCGTAATTCCCCTTCCTGTGGGAATTCCGGAATTAAATATATCCTATGTGTTATTGTGTGTCCAGATAATCTATCTGTGTGCTGAATTTCATCCAGATCCGTTTAGTTGTTTTTGCGTGAAAGAGTTACTAACATCCGCCCATCCATCCATACTTACAAACTTTATATTAAGTAGGATTTACATTCATAAACATATACTAACTTTCGCTTTTATAATATTAGTAAGGAAGGTAGGTATACCATCAATGTTTACAGGTAAGGTTACCTCAAATGGGTTTTTAGTCCATAAGTACTATTAAAAGTTTTTCTTTTATACAGTTGGTACTCTCATCTCTCGTGATGCTGGCGACATCGTTACCCCAAATGCCAGGTATCGACGTGATACGGCGGTCTGAAATCTTCCTCTACCCCAGCACACCAATGTTAAAGGACATTAAGGACCCATGGGCGGCAGTCTATCATCTTTATGCCCTGCCTGGAGTCAACCTGGTGGAGTATCCACAATTGTTGCGCCCTGATGCGAGAAACGCTAACATAAATATTGGTAAATAGGAAAGATGTACTGTTGAAGATGTATTCTGATTTAAATTCTCTCAAATTAAAAATAAAATAAAATGAAACATCTTTTTTATTTTATTGTACTTACCTATTGTTATAATTTATTTAAGACTAACATCTGCCGCGGCTTCGCACGCGATATGCGGATGTTTGTTTCTCTTTCACGCAAAAAACTACCAAACGAATTGGGCTGAAATTGGATTAGACGTAGTTGTAGCCCTTGAATAAAATATTTACACTTTTGATCTCATAAATCAGTTCTCATGGGATAGAAATAGCCTTGAAACGTTTCTATAGAAAAAACGCGTTGATGATGTTAGTGTTTAATAATTTTGGAACAAGTTAATATTACGAACGTATTCGTCATGGTCATGACCTACGGAGGTCAGACCTGACTCACAGTAGGGCTGGTCCTCCAGTTCAAAGGCGCTCAGCGAGCTATGGAAAGAGCTATGTGAGGAGTTTCTCTGAAGGACAGGATACCAAAGTTTCGACATAGCTCATAGAATTAGCAAGCTGAAGTGGCAGAGGGCCTTCCATGTCTCGCGAAGTCGCGTCGCGTCGTTTGGGTAAACGTGTTCTTGAGTGGAGACTGCGACTCTTAGACTTAAACTTAGTGTAGGACGCCCTCCAGCCAGGTGGGGTGAAGATCTGCAAAAGACTGCTGGCAGATACTGGATACAAAAAGCTGAAAACAGGGCGCTATGGCACTCACTAAGGGAGGCCTTTGTCCAGCAGTGGACTAATATAGGTTGATGATGATGATAATGATGTGCTTCATCTACTGATTCATCAGCTTCTGATGATGAGGCCATCGTTGAAGACATCTCAGTTCGTCGTCGCCATTGTCTGAGGACGATGAAACTGATTGCAGCTCCGACCCATGATCCATTCAACCATCACTCCAAATAATGAATACACTCGATACTTCATCTTCAAAACACGAACGCATCGTTTTCAGCTCTTGATCAGATGCAAGAAGATCATAGTAGACCGAATAATGATTTATTCAGGCCATTTGAAGACTGAGTTCCCCTTACTCCGATGGTTAAAAAATATCTCGTCTGCAATCCAATAAGACCAAGTTTTGGCGTGTTTTTTTTATAATATTTTTTTATTTATTTTTAAATGTACCTAATTAATCTCTAAATGTATTAAATTACAAATGTTTAATAACAGTTTTGAAATGTATAGTTACCATACCAACCGACACTATTAATTTAACAGTTTTATGAAAAAATGAAAAGTGGTTTTACTTACAGACTTCTCTTTAATTTTCCTGTCTAATATATAAATATCTACAAACGCTTTTACGTTTCAGATTATTAAAACGAAAGTTCAAATAATCAAACTTTCAAAACCTGAAATTGTTTCGAACTTGCCTATTGTGTACAAAAAATATTATTTACAACTAGCTGGTGCCCGCGACTTCGTCTGCGCATGATTAGTATTTCGAGTACTCGCGATTTTACTTGCGTTATTCCTTTTCCCGTTTGATTTTCGGGATAAAATAAAGCTTATGTTATTCCAGCTTATGATCTATCTCTGTGCCAAATTTCATCCAGATCCGTTGAGCAGTTTTTGCGTGAAAGAGTAACAAACATCCATCCATCTATCAATCTATCCATCCATCTATCCATTCATACTTACTAACTTTCGCGTTTATCAGTTCAATTCAGTTTGGTTCCCCTGGGCTATACGGGTTTTCAAAAATTTCTCACAGCATCACTGAACCACGCGTGTGTACGCGTCGTTCAGATGCTGTGAGAAATTTTTGAAAACCCGCGTAGCCCAGGGGAACCAAACTGAATTCCGGGATAAAATATATCCCATGTCCAATCGTCCCGAGTTCCATTCGTATTCATTCAATTCCTTCGTGATGCGTGGTTAAAGAATTTTTCTTTCACCCTCTCTCCCAGGGGAACCTTACCGAATTCCGGGATAAAAAGTATCCCATGTTCTTCCTTGTACTATGAACTCAAATCGTCCCGAGTTTCATTCAAACTCATTCAGCAGTTTCTGCGTGATGCGCGGTAAAGGAATTTTACTTTCATACCCTCTCCCATGAGAACCTTACTGAATTCCGGGATAAAAAGTATCCTATGTCCTTCCTCGTAGTATGACCTATAATCATGCCGAGTTTCATTTAAATCCATCAAGTAGTTTCGGCGTGATGCGTTAAGAACAGAGTACTTAAGTAAAGCTAATTTACTGAAAAATGGCGCGTTCTTTTTATTTTTTTCAAGAGGCCTATTATTATTTACAATTTAAGAACAGAGTACGAAAAATGGCGCGTTCTTTTTATTTTTTTCAAGAGGCCTATTTCAATTCGAGGTTTCGTTTAGCTCACCCAAAGGGCGTCCTTCACTGCGTTTTTCGAGTTGCTGTCTCCACTCTAGAGCCGTTTACCCCAACGGTTATCGTTTCTTCACGAGATATAGGCGGTCTTCTACTGCCACTTCAGCTTGCTAGTTCTTTGAGCTATGTCGATAGTTTTGGTTCTCTGTCGGATGTATTCATTACGTATCCTATGCTTCGGAGAAACTCCTCACATAGCTCTTTCCATAGCTCGCTGAGCGACTTTGAACTGGTGGACCAGCCCTACTGTGAGTCAGGTCTGAGCTCCGTAGGTCATAACGAATAGTACGTAATATTAACTTACCTATTCCAAAATTATTATACACTAGCATCTGCCCTCTGGTAAATTATTAAATAAATTTTAACAGTAGGTACAATAAAATAAAAACATGTTTCATTTGAAATTTTATTTTAATGTGAAAGAATTAAAATGAGAAAACATCTTCAATAGTACACCTTTCTTATTTACCAATAACTACGTTCCAGTCTCTCGCTTCAGTGTCCAACATGTGTGGATACTTCGCCAGCTTGACTCCAGGCAGGCTGACATAAAGAGGGTAGACTGCCGGCCATGGGTCCGTATGCATTGGTGTGGTGGGGTAGAGCATTTCAGACCTCCGTATCACGTCATCTGCTGGCCTAAACTGGGGTAACGATGTCGCCAGCATCACGAGAGATGAGAGTACCAACTGCATAAAAGAAAAACTTTCAATAGTACTTATGGACTAAAAACCCATTTGAGGTAACCTTACCTGTAAAAATTTCTGGTAAATCCTTATTATACTTATTATAAAAGCGAAAATTCGTATACCTATATGTATGGATGTAAATCTTACTATTATAATAAATGGGAAAGTCTGTGTGAATGTTTGTTATAGGTAATCTCCGTAACTACTTAATTTATTTAGAAGTAATTAGAAGTAGTTATTAGATTTTTTAGAATTTGGTACGTAGATAGTTTAGGACCAAGAACAGGACATAGGCTTTTAAAATTTCGAAATTTTAACGTCTGGAGGGGTTAAATGTAAAATTTGTACGGAAAAATATTTTTCCTTGCTTTGATTTACACAAAACTCGGTAAGTATAAATAAAGTATTTAATAAATAATTAAACACGTGTTTTTTTTAAATAACCCCTAGGGGTTGTGTAAGAAATATCTGAAATTTTAAAAATTTCTGAAAAAAACTCAGTTTCGCGGGTGAAGCCGCGGGGTACGTTTAGTAAATCAATAATGCTGGACAATCCACACAGCACCATTTTCCTAGCCCCAAAGTAAGCTACTCAAAGCTTGTGCCATGGGTAGGTACTAGATAACTGATATATTCAATACATTATAATTTATAGATTGATGTATATTTTTAATGTAAAGATTTTACATTTAAACTTTCTCTTGAAACACTATTTATTAAAAATTGCTTCAAAATACGTTGAAACTACGTTAAAGATCTCAGCATACATAGGGACAGAGAGAGGGAAGCAACTTAGTTTAATACTATGTATGTAGTGATAAATATATACTTACCAAACACTTCATGTTGTCTCTAGGCTGTGGTTAGGTCGGTATTGTAGACAAGTGGTAGAGTGACTGATGATCTCGCAATCGACTTGTACAGCTTATATAGCCATCTCTTATCAGGGAAAAAGCATTTAAGGCGCAGTTCGTCGTCACACCATGTTCCATTTTTTGAATAATAGTCAGTAAATTCAGTAAAATGTAAAGCTGTAGAGGTATATTATATCTCGCACATTGATGTCACCCTTAGGCACATTTAGTGATGGAATCCTCATTTCTCGATTTTATTTTAACGTCAATCTTTTTAGTGGCTGTTAGTGATGAAATATTTTATATTATATAGCTGTGGATTTTGTAATTAGATAAATCTATACTTATAATAAAACTGTAACAGGTCCAATTCTGTACATTGAAGATATTTTGAAAATTTTTTTTGGAGGGCTCTCTATTATCGATACTCAAGCCAAAACTGTAATTTTTTTCATTCATGTCTGTCTGTCTGTCTGTCTGTCTGTATCGTAAACGCGCATCACGCCGAAACTACTTGATGGATTGAAATGAAACTCGGCATGATTATAGGTCACACTACGAGGAAGGACATAGGATACTTTTTATCCCGGAATTCAGTAAGGTTCTCATGGGAGAGGGTATGAAAGTAAAATTCCTTTACCGCGCATCACGCCGAAACTGCTGAATGAGTTGGAATGAAACTCGGGACGATCTGAGTTCATAGTACAAGGAAGGGCATGGGATACTTTTTATCCTGGAATTCGGTTAGATTCCCCTGGGAGAGAGGGTGAAAGAAAAATTCTTTAACCACGCATCATGACGGAATTGAATGAATTCGAATGGAACTCGGGACGATTGGACATGGGATACATTTTATCCCGGAATTCAGTTTGGTTCCCCTGGGCTATGGGCAATTTCTCACAGCATCACTGAACGACGCGTGTGTACGCGTCGTTCAGATGCTGTGAGAAATTTTTGAAAACCCGTATAGCCCAGGGGAACCAAACTGAATTGAACTGATAAACGCGTAAGTTTGTAAATATGAATGTATAGATGAATGGATAGATTGATAGATGGATGGATGTTTGTTACTCTTTCACGCAAAAGCTGCTGAACGGATCTGAATGAAATTTAGCACAGAGATATATTATAAGCTGGAATAACACATATGCTTTATTTTATCCCGAAAATCCCACGAAAAAGGGAAATACGCAAGTAAAATAGCGAGTACTCGAAATACGAATCATGCGCAGACGAAGTCGCGGGCACCAGCTAGTATAAAATAATTTTGTTAGGAAGGCTGGCTAAAAATGGTGTTTGAAAACATCTATATGATTAAAAATCCTTCATCATCATCAGCCTATATTAGTCCACTGCTGGACATAGGCCTCCCCTAATGAGCGCCATAGCTCCCTGTCTTCAGCTTGCCGCATCCAGCATCTGCCAGCAGTCCTTCGCAGATCGTCATCACACCTGGCCGGAGGGCGTCCTACACTACGTTTGCCGAGTCGCGGTCTCCACTCAAGAACACGTTGTCGGTTCTTCGCGCGATATGGCCGGCCCACTGCCACTTCAACTTGCTAATTCTTTGAGCTATGTCGATAACTTTGGTTCTCTGTCGGATGTATTCATTACGAATCCTATCCTTCAGAGAAACTCGGAGCATAGCTCTTTCCATAGCTCGCTGAGCGACTTTAAACTGGTGGACCAGCCCTACCGTGAGTGTCCACGTCTCAGCTCCGTAGGTCATTACGGGTAGGACGCACTGATTGAAAACTTTTGTTTTCAAACATTGCGGTATGGATGACGAGAACAGGCCGACGAGGTCAGGCCTGTGAAAATCCTTACTTTGTTTAAATTACTTTGTTTTTTTTACAGATTAAGCATAAGTTCGATGTTTGTATTAGTTTTGATCATTCCTTATATTAAGAAAAACTAGATAGCGGTGCTAGTGTGACCACCTGCAGCACCTTAACCAAAGACCTTTAAATAAGGCTCGTACATAATTAATCAAGTAATTCACCAAACCATTACATTTTCACGATCTATTTAGCTTTATCCACACTTACGGAACTAATTATGAAAAATTAATTGCTGATTAACTTCGCTATTAAATGGTATTAACCGAGTCCTTTGCAATCATCATCACTCATCTATTTCCAATCAACCTAACAACAGAGGTGATTATGGCAAACCCCTTGTTTGTGGGAGGCATCACCAACAGTGAACAGTGGATAAGAAAGAGCCAAGTCCTCAGTAGGTATGGTATGGTTTGTGTATACGAAAATTGTTTTCGAGGAACTATATTCTGTAGCATGACAGGAGTCCAGACCTTCGACCAAAAAGCCCACAGTTATCTATTAATAAGCCACTGTACTATGTACCTATAGTATTGCATTTGACTTGTACACAAAATATAATAATAGTATACAAAATAGGTACTTAACCTATTTTGTAAGCCTACAGAAATAAAGACATTGATTTACTTGATATACTCATAATCCTATTTAGGACCTAAATGACCTAAACATTAATATCTACCGAAACCAAATAAGCCTGTCCATCAGTCGTAATTGGACCCCCGAAACAGCCCTCGATCCCGGCCACTCGACCACTCGACTCGACCACTCGACTCGCCCACTCAGCCATTGCATTCTGTCCATCAATTGAAGGGCTGCAGTAGCTAGGCAGTATTCGCTATGATTGTTTCACGATCGTTTCTCGCTAATTACGGCTGCCTCGTCGATAAAATGTATAAATAGGTAAGTTACCTAGGAAGGTGTAGGGTATGTGTACCATAAATAGATTATGGTAGATTGCCTCGACAGTCGATTGCCAGCCATAAGACGAGTTTATGTGTTCACCGGTGTTTAATTTCGAATATTCTCTAAAATACGCAATAGAAGGAAATAAATTAGAATTTTGTATTGGATGTAACCTAAAGCAGTGGACTAACCTAGGTTGATGATGATCGTATCCTTATCTTTTACAAAATTATTCTATACTAGCTGGTGCCCGCGACTTCGTCTGCGCATGATTAGTATTTCCAGTACTCGCTATTTTACTTGCGTAATTCCTTTCTCGTGGGATAAAATAAAGCCTATGTGTTAGTCCAGCTTATAATCTATCTCTGTGCCAAATTTCATCCAGATCCGTTCAGCAGTTTTTGCGTGAAAGAGTAACAAACGTCCATCCATCTATCAATCTATCCATCCATTTATCCATTCATACTTACAAACTTACGCGTTTATCAGTTCAATTCAGTTTGGTTCCCCTGGGCTATACGGGTTTTCAAAAATTTCTCACAGCATCTGAACGACGCGCGCGCGTCGTTCAAATGCTGTGAGAAATTTTGAAAACCCGTATAGCCCAGGGGAACCAAACTGAATTCCGGGATAAAATGTATCCCATGTCCAATCGTCCCGAGTTCCATTCGAATTCATTCACTTCCCTCGTGATGCGTGGTTAAAGAATGTTTCTTACACCCTCTCTCCCAGGGGAACCTTACCGAATTCCGGGATAAAAAGTATCCCATGTCCTTCCTTGTAGTATGAACTCAAATCGTCCCGAGTTTCATTCCAACTCATTCAGCAGTTTTGGCGTGATGCGCGGTAAAGGATTTTTACTTTCATACCCTCTCCCATGGGAACCTTACTGAATTCCGGGATAAAAAGTATCCTATGTCCTTCCTCGTAGTATGACCTATAATCATGCCGAGTTTCATTTAAATCCATCAAGTAGTTTCGGCGTGATGCGCGTTTACGATACAGACAGACAGACAGACAGACAGACAGACAGACAGACATGAATGAAAAAAATTACAGTTTTGGCTTGAGTATCGATAATAGAGTGACCTCCAAAAAAAATTTTCAAAATATCTTCAATGTACAGAATTTGACCTGTTACAGTTTTATTATAAGTATAGATAGGTATATAACTATATTTTCTATATTTATAAGTTTGTAGATGTATGAATATAATGTATGGTATGGATGGATGTTTGTTCCTCTTTCAAGTAAAAACTTCTAAACGGATCGGGCTGGATTTTGAATAAGGAGACGTAGGTAGTTCTAGCCCTGGAATAACAAATAGGCTACTTTTAACCCATAAATTAGTTCCCATGGGAAGACTTTTGCCTTGAAACGTTTATATATAAATAGAAATAACACGTGAGAAGCCGCGCGTAGATGCTAGTAAACATTAAACTATGAAATGTATGTCAGTTTTGAGTTTTGTACATATATTTTTACGATCTGTAGATATTTGTTCAGGGCGTTCTTGCTGTTGTCTATGTAAAATAAAAAATATGTATCTAGAATAATGTAATAAAACTATGTAGAGTGAGTGGGGGCAAGATCGAACGGTTTTTTGATGAGATAGTTAGTGTTGTTTTTGAATCCTTGTAACTTTATTTAAAAGTAAATTAGAAATAATTAAAGGGCAAAGACTAGATTTTTATAATATGTTCATAACAGCCTGATAAAGCTTTCCAAAAGTAGAAAACTGTAAATAAAAATATGATTTTCAGTAAACTGAAACAGGGGGAAGATGAAAAGGTGACGAGGTAAGATCGAAAAAAATTCTAAAATCGTTAAAACGTGTCTTAGGCAACGTTTATGGTCCTTAGTCTATAGTGCTAAGTAATTAAAAAAGTTTTAACTGACTGTAGTGCCAAAATACCTGTTTTTAACAGAGTTATAACAGATTTTTAGAAACTTGTATTCCGAAGTTACCCCACAAACTCAGAGATACAGTTAGAGAATATCTGGCTTTTAAATGATATTATAATTAAAATTGTGGCTTTTAGTATGAAACCTGAAAAAGGGTCAAGCTTAAAACTTTTATATGTTCGTCTTACCCCGTTAAATGAAATCGGGGAAAGACGAAAAGTTGAAATAAATTCCAAAATACGAGAAGTATATTGATTTAGAGGTAAATACATAAATATCCACAAAAAATAATAAGCAGATGTTTCAATTAAACACTCGTAACTACCTTGTAATTGAATTTACAAGACGCGGGGCAATATGAAATCACTTTTGAGAATGCTGAAAAATACACTGTCTTAGAAAATTGCACTTTATACACAACCGGGCTTCTCAGCCGCAACCGCTGACTGAGGTGTGTTATGTAACAAATTGGTGGCCCCGATGATGTTGCCAGCTCTGCAATAAGTACTATAAATCTGGTGTTATTGAAGACTTTTATCTTACCCCTTTTTTCATCTTCCCCCCCACTCACTCTATTTAGTCAGATGTATGTATAGTACCTTCCCATAACACAAGTACTGCTTAGCTCGGGGCTAGACGATGCTGTGTGGATTGTCCAAAAACATAATTTGTCTATTATTAGCATTTTAATTTTTTGTCTATTAGTTATGCAAATAATTTAAAATAATCCGGACAGTCCACACAGCATCACCTAGCCCCAAGCTAAGCTAAAAATAAAATAGGTTATTTTAATGAAACCATGTTACATTAAAATAAGATTTGTACAGCTTGAGTAGAAATTAGTGAAAATAATAAAAAAAAATATTTGAAAACGTCGCGTTCCTTGCGCGTATTTGAACGGCTCAGCGAATAAGGAGCTACTAATTAAAACGTCAGTAGTGAAGGGGCTTCAGTGACCGAAATAGGTTTCTTTGACTTGTGAGCTGTGATGCATTTACGTTTCGGACATTCAATTCGGTGATGTCGTCCATTTTTAATCTCTTTTATATGTTTTTGAAATGCTTTGATCGAATCGGTTTTTGAGAGTCTTAACTGTTGGTATACTAATTGGGAATTCGGAATCGAAACACGGTTTATTTTAAGCAATTCGGAATTATTCTCACTTCGTGTTATCTTCCTTTTATACTTTTTCAACCTTTATAACGACATACTGTCTTTAAAAGAGGAGTTGGTAATAATCGTAGTGAGTAGGAAATTATCAGGGAAATTACAAAACATTATAAAAGAATAGGAAAGAGATTCTATAGTTTTCTTATATCTTATCTATTGGTTAGGTTAGTAAACGTTTGCATAGATTTTCCATAATATCGAAAATCTATTAATATAATTATTATATTAATATTATAAACTTCAATTAGGTTCGTATTTCCCAAAACGTGATTGGCCGCAGGCGCTGTCAGATTTTCGAATAAAGAACGTTTTCGCCAGAACGCTGTCAACCGCCGCAAAGAGCGGACGCTTGCTCCTGGCTATTTGCACAAAGATACGTCAACGATGAGACATCCTTTGTGAATGTTTGCAACTTACGTTTGATATAGTAATACAACGAATAGGTAGGATAATGAAAGCTGGCGCGAGCGTCGTTTGTTTTTTCGAACAGTAAAACGCTGACGTCACGCATCGACGTAGTTTTTTTAATTCATAATTCATAATCATTTATTTGCAGGAATGTCGGTACAATAGATCTTCTTAAGTAATAAAGCTCCAATACATTCTGCCTCGTCAAGGCGTGCAAATTATTAATAAAATTTAAATTAAACAGTTTCATAATCAGAATGTAAGGCTTATAAAATAATGTCAAAAAATTAATTAAGTTATATATAACAAATACATATTTAAAGCAATTTAAAAATAAATTTAATTATAATGTCAAAATTTGTTCCCTATTTAAAAAGTCTTATAATTTAAATATTCTTTGACGTCATAAAAACAATTTTCCAACAAGAACTTTCTAAGTTTATTTTTAAATAAATTATATTGCAAAGTTTTAAATTCACCAGGCAGTTTATTATAAATTGTTATTGCCTGATGATATGCATTCTTTTTGACTAGTTCTACTCTACATTTTGGGACATAGAGCCTATCTTTATCTTTATCCGTAGTTGGGAAGTAAGTACATACTTAAAACTGCGAGCGAAAGTTTGCCTGCGACGCAGAAGGTAGCGGTTTCGATTCCCGCTGTTTGTACAATCTACAAATATTTGTTCCTCGGTTCTGGGTTTTATCTGATTATAAATATATATCGATGTAGAGTGAGTGGGGGCAAGATCGAACGGTTTTTTGATGAGATGGTCATTGTTGTTTTTGAATCCATGTAGAAGAATAGATATTAACTTTAGCTAAAAGTAAATTGGACATAATTAAAGGGTAAAGACTAGATTTTTATAATATGTCAATAACAGCCTGATAAAGATGTCCAAAAAGTAGAAAACTGTAATTAAAAATATTATTTTTACTTAATTGAAACAGGGGGAAGATGAAAAGGTGACGGGGTAAGATCGAATAAAAATCTAAAATCGTTAAAACGTGCCTTAGGTAGGTCTTAGGCAAAGTTTATGGTCCTTAGTCTATAGTGTTAAGTAATTTAAAAAGTTGTAACTGACTGTAGTGCCAAAATACCTATTTTTAACAAAGATATAACAAATTTAAATAAAATATATATTCCAAACTTACCCCACTGGGGGAAGATTGAAGAAGAGATTCTCAAACTTTGGAGCCAATTTGCACATGTTTTAACTAAAGAAAAAAAAAATTATCTATTAATGAAAAATGAAATAAAAACTGAAAACTTTTTTATTTCACATGAAACCTATATGAATATTCTTTTTCATC
The DNA here is from genome assembly GCA_944547425.1 of Eupithecia centaureata. NCBI lineage: Eukaryota > Metazoa > Arthropoda > Insecta > Lepidoptera > Geometridae > Eupithecia > Eupithecia centaureata. Next base: position 1,436,036 of record OX155698.1, read on the forward strand.
ACCATAAATAATTCTTAATTTTTTTCTTTTGTACTTTTTAAGGTATTTTCTTTTTCTATCGGATTCTTTTTTTATTTCACATTTCTTAGCATTCTTGTTATTTTTTGTTTTACTACTTTCAGCAATTGTTTTCTTATTTCTTATTTTCTTCCTGAAACTTACACAAAGATACAGTTTGAGAACATCTGGCTTTTAGTATGAAATCTGAAAAAGGGTCAAAATTAAAACATTGATATGTTTGTCTTACCCCGTTAAATGTAAATGGGGAAAGATGAAAAGTTGAAATAAATTCTAAAATACGAGAAATAGAGAGATTTAGAAGTAATTACATAAATATGTACAAAAAATAACAGGCAGATGTTTCAATAAAACACTCGTACCTGCCTTGTAATTTAATTTACAAGACACGGGGCAAGATGAAATCACTTTTGAAAATCCTGAAAAACACACTGTCCTAGAAAATTGCACTTTACACACAACCAGGCGTTCTCAGCCGCAACCGCTGACTGAGTTGTGATAAGTAACAAATTGGTGGCCCTAACGATGTTGCCAGCACAGTCATATGTACTATAAATCTGGTGTTATTGAAGACTTTTTGTCTTACCCCTTTTTTCATCTTCCCCCCACTCACTCTATTGCAAAGTATTGTGTTAAATATATCAGTCATCTACCTAGTATCGATCGATAACACAAGCTCTGCTTAGCTTGAAAGAAAGTGTTAGGGTATATCTCGTCTGAATGAAAACTCAACTTGGACGAGTTGTTCACTTTATTTTTAGATTAGGGTACATACAACTCGTCCGAGTCCCAAATCTTCTGATTTTAGATTCGGACGAAGTCACATAAATGAGTTATGTATGAAAATAAAAGTGGCAATTTTCTTTTTTTTTCTTTTGTTAAAATCTATTAATGTACTTAATCTTAGAAGTTAATGAATTTCATGAAACCATTTGTACCAAAAATGAAGTTATCGACTTTATTACCAAGCCGTAACTTCTAAGTTTGAAAAGCTACAAATTAGTGTGTTTTACCAAAATGTATAGCTCATCGAGACGAACTCTTTGGTGTATTTAACGCAGTTAGTGACTTCTTGCGACTAATGACTTCTTGCAATAAGCCGACGATATAAAGAGGGATATAAATTGTTGTGTGGAATGTCCAGCATTATTAATTTAACTACAATTACTACTATTACTAGGCAGATTGGTGACGGATAACTGACCTTTCCAATTAGCTTAGCAATAAAATTTTCCAATATAGTCACGTGTGTAGTGTGGATAAAGCTAAATAGATCGTGAAATTGTAATGTATTTGGTACATTACTTAATTAATTGTGAACGAACTTTATTTTGAGGTCTTTGGTTAAGGCACTGTTAGTAGGTACTACCGCTACTCAGTTTTCCTTATTACGGTGAATGTGGAAAATGTGGAAACAGAAAATGCCATAAAAACTTCGAAATTCTGCATAATCTATAAAAAAAGGAATATAAAGGCATCATAGTGTGTTCATTCGTTCATTCATAGGTACATAATAACAGAAAATGAATATAGAAAAATTGGTAGCGGCCGCGGCGGCGGCGCTAGTAGGTATGAAAACGTACAGCGCCTTAAGCGGTTTTTCTCTGATAGTACGTGTACCTACTATTATTTATTGTGTTGATAGGAGATGACTATATAAAGCTGTACAAGTCGATTGCCAGATCATCAGTTTCTATAAGTACTACCAACCTAACCACAGCCTAGAGATAGTATGAAGTATTTGGTAAGTGTACATGTTTATTTAAAACTAGCGACTCGCCACGCACGGGTGCAAATGTAGAAGTTGTATAAAAACAATAAATATATATTTATTTATTTCGCCATGATCACGAAAGTACATTTTCAAAATTCGTGATCACAGCACTTGTAACTGTGCCGAAGTATCGGAAAACTCAAAACAAATAAAATCATCTCATATCATTTATTCAAAAACAATTTAAATCGTGTATGAATATCATTAACTTAGAAATATTAAATACAAAAGTGGGAAATTTTATAATAAATTAAAACAAATAAAGACAATCAATTAAATTTAAAGCATGCATTTCTAATGTCATCCATCTTATATGCTACCATAATTATTTTCGTGTAATGAACTCATCAATTGTGTAAAAACACCCCTTCAGCAAAAGTTATAGCCCGTGTAAAATGACTTTCGTATCAAAATCCATGAAGCCTACATAGTTTTACAGGTTTTATTTAACTATTTAGGCTTACAAAATAAGCACTTAAGACACACTAAGACAAGTCTAAAGTTCAATTATTATTGCTATTCACATGTCTTGTACCAATAAATATGTAATTTACTACCTACCTACTTTACTTTTTACTCAGTTGATTTTCTCATCTCTGGTGATTCTGGCGACATCAACTCCGCCAATATATCTGGATTACGGAGCGAGGTCCTGGCAAGATGATGGCCTGCCTGGAGTCTCCATCCCACCCGGGCCGGATAAGACCCCGGAACACCGGATGTTGACCACGCCTCGTCCACCGTATCCTGGACCTGAACACCCTGGGAACAACCCCGAGATGGCACACCTGGACGGCGCTGAATCGAGAGGCTGGGGGATTTACCTACATCACTGGTAAATGCTTTTAGGTAAATAAGAATGGTGTTCAACGAAGCTGTTGATGTTTTCTGTTTAAAGTTTTTTGCACATTAAATAAAATGTTGATGGTGTATGTTTTTTTTTTGTTTCGTTTTAATTTTTTTCAGACACGCTTACTGACATACGTAGTGAAAATTTCAGGGCGACTACTATTTTTTGCGCGAAACCATTGAGCTAACTGCAGACGGTTGCAAACAGTCTAAAGGTAGCTCAATTGATCCATGTCAATACCAGTCGGAAGCGTCCCCAAGATACTGGCTGCATTACCACGCTGTATGGCAATGCTGATGCGCTGAGCCAGATATTCACCAGCTCTCGGGTCACGCGTCAAAGTAAGATTAGTTCTTCACTATTACTTACTCACTACATAGTATAAAACAAAGTCGCTTTTTCTGTCCCTATTTCCCTATGTCCCTTTGACTGCTTAAATCTTTAAAACAACGCAACGGATTTTGACGCGGTTTTTTTAATAGATAGAGTGATTCAAGAGAAAGGTTTATACGTATAATAAAACCGCGCGAAGCCGGAGCGGGTCGCTAGTAAGAAATAATTAAGTTATCATGAGAGTCAATGCCCTGCCCATATACAGAAGCTTTTAGGAATTTCTTGAAATTAGTTGCAATGTTAAATCTTAATTCGTAGTACGGTACGAATATCCCAAAAAATTGGCCTATTGCAAGTCGAGTACGAGTTTCGTACTCGGCTGATTTTCGGGTGATTCTGACCACATCCACTTTTAAAGCATGAATGAATGAATAAACAAACGCTGTCAGCGTTTTCAAAAAAATGATAATAATAGCAATAAGTAATAACATATCTAATGATGGAAAATGGTACCATCAAAACCCGAAACGCTTCGTTAACGCGATCTAGCGCTCGTTCACTTTTAGCAGCGACATCTAGTTATAATATAGGTAACTTCAGATGGCCAAACCTATCTATTTTGTTGAAAAACTAAACTAAATAATTTTATAGTAGCATGGACTAATAATACATAATTATAACATACTTACCTGTACCTTTAGACCTTGTTCGAACGAACCAGAGTTATTTTATACAAATTTCAGAAATTGATTACACAACTCCTAGAGGTTATTTTGTAATAATAAAAAATATGTGTTTAATTATTTATTTCATACATTATTTATACCGAGTTTTGAGCAAATCGAACCACGAAAAATAATTTTCCATGCAAACCTTACCACCCTATTTAACCCCCTCAGAGGTTAATTTTAGAAAATGTTATTAGACTTTGTCTTAATTAGGTCCTAAACTATCTACGTACCAAATTGCATCTTAATTACTCAAGTAATTACGGAGATTACGTATAACAAACACTAACACAGACTTTCCCATTTATTACAATAGTAAGATTGTTTCATTTTTAAATAAAAGCTTGTGACACATTAAAAAGTTACATACATTTTAATAAGGAGCTATACTTAACCCTTTTTTTCATAAAAAGGTACTAAAATTAGGTGTTTATTCATTTATGTTATACCTACTAACTTTTATTTTTCTGTGCAGTTAATTTCAAGCAAATCACTATTGGTTCAAAAGTTAACTATATTCCGAAAACGGAGTTTGGTAGCCACGAAGGGCAACTTCGTAGGTATCCCTTCCTAAACTAGACAAAATAAAACTAAAAAAGGCTTATGATAGGTTTAACAAACTGAACGTGTGCATTTTGGAAATTCCTTCTTTTCGACGTAATTATGATAAGATACGTGGTGACTAGGGCGTGCAAAACCGGTTTTCGGTTTTGGTGAAAACCGGAAAACCGTACAAAATTTACCAATTTTTCAAAACCGGTTTTGAGCGACAAAACCGGTGTTAGCTCCGGTTTTTCCGTATATTAATTAAATTTGATTTAAATCCACGTTTTTCGAAAGCACTCAAGAAATGTCTTTGTTTTATTCCATATATATATACAGGGCTTATAATTCCTAACGTAAGAGTAGAATTTTCGTATGCCAATTTTCTTTAGTTTCAGATAAATCATTTTTTTTAAGAATGACCTCAGAAATATTGTTTTTTATCAAAGCAAATTAGACATGTGTTGATCGACTAATATTTCGTGACCTGTTCGATCGCGACCCATTGGTTGACTGTGTCTACCGTTCAATCTGCACGATCTAAACTATCCTACTAAATAAAGTGCATGAATTGCACCGCAACACGTGACCCACAACTCGCATTAGGTACGTGTGAAGTGACAAATGTCACGAAAATCAGTGCAAAAGAAAGAGATTAAGCTTAGTTGCGTGACATCAAAGATCGGACGAATTTCTATCAAACCTTAAATTTAATTGTTTATAACTTAACGTGTACGAAATAAAGTTCGGGGTCACGATCGAGTCTCCGTGACCAAATCAATCGCCATCGACACAGTTCTAAATAAAATCTGTACAGCATTCATCATCAACTTAGTCTTTTCCCAATGAGCGCCATAGCGCCCTGTCTGTCTTCAGCTTGCCGCATCCAGCATCGGCCAGAAGTCTTTCACAGGTCGTCATCCCACCTGGCCGGAAGATGTCCTAAACCTCGTTTGCCGAGTCGCGGTCTCTACTCAAGAACACGTTTACCCCAACGGTTGTCGGTTCATTGCCACTTCAACCTGCTAATTCTTTAAGCTTAGAACCTTGGTTCTCTGTCGGATGTATTCGTTAAAAATACTGTCCTTCAGAGAAATTCCGCACATAGTCATTTTCATAGCTCGCTGAGCGACTTTAACTTGACTTTGACTTTTTAGGTGGATCAACCCTACCGTGAGTGTCCACGTCTCAACTCCGTAGGCCATTATGGTTAGGATGCACAGATTTTTTCATTTTGATTTTATGAAACTTTCGTTTTCAAACATTGCGGTATGGGTGATGAGAAGACCCAATATAGTTTCCCAAATGCTGCCCAGCCCAGCTGGATGCTCCTCTTGGCCTCCTTCTAAAAATTGTTTTACCCAACTGCACAATCTGCTCCAGGTAAAACTATTTCAAGAAGGGCCATCTACGACAATGGGTCCTGGAACAATGTGGCCATTGATCATGACTTTGGTTTTGTCCAAATTTATGCCAAGACCGATGCGTCGCGAGGCTGAGGCTAGGCCGTCCAGCATGTGGGTCAGCTCCTCTAGCGACTCCACCATTACGACTATGTCATCACCGAATAGCAGGTGTGAGATGTAATCGCCGTTTATGTAAATGCCCTTACCTTTACAGTACAGCGAGCCTCTTAAACATATCTTCCAATGCGCTTGTGAACAGTTTCGAGGATATGACATCCCCCTGTCTCACTTCTCAGCGCAATTGGATGGTTTTAGACTGCTGGTCCTGTACTTGGATAATCATAGTGGTAGCTTAGTAAAGACATCTCAGCATTTCGATGTAACGATAGTCTACTTCGCATCGCTGCAAGGATTCCAGAACAGGCCAAGTTTCGACGGAGTCAAAGGCTTTCTCATAGTCCACAAAAGCGAGACACAGGGCTGATTATACTCTTCGGACTTCTGTATAATCTGCCTCGTTTTGTGAATGTGGTCTATGGTGCCATATCCTCCGCGGAACACGGCCTGTTCTGGTGGCTGGAACTCGTCAAGTCTCCTGGCCAGACGATTCGTGAGAACAGCTTGTAGATTGTCATTGTCATTGCAGCATTGTCACGTAATAAATCCATGGTTCCCAAAAGTGCTTCACCTCATAGAAGGTTTACTAAAAGAATAGACCCTTAGTCTTAGGTACACTCTTAGTAAAATACGTATACATCTTTTACAAAACGGTGCCACAAACTTATCTGCCCCGGTGGGTGATGGTCTTGCTTTGTCAAAAAAATTCCAATCAGAAGCTGGCGTAGATAGAATCGACCAATCCTGCTTGACATTTTAACCTCTCATCTCAAGCAACGCTGTTTTTTTTCAAAAACCGGGGCTAAAACCGGTTTTCGGTTTTGGGCCCTCAAAACCGAAAATGAAAACCGGTTTTGAGAACCTTCCGGTTTTGCACGCCCTAGTGGTGACGCTAGTTTAGCTTCTGTTTGTGCCTTAAGTTCTATCTTTAGTTTGGGTATCATTTAATCGCACGTACAGTTTGTTAAACCTATCATAAGCTGTTTTTTAATGCATCTGTAGTTTTGTTTTGTCTATTTTAGGAAGAGATACGAAAACAGAGTTTGGTGGCCACCAAAGGCAACTTCGCATCTCTTCGTACTAAACTAGGCAAATAGTTTATGATAGGTTTAACAAACTGTACGAGTGAATTTTGGAAATTCCTTTATTTAACGGGATGATATCATAAAATAAGTGCGGGCGCCACTTTAGGTGATTTGCGCCTTAATACTAGATGCGCCCCGCGGCTTTGCCCGCGTACCAGTATTTTTTCCATACATATCAAATAAATTTATTGCACACCCTCTAGGGGTTATTTTTATTTTATTTATTTTATTTATTTGAAAAAACAGCATTACATCATTACAGGTTTTATTGTGTAAAAAAGTAAAAAAAAGTGTTTAATTACTCACTCCATACTTCCATAGTTTATTAAACCAAGTTTTGAGTGAATCGAATCGAGGATTTTTTATACAAACTTTACCTACCACCCCATTTAACCCCATAAGAGGTTAATTTTTCAAAATTTTACTATTTCTATTTACATACCAAATTTAATCTAAATAACTTAAGTAGCTACGGAGATTACCTATAACAAACATTCAGACAGACTTTCCCATTTATTATCATTTTAAGATAGTAAGATTTCTTTATTAACAACGAAAATTACAAGCAAGGAATAGAAAAATTACAACTAGTATTTACAATTAAAACCATTGAGCTAACTGCAGACGGTTGCAAACAGTCTAAAGGTAGATCAATTGATCCATGTCGATGATAGAGTGATTCAAGAGAAAGTTTTATACGTATAATAAAACCGCGCGAAGCCGGAGCGGGTCGCTAGTAAGAAATAATTAAGTTATCATGAGAGTCAATGCCCATATGCAGAAGCTTTTAGGAATTTCTTGAAATTAGTTGCAATGTTAAATCTTAATTCGTAGTACGGTACGAATATCCCAAAAAATTGGCATAGGTATTGCAACTATTGCAAGTCGAGTACGAATTTCGTACTCGGCTGATTTTCGGGTGATTCTGACCACATCCACTTTTAAAGCATGAATGAATGAATAAACAAACGCTGTCAGCGTTTTCAAAAAAGTATTTTTTTTTTGACAATGATAGTAATAAAGTAATAACATATATAATGATGGAAAATGGTACCATCAAAACCCGAAACGCTTCATTAGCGCGATCTAGCGCTCGTTCACTTTTAGCAGCGACATCTAGTTATAATATAGGGAACTTCAGATGGCCAAACCCTGGAACGTAGGTAAGTACTTGATCTTAGGCCAAACCTATCTATTCTGTTGAAAAACTAAACTAAATAATTTTATAGTAGCATGGACTAATAATACAGGGTGTTAGTGTGAACACCGTTGCCCTTGAAACCAGAGGTTCGGCATCATGAGTAGAATCCAAAACGGATGAAAAAAAGTGATTCTATTTTTTACTCATTTTTTAAAGAAATTTTTATAAACACTAAACGTTTGCTCACAAACACGTGACACAAGTACTTCGACCAGGCGACACGGCATAGGTGTATAATAATAATTCTATGCGACACGGGGCATGTGCACCTCAGTCAGTGTTGCCGTGTCGCTAGAACTAGGGGATTTTATGAATGTTTAGCGGACAAAATTACACATTTAGCGAGAAAAAAATTTATAGCGACTTTTAGGCGGGTCAATATGTCGCTACAAGGGCAACCGTGGACCATCGCCCGCCATGCCACATTGATCGTCAAGTATTATGTATCTCATTTTCAATATGTTACGCTGGCAACTACGATAGAAGCAGAGCATACAGGAATTCCCCGATTATGAACATTCTGTGAAAGTTTCGCTGTCTATCTCGCTCACTGCTATCAAAAATGAGTGAGACCGAGAATTACGTACGTATTGGGTAGGCAGTTTCGTAGGAGTTCATACACTCTGTCGTCAGTTCCGTTGTAGTTCTTTTGCATTTATCATTGTTTGGAAGTTGTTATCATTTCTTATTGACTTATGACGACCGATGTGGCGGGGTGGGCGAAGGTCCGCCTGCGACGCAGCAGGTTGCGGGTTCGATTCCCGCCTCGGAACAAATTTGTGTACGATCTGCAGAAATTTGTTCCGTTGGTCTGGGTGTTTAATATGTATAATAAAAAAATGTCTAATCTAATCTATGTATATAATGTATTAAATATATCAGTTATCTAGTACCCATAACACAAGCTTTGAGTAGCTTACTTTGGGGCTAGATGATGCTGTGTGGATTGTCCAGCATTATTTATTATTATTGTGTGAGTTGTGTTCTAGTAGTTACTGAGTGATTTTGCAAGATTGTTTTGATAATTATGGAAGTTCCAGTGAAAAAAAAAAGTTTTGTTTGACAAAACTCCCGTAGAATTAATAAAGATATAAAAAAAAATTTAGTTGACATTGACAGACATCACAACAAACTACGGAGGAATAAAACTACAACTACTACTCATCACGGGTTATCGTGTACTAGGGCCGTAGGCCGTGTAAGAATGTCTGAGCGTCTGGTCGATGCGACTCGTGATCCGAGAGCTGGTGAGTATATGGCTCAGCGCATCAGCATTGCCATACAGCGTGGTAATGCAGCCAGTGTATTGGGGACGCTTCCGACTGGTATTGACATCATGGATCAATTGAGCTACCTTTAGACTGTTTGCAACCGTCTGCAGTTAGCTCAATGGTTTCAATTGGAAATATGTACTAGTTGTGATTGTTTCTATTCCTTGATTGTAATTTTTGTTGTTAATAAACTACTATTAAAATCGATATTTCGGTTTGAGCGTTGCTGAAGTTAATTAGCGACATCTAGCGGATTTTTATGGAACGATTTTTTCCATATCTAGCGGAATTTTTAGATTTGACTAGCGACTTCTTATTTTGTTGAACGGCAACACTGACCTCAGTGTCGGATCACCTTCCGTGCGAATATCCCGTCTTTTGAAGGGCACAAGTAATGAAGTTACGATCCAAGTAAGGCGCGGGTATAAGTACCTACTTACGTAGGAGTATGCAGAGTGACTATGGCATTGTGTACGATAGCGAAGACATGAAATATCAAAATCTTGCAAAACTGAAATAGGTGTTAAGCTTTTCTCATCGGTTTTGGATTCTATTCATGATGCTGAACCTTTGGTTTCAAGGACAACGGTGTTCACACTAACACCCTGTATAACATACTTACCTGTACCTTTAGACCTTGTTCTAACGGGCGCTTTTACCACGCGCGTTAGTAAAATATTAAATAAAATCGCTTTCGTGCAAACGATGTCTTATTACACGAGATGCACGTCCGCAGCTTCGCCCGCGAACCAGAGTTATTTTATACAAATTTCAGAAATTCATTATACAACCCCTAGAGGTTATTTTTGTAATAATAAAAAATATATGTTTAATTATTTATTCCATACATTATTTATACCGAGTTTTGAGCAAATCGAACCACGGAAAAATAATTTTCCATGCAAACCTTATCGCCCTATTTAACCCCCTCAGAGGTTAATTTTAGAAAATGTTATTAGCCTTTGTCTTATTCTAGGTCCTAAACTATCTACGTACTAAATATCATCTTAATTACTCAAGTAATTACGGAGATTACTTATAACAAACACTAACACAGACTTTCCCATTTATTTTAATAGTAAGATTGTTTCATTTATAAATAAAAGCTTGTGACACATTAAAAAGTTATAGACTTAAAAGGAGCTATAACCCGTTTTACCCCATTAATTATCCTAAAATAGGGTGTTTATTAATTCATGTTATACCTACTAACTTTTATTTTTCTAAATTATAATTAGGTATATAGAATAATTTAATTATTTTCTGTACAAAATTTACCACCCATTTATCATCATTTATCAGAGGTAAATTTTTCAAAATTTTACTAGATATCTCAAAATTTTATCTATGTTATTCTAGGTCGTAATCTATTTACATACCAAATTTCATCTAAATAACTTAAGTAGCTACGGAGGTTACCCTTAACGAACATTCACACAGAATTTCCCATTTATTATAATTGTATGATCGATCAATCTAAGTCCTTATTAACAATGAAAATTACTATCAAGGAATAGAAAAAAATACAACTAGTTTATACAATTGAAACCATTGAGGTAACTGTAGGTAGACGGTTGCAAACAGTCTAAAGATAGCTCAATTGATCCATGTCAATACCAGTCGGAAACGTCCCCAAGACACTGGCTGCATTACCATACCTACCACGCTGTGGCAATGCTGATGCGCTTAGTTAAGATTAGTTCTTAAGTAATAAAGTTATCATGAGAGGCAATGCCCATATACAGAAGCTTTTAGGACTTTCTTGAAATGTTAATCTTTATTCTTAGTAGGTACGAATGAATATCCCGTCAATCAAAAACACAAGGGTCGTGATTCAGACCTTAACCCTTTTAAAGCACGGATTAATAAATGTATGAACAAACGCTGTTAGCGTTTTTCAAAATTAAATAGTTATTTAAGATTAGATAATAGTTTGATCTGACTGATTATAATCAAATACTTATTGATGGGAAATGGCACAATCTAAACCCGAAACGCTTCGTTAGCGCGATCTAGCGCTCGTTCACTTTTAGCAGCGACATCTGGTTATAATAGAGGGAACTTCAGGCGGCCAAACCTATCTATTCTATAAACGAACAAATATTATTATGACTTATTATTTGTTCGTAGATTCTGTGGCCAAACTTATCTATCTACATCATTTTATAGTAGCATGGATTTGTTCGTAGATTCTGTGGCCAAACTATTTGTTCGTAGATTCTGTGGCCAAACTTATATATCTACATCCTAAGACCAAGTAGGTACCTTACGTTCCGTAAGGTCTACATCATTTTATAGTAGCATGGACGTAGGCATGGACTAATAATATAACATAACATACCTACCTGTACCTTTAGACCCACAGAACACTGAACTTGTTTCTGTTATCTATGTTTAGACCTCTTTCGCACGGGCGATTTTCTACGCGCGTTAAAAAAATATTTTAAAAAATCACTTTTTTAACGCATAGCTTTTTAAGCGCCCGTGCGAATGAGGTCTAAACATACACTAGATGCACCGCCGCAGCTTCGCCCGCGAACCAGAGTATTTTTACATACCAATTTCAGAAATTGATTAGGTACACACACAACCCCTTAGTCTGTGATAACCCCGGGAGTCTGTGATAACCCCGGGGTTATCACAGACTTTCCCATTTATTATGATAGTAAGATTATTTTATTTTTAAATAAAAGCTTGTGATGTTGTCATAAAAATATCATTGGCAAAGCTGCGTCAAACCAGACGCAGAACCATAATCAAGAAGTTGTAGTTGAATTGAATGAACTGCATGACATTGACATGACTTCCGACTTGACTTTTTTGTTGATGGCAACAAGACTTACGAATTACAAAATAACATTCAGAAGTTGACATGGGGAACCGTTGTTGACATTTGAATAACCTCAAATTTAAAATCAAAACAAACATCGCACACATGTATATTTCTTTCAATTACTGTGAAAAATGAGTCAAAATTATACTGAAAACGGTCACGACGGCTCAGATCCAAAACGCAAATGGAGGAAGAAACGCAAGAATTTCCTGTCCAACGCGAAGAAGTACGCTAAAAAAGGACAACTGGGCCGAGGGGCGAAAATGCCAGAAGAACTTTATCAGTATCTGGTAGGCATCCTGGAAGCCATCAAAAAAGGCATTGAAGATGAGGAGGAGAGGCGTAAGTCTTTAAACTTGCCGAAAACCGATTTAAAAATATAAAATTTTAGGTTAACGAAAAAAATAGTTGCCAGAAAAATAAACCACCCATTTGTTTCTTGTATCTGATAGTCATTTAATTTACGCTATGTAGCTACATACAGTTTGAAAATTTTACCACCATACTGTGCGAAGTTATTACAAACTCAAAAAAAAAAAAACACCACTGTACCAACTTTTTCAGATACCCTAGTGACCAATGTGCTAGAGCGAACAAAAGGCGATGAGATTGACATAGTGAGCAACCAGCTCGGCAGTCGTGTCATTGAACTCCTGCTGCCATATGCCTCCGCTGAGGACTTGGAACGGTTCACTGATGCCATAGAACTTCACCTGCGGAGAATGGCTTCCGACAACTTCACCAGCCACATCATTGAGACTTTACTGCGAGTATCATGTATCCGAGCTACAGATCACCTTCAAAACACAGTTATAGAAGATGAAGAAGTCCCAGTAAAGAAGATTAAGGTAGAGAAGAAGTATTCAGATGAGCATGTAAAGAAATGCTATGATTATACGATAAAGATATGTAAATATGTGCTGAATAATCTGGAGGATTTTGTGTGGGACCAGTACGCAAACCATATACTACGAAGTGCGTTGAAGAGTCTCAGTGGAATCACGTTGCTGCCCGGAGAGAAACCCAAGTTGAACGCAATGGCTATCAAGAATGTTAATGATAGTAAAGGTATGAAATAACATCAAAAAAATATCAAATTCGGCAGGACTTCCGCCCATGACCCTTCCTCACGGAAGATACACATATTCCCCGAGTCAAGGGCACGCACTTAATTGAATAACTAATAGTAAAGCTACCTTATACAATACTAGCATCCTGTAGTTTTGCATGCAAGTTTTCATGATAGAAAGTAACCCAACTTGTGATCCAAGCCTAGGACTAGGTACATAATAAATATGTAAGATTTCAGCCAAGTCTAGTTGTAGTTTTATTGTGGAGAGGTAACAAACAACTAAATCTATACTTTAGCATATATATGTACCTACTTGTTTTATTATACTTTTTACTGAATTGTTGATGATAATGATGACTGTTTTAATTGAATATCGCTACATAGTATAAAAACAAAGTCGCTTTCCCTGTCCCTATGTATGCTAAAATCTTTAAAAGTATGCAACGGTTTTTGATGCGGTTTTTTAAAGTGATTCAAGAGGAAGGTTTATATATATATAATAAAACCGCGTGAAGCAGGGGCGGGTCGCTAGTTCTTAAATAAAAAAATCTGATTCAGTTTTTCTGTAAGCTCCTTAACTGTGTTCACAAAAAGGCAATGGGACGGTTAGCAGCTTTGTTGATTTACTTCAATATTACTATTTAATTAATGAACTTGTGTCAGAATTGTTAACATAAATTCAATTGCTCCATTGAGACGTACATTTATTTAATCATCATCATCATCAGCCTGTATCAGTCCACTGCTGGACATAGACCTCCTAACAAGCGCCAAAGCGCCCTTTCTTTAGCTTTAGTTACTTAACTTAATTTATTTATAAATTTTAATTATTTATTAATTAATTTTATTAGATAAAATGTTTGACATTTTGGAATATTATAATTTGGAATAATTCTGTGAGTCAAGTATGAATTAATAAATATATGTATAAATAACAGGCATTCCACCTCACACAACCAAGATGGAGTACAGAGTTGTACCAGATGAGTTCAAAGAGCTGGTGAAGGAGTTTGCAGCCCGGCTCTCAGCCTGGCCTCAGTTCAAAGACCTTGCGTACCAGAACACCACGTCAGCGCTCCTGCAAGTGTTGCTGTATGCTGTCAAGAATGTTGATAAAAACATTACCAAGGTAAGTACTCCTGTAGTAACTGGAAGACTTTCTCTGTAGAAACTAGAACAATTACTAAGGTAAAGTAAAGTAAAGTTTATTTAAATTTTAGGACAAAATCATTCAGGTTTACAATAACAATTTTACAGCTTATTTTGAAACTTATTTCGAACTTTGGAGTATTATATTGTTACCCGTGGTCGAGTGACTAAATCAGTAAATCAATATCTTTATTTCTTTAGGCTTACAAAATAAGCACTTAGACAAGTCAAACTTAATACTATAGGTAAAATAATTATCAAAACAAATAAGAAATAAAGTGATATTTACCTAATTGATTTTCAGTTTTCATCTTTTGTCCTGTTTTGTTTGACTGTCTTCCGTACCAGTTTAGCACTGTATTATTTTGTTAAGGAGCATATCAGCGGACATGTAGAAACTAGAAGACTTTCTACCTGTCTTTTGATGACCTTAGCAGTGTAGCAGCAAAGGTCTGCCCGCAAAGGAGTTGCAGGTTCAATTCCTGCTTTATGTTTGTATCTGCAGATATGTTTTCCGTGTTTTAAGTGTTATTTTATTCATATTATTTTACTGTTTTATTTATTATTTAACTACGATAATATCTATCTATGAAATACAAGTAGTTTTTGCGTGAAAAAAGGGAACAAACGTCCCAACAAACTTTCGCGTTTATAATATTAGTGAAAGGGTGTCAAAGGACTACAAACCTTGCGCTCTGTCTGCTACAGTCAACGAAAACTCGTTGTTGAAATAAGCCTTCACTGCGTAAGCACGATGCTCCTAAGACCACTGTGACTTCGCGACTAAAAAATTCGCATAAATCACCTACCAAATGCTACTCTCCTGCTAGTTTCTCTGGTAGCCAAGATATTCGACTTTAAAGTTTAAATCGGCGCTAAGACACCCCTTATAACATTACTAGCTGCGCCCCGCGGCTTCGCCCGTATGGAAATTTATTGCACGCCTCCTAGGGTAGTTTGGTAAAAAAAAACTTAGCTGTTTAAGTATTTATTCGGAGTTTTGAATGAATCAAACCAAGGAATAATATTTTTTCATATAAACTTACCACACTATTTAAGCCCCTCATAGGTTAAAATTTCCAAACTTTAATATCCTATGTGTTATTCTAGGTCCTAAACTATCTACATACCAAATTTCATTTAAATAAGTAGTTACGGAGATTACATAAAACATTCACACAGACTTTCCAATTTATTATAATAGTTAGATACCTATAGTCTTTATGGCCTGAAGGTACTTCAATCCCTTGTTATCTAATAAACATGAGTTATTCCCTTTTGCTCCAGGATCTAGTTAAGAAGCTGCTCGACGAAGCCTTCGCGCCCGAGGACTGGATGTCCACCGGGGCTGATGATAAGAAAGACAAGGTAAATATAAACTTCAGAAAAATACAAATAGATAGATAGATAAGAATTTTATTTGGACTACAGACACACACATACAAAATACATTACAATAGTAGAAATACAATAGCTTAGATTTAATTTAAATAATAACAAAAAACAAAAATTCAAAACAAGGTATAATGTGTATGTGTGCTGCAGTACAAATACAACTTTTACAACTTATTATACAGGGTTCAATAGTCTATGGTTTTCAAGAAGGAGAAAAAAGCACGACAGAACTGATAAACAAAATTAAAGTTAAATTTCATAGCGAGTTTTCTTTCACAATGAACAATTACGATATTAACCAAATCTACCGCATTGGAAAACCGAACAAAGGCGACAAACCGAGACCTATACTTTTGTCCTTCAATTGTGAATGGAAAAAGAAGGAATTCTTGAAAAACAAGAAATAATCTACGGAAATCTACATTGCGGAAGATTATTCTAAAGAAATCCTCGAAAAAAGAAAGACACTACTACCCCAATTGATGGAAGAAAGAAAGAAAGGCAACTTTGCCTTCTTAAAATATGACAAACTTATTATAAAAGAAAATATAAACACCAAAGACAGTAGAAGAAGGGAACTTTCGGTTTCTCCGCTGACCGATTCACAGCCAAAAAAACAACAAACATCATTGTCAAAGAATAATAGAACAAATGCATTTGACTTGATGAGAGGGCGTTCGAATTCACTTACAACTACTTCAATGGACAAGAAACAATAACAAAAATCAACCGGAAAACGAAATCAAAAACTGAATAAGAAAAAACAAAATCACACAACAAATATACAAAACCCTCCCCCAAGCCGACTGGTTCTCGTGGGGGAAAATGACCACGACCCTCTAAAGGTAATAAATAACTCAAACTCAATAAGGAAAAGAAAATTAAATGATATTCATATAGCAACAATAAACTGTAGATCTCTTAGAACTCCTGAAAAATTGCAAGAACTTGAAATAGCCATAGAAGAAATTAAATGGGACATTATAGGAATCAGTGAAACAAGAAAATTTGGAGAATATACAGAAGACCATGGAAAATATGTACTGCATTACAAAGGGGAAACACCGGGGCTGTATGGAGTCGGATTTATGGTCAAAAGAAATCTAGTAAACAACATAGAAGAATTAAGGGGAATCTCTGAACGCATTGCAATTCTTAACATCAATCTAAATGGGGAGAAAGAAGGAAAATGGTCCATTATCCAGGCGTATTCACCAACGGAATCTAACAAAAAGGAAGACATAATAAAAATTGAAAAATTTTATGAAGACCTCCAAAAAACTATCGAAACCGCACATAAAAATGTCATAGTGATGGGCGACTTTAATGGTCAAATAGGAACACAACATAATGGAGAAGAACATATTATAGGAAACCACGGGTTCGGAACAAGAAGCAAAAATGGCAAAAGATTGGTAAATTTTTCACTACAAAATAAATTAAGTATCCTTAACAGTTTTTATAAAAAGAAAATCACAGATAAATGGACATGGACTTCACCTAATGGACTTTATAAAAACGAAATTGACTTTATAATGTCGAACAACAAGAAATTTTTCAAAGATGTATCTGTTATACATAATCTAAATTTCAACACAGACCACAGAATGGTACGGGCTAAATTGACAGTAACAGAACACAAAAGAACAAGACCACTTCACAATAAATATCCAGTAATTCATTACATAGGCGAAACACAATTACTGCTTAACAATCTCCAACTTTCAATAAATAACGAAAAGCACATCTCAACACAAGAAAAATACAATAAATTACTACACCAATTAAAATCTGTAACTAGGAAAACAAATACAAACAACAGGAAAGAAATATCACTGAAAAGTAAACAACTAATAAAAGAACGCAAAGAACTACTAAAAGAAGAGAAAACTAAAGATATCCGTAGAAAAATAACAGAGATAAGCAAAATGATTAGTGAACAACTACGGAAAGAAAGACAAACAAAACGGTTGGCAACTATGAAGAGCTATATAGAAAAAACAGGTGGAATAAAAAAGGCACTGAAAGAATTAAATTGTAATAAAGAATGGATACCAAGTATGAAAAAGAAAAATGGTATAACTACAGGAAATAGATCTGAAATCCTAAAAACGGCTACAGAATTTTATCAAAATTTATATGAGACCAAAAAGGTGGGACAAATTACAAAACAATATGATACACCAACTGATGATTTGGAAATACCTGAAATACTAAAAGAAGAAACCATAAAAGCAATTAGTACACAAAAAAATGACAAAGCTCCTGGATCAGACCTTGTGACTAATGAACTACTGAAAATTACATTACCAGTGATTGCTCCAAAGCTTACAGACATATTTAACGAAATTATTGAAACGGAGGAGATTCCTGAAGATTGGACAAAATCAACAATCATACTTCTACATAAAAAAGGTGACAAAGGAGATATATCAAACTACAGGCCAATTAGCTTGATGTCTAACGTTTACAAGGTATTTTCAAAAATTATATTAACAAGAATTACCAATACTCTTGAAGAAAATCAGCCCAAAGAACAAGCTGGATTTCGTCGAAATTTTTCAACAGTTGACCATATTCATACCATTAGACAAATATTACAAAAATATAAAGAATATACAACAAGACTTACTACCTGGGATTTGTTGATTACAACAAAGCTTTCGACACTTTGGAGCATGAATTTATCTGGGATGCACTAAAAGTACAGGGTGTACCAACAAAATACATACGAATATTAAAAAAGGTTTACACAAAGAGTACTGCTCAAGTAAAGCTAGAAAGTATAGGCAAAGAGTTTTCTATTAAGAGAGGAGTACGTCAAGGGGACCCTATCTCACCTAAATTATTCTCTGCAGTCTTAGAAATGATATTCAGGAACCTAAATTGGATGAATAAGGGACTAAACATAAATGGCGAAACCCTGAGCCACCTACGTTTTGCAGACGACTTAATCATATTCTCTGACAGCCCGAGAAACTTAGAAACAATGCTACAAGAACTAGCAGATGAAAGCGAAAAGGCAGGATTAACAATGAATCTAAGTAAAACAAAAATTATGTCAAACTCTCCACAAACAAAAATCATAAAAGTAAATAATGAGCAAATAGAGTATGTTCTCGAATACATATACTTGGGGCAGCTAATATCAATAGAAGATTGCATGGAAAAAGAAATAGAAAGAAGAATCACTAACACTTGGAAACGATACTGGTCACTTAGCGAAGTCATGAAAAACAAGGAAACGCTGCTGGCTTGGCATGCAAGGCATGGAGCCGCATAGCCAGGAATAGAACGGAGTGGCAATCTTTAGAGGAGGCCTTTGTCGGAGGACAAGTTGTGTAAAATAAATACCGTTTGCCGGTAACGGTTACATATTTAATAGTAGTTAGGTAATTAAGTAAAATAAGTTTCAGGCATACCATAATTAATTTTAAGTAAAAAAAAAATGTAAAACACAACAATAAAGGCTTTTTTATTTTTTTTTATTTTTATTTTATTTTATTTATACAGGGTTCAAAAAGAAATGGAGGTGTAGCGCATACCTACCTCTACATATTTAATTACATATACAATATAATACATATTTAATTATCTGTACCTCAGAGGTATAGAATATTGTATAAAAGTTACAGAATGGGCAAAAATGTGGCGAGTGAAAATATGGCGTATGAACGCTATTTTATCATCATCATCATCTGGCTATATTAGTCTACTGCTGGCTGGACATAGGCCTCCCCCAATGAGCGCCATAGCGCCCTGTCTTCAGCTTGACGCATCCAGCATCTACCAGCAGTCTTTCGCAGATCGTCATCCCACCTGGCCGGAGGGCGTCCTACACTACGTTTACCGAGTCGCGGTCTCCACTCAAGAACATGTTTATCCCAACGTTTGTCGATTCGCGAGATATGCCTGACCCACTGCCACTTCAGCTTGCTAATTCTTTATTACAACAGTTACGTTATTATAACGTATTGTAGTTATTATTACGTTATTATAAAGCCCGCTATATTACGCTATACATATACTCGTATTATACTAGCGACCCGCCCCGGCTTCGCACGGTTTTATTGTACATATAAACCTTCCTCTTGAATTACTCTATCTGTTAAAAGAAACCGCTTCAAAATCCGTTGCGTAGTTTTAAAGATTTAAGCATTCAAAGGGACATAAAGATATAAGAAAAAACGACTTTGTTTTATACCATGTAGTGAAGGTTAATAAATATATTCAGGTGGATGTAGAGGCGTTGGATGAGAAGCCGGCGCTTGATGAGGAGCAAAGCAGTCTGCCGCCCGTGTTCCAGTCTCAGTCAGCTGTCAGGTGAATATATACTGGATTACACTACAAATACAACTAATTACACAGATACAAAACCTTAAAAAAAATGTTTTTAATATTTTTTACTTATTGCGTGAGTAATGTTGGACAATCCACACAGCTACCGTTCCTAAAATTATTCATATAAATGGATTTATGTCAATTGTCAATAGTCAATAGTCAAAGTGCTTTATTTCCTTAAGACCTTACAGGACACTTGGACACGTCATAAAATACATTTTATAAATAATTAAAACTAGGAAATAAAGTGCTCACTTTGATTTTTGTTCACTTCAATCTTTTTAAGGTAAAGTAAAAAAGCGAACAGAAACCTTTACCTTGTTAGGTTGTTATTTTTCGAGTTGGAGCAAAACTCATCCCAAACTTTTTTATCATCTAACTAAATAATCAGATACTTTATAGTAAGCCTTTTTACAAAGAATAGTTTTGACAATTTGTTTGAATTTATTTACTGATGGTTTTTGCAACTCACTTGGAGTTTTGTTGTAGAAGCGTATACATTGCCCTTTAAAAGATACATTAACCTTGTTTAGTCTAGTTGTAGGCAAAGCTAGTTTATTTTTATTTCTAGTGTTGACATTGTGTATATCGCTATTTTTAGGAAACTTATTGATATTTCTACGAGTGTACAACAGGTTTTCGTAGATATATTGACATGGTACTGTAATTATGTTAATTTCTTTGAATTTATCGCGTAGGGATTCTCTGGGACCCATATTATAGATTGCCCGAACAGCCCTCTTCTGCAACACAAAAACGGTGTTAATGTCTGCAGCATTCCCCCACAGCAGTATACCATAAGACATAATACTATGGAAGTAGCTGAAATAAACAAGTCTAGAAGTATCTACGTCTGTAAGTTGACGTATTTTTTTGACTGCATATGCTGCAGAACTGAGCCTTTTTGATAGCTTATCTATATGTGGGCCCCATTGAAGCTTACTGTCTAGGGTGATTCCTAAGAATACAGTACTTTCTATGATATCTAACGTTTCTCCTTTTACGTTTATATCAGCCTTAACTTGTTTCACATTAGGTAGAATAAATCTAATACATTTCGTTTTGGTTTCATTAAGCAAAAGATTATTGACGCTAAACCAGTGGACAACTTTTGAGATTGCATTATTCACATCGTCGAAATTAGTTGATTGTCTTTTCATTTGGATGTTTGTTATTCATGTTTTTATTTGAATAATTTTAGGAAAACCAATAGCTGTGTGGATTGTCCAATAATAATTATTTTTTAACATACAGAAAATAGCATATACCTACCCCGGACTGGGGCAGTGCCGGATTTATATTTTTCATGAGTGTAGGCCACTTTGTCCCGCCGCCCCATGTACTGAGCCGTTCATTATTAGCTGCGCACCCCCCCCCCCCCCCCCCGTAGACATACAATTTGATTGTCTGCAATCGAGTGACCGTCCTCTGAAATCTGCCGCCCCCCTAGGACGCTGCCGCCCCCCTAGGACGCCGCCGCCCCTAGGCCGAGGGTCGGCGGCGTCCTAGGGGGGCCTGTTTACAAATCCAGGACTGGACTGGGGTCACAGAGTCACTCACTGGGGTTGTTTAGGGGGTATTCGAAGCTTTTCTTTAACATAATCATACCCTACAAGTGTTAACAGATTTTTCCTCATAAAACGTCGTTTCCTCATAATGTAAAGCAGCGGCAGTTCCATACGCAATATTATTTATTTTATTAAATACGAACTGCCCCGGCTTCGCAAGATTTTATTATATGCATAAACCTTCCTCTTGAATCTATTAAAAAAACTGCATCAAATTCCGTTGCGTACTTTTAAAGATTTAAAGCATACATAGAGACAGAGAAAGCGACTTTGTTTTATACTATGTAGTGATAGCGATGAACTTTAATTTAAGAAATTATTAGTAATCAACATTATTGACATTTATTTTGTTAATTGATTATGCTATTAATTTTATATAGTTAATCACATAAAAACAATTAAAATAGAATCCAACTTTTAAAATATTTTGCATGTTAATGTTTGTGATACAATTCTAATGTATAAGACCTGACCAAAATTGCGTCAAACCAGACGCAGAGCCATAATCAAGAAGTTGAAGTATATGACCATATTTCGTGCAATAAACGAAATGAAAATGACCTTGGTTGCAGGTTGCTAGAAGCGGCGTTGTTCGTAGCCAAGAAGAAGTCGTACACTCAGCTGTACGCGCGCTGCTTCCTGAACCGCCTCGCGAGGCTCGCGGCGGTGCCCATGCTCAACTTCACTGTGCAGCGACTCTTAGACAACTGCACTGTCAAGGAAGAGGTATGTATACACTATTATTACTGGAGGCAGCGCTGTTCCATCATATATGACAGTAGAGAAAAAAATTACCTTTAATTTGATATACAGGGTGTTAGTGTGAACAGCGTTCTCCTTGAAACCAGAGGTTCAGCATCATTAGTAGAATCCAAAACCGATGAGAAAAGCTTAACACCTATTTTAGTTTCGCAAGATTTTGATATTTCATGTCTTCGCTATCGTACACGATGCCATAGTCACTCTACATACTTTAAGTACCTACCTACCCGCGCCTTACTTGGATCGTAACTTCATTACTTGTGCCCTTCAAAAGACGGGATATTCGCACAGAAGGTGATCCGACACTGAGGTGCACATGCCACGTGTCGCCTGGTTGAAGTACTTGTGTCACGTGTTTGTAAGCAAACGTTTAGTGTTTATAAAAATTTTCTTTAAAAAATGAGTAAAAAATAGAATAATTTTTTTTCATCCGTTTTGGATTCTACTCATGATGCTGAACCGCTGGTTTCAAGGACAACGGTGTTCACACTAACACCCTGTATAATTCATAAATGTACGTTACGTATGTTTCAAATGTATACCTGTTTATACCTGCCTGGTGCGGCCAGGTGAGCAACGGCAATCGTGATTTTTTAGAATTTTTACATAAAGTGCCTTCATGTAGACGTTATTCTATTAAAAAAACAAGTGAACGTCATTTTTTTACAAAAATCTATGAAACAAAAGAATACTTGCGGCCAAATTCTGATAGGCAACCTAGTAGATACATATTCTCCTACGTACACATAAAAATTTAATTTTAAGCAAAAAGCGATGAGTGGGCTAATTTTGCAGTCGTATCTTAGACCACAATGCTCAATTTCACCTTGCAGCGCCTCTTCGACAACTGCACTATCAAGGAAGAGGTATGTATACATGTATATGGCCGGACTGGAGGCGAAGGCGTGCGAGTTGTATCCAATTGAATCATATGAAAGACTACACATACACCGGAGGCAGTGGCGTTGCGGTACCATTAGGATACAACCCGCACGCCTTAGTTTCCGGCCCGGCCACGGCTTCTAGGTGTAAGCCATACTATGAAAGCTAGGAAAGCCTACACACACACCGCAGGCGGTGGTCACGCGGTGCCATAGGAAAAACGCCACGCCTTCGCCTCCGCCACGCCTCCGGCTTTTGTGTGTTTGGAACTTTAAAGGAATACTTTCATCAATATTCACGCGGATGAAGCCGCTAGGCGCAGATAGACTTAAAAATGTGAAATATGGAGTTTTTATAAAAAACATCTAAGATCTAACAACGTGTAACAAAAGATTGTTTTCGTTCCCAGCTAGAGCCGATGTTCGAGGAGCTGTCCCCGCAGCTCGGCGCGGTGCTGCGGCGCGGCAACTCGGGCGTACTGGTCGCGCTCGCCAAGGCCTCTCTGCGGCTCGGCGCCAAGCAAGCGCACTTCCTCTCTGTGAGTACTCTTACACCTGGCCAGCTGCAGCCGATGTTAGAGGAGTGCTGCGGCGCGGCAACTCGGGCGTACTGGTCGCGCTCGCCAAGGCCTCTCTGCGGCTCGGCGCCAAGCAAGCGCACTTCCTCTCTGTGAGTACTCTTACACCTGGCCAGCTGCAGCCGATGTTAGAGGAGTGCTGCGGCGCGGCAACTCGGGCGTACTGGTCGCGCTCGCCAAGGCCTCTCTGCGGCTCGGCGCCAAGCAAGCGCACTTCCTCTCTGTGAGTACTCTTACACCTGGCCAGCTGCAGCCGATGTTAGAGGAGTGCTGCGGCGCGGCAACTCGGGCGTACTGGTCGCGCTCGCCAAGGCCTCTCTGCGGCTCGGCGCCAAGCAAGCGCACTTCCTCTCTGTGAGTACTCTTACACCTGGCCAGCTGCAGCCGATGTTAGAGGAGTGCTGCGGCGCGGCAACTCGGGCGTACTGGTCGCGCTCGCCAAGGCCTCTCTGCGGCTCGGCGCCAAGCAAGCGCACTTCCTCTCTGTGAGTACTCTTACACCTGGCCAGCTGCAGCCGATGTTAGAGGAGTGCTGCGGCGCGGCAACTCGGGCGTACTGGTCGCGCTCGCCAAGGCCTCTCTGCGGCTCGGCGCCAAGCAAGCGCACTTCCTCTCTGTGAGTACTCTTACACCTGGCCAGCTGCAGCCGATGTTAGAGGAGTGCTGCGGCGCGGCAACTCGGGCGTACTGGTCGCGCTCGCCAAGGCCTCTCTGCGGCTCGGCGCCAAGCAAGCGCACTTCCTCTCTGTGAGTACTCTTACACCTGGCCAGCTGCAGCCGATGTTAGAGGAGTGCTGCGGCGCGGCAACTCGGGCGTACTGGTCGCGCTCGCCAAGGCCTCTCTGCGGCTCGGCGCCAAGCAAGCGCACTTCCTCTCTGTGAGTACTCTTACACCTGACCAGCTGCAGCCGATGTTAGAGGAGTGCTGCGGCGCGGCAACTCGGGCGTACTGGTCGCGCTCGCCAAGGCCTCTCTGCGGCTCGGCGCCAAGCAAGCGCACTTCCTCTCTGTGAGTACTCTTACACCTGGCCAGCTGCAGCCGATGTTAGAGGAGTGCTGCGGCGCGGCAACTCGGGCGTACTGGTCGCGCTCGCCAAGGCCTCTCTGCGGCTCGGCGCCAAGCAAGCGCACTTCCTCTCTGTGAGTACTCTTACACCTGGCCAGCTGCAGCCGATGTTAGAGGAGTGCTGCGGCGCGGCAACTCGGGCGTACTGGTCGCGCTCGCCAAGGCCTCTCTGCGGCTCGGCGCCAAGCAAGCGCACTTCCTCTCTGTGAGTACTCTTACACCTGGCCAGCTGCAGCCGATGTTAGAGGAGTGCTGCGGCGCGGCAACTCGGGCGTACTGGTCGCGCTCGCCAAGGCCTCTCTGCGGCTCGGCGCCAAGCAAGCGCACTTCCTCTCTGTGAGTACTCTTACACCTGGCCAGCTGCAGCCGATGTTAGAGGAGTGCTGCGGCGCGGCAACTCGGGCGTACTGGTCGCGCTCGCCAAGGCCTCTCTGCGGCTCGGCGCCAAGCAAGCGCACTTCCTCTCTGTGAGTACTCTTACACCTGGCCAGCTGCAGCCGATGTTAGAGGAGTGCTGCGGCGCGGCAACTCGGGCGTACTGGTCGCGCTCGCCAAGGCCTCTCTGCGGCTCGGCGCCAAGCAAGCGCACTTCCTCTCTGTGAGTACTCTTACACCTGGCCAGCTGCAGCCGATGTTAGAGGAGTGCTGCGGCGCGGCAACTCGGGCGTACTGGTCGCGCTCGCCAAGGCCTCTCTGCGGCTCGGCGCCAAGCAAGCGCACTTCCTCTCTGTGAGTACTCTTACACCTGGCCAGCTGCAGCCGATGTTAGAGGAGTGCTGCGGCGCGGCAACTCGGGCGTACTGGTCGCGCTCGCCAAGGCCTCTCTGCGGCTCGGCGCCAAGCAAGCGCACTTCCTCTCTGTGAGTACTCTTACACCTGGCCAGCTGCAGCCGATGTTAGAGGAGTGCTGCGGCGCGGCAACTCGGGCGTACTGGTCGCGCTCGCCAAGGCCTCTCTGCGGCTCGGCGCCAAGCAAGCGCACTTCCTCTCTGTGAGTACTCTTACACCTGGCCAGCTGCAGCCGATGTTAGAGGAGTGCTGCGGCGCGGCAACTCGGGCGTACTGGTCGCGCTCGCCAAGGCCTCTCTGCGGCTCGGCGCCAAGCAAGCGCACTTCCTCTCTGTGAGTACTCTTACACCTGGCCAGCTGCAGCCGATGTTAGAGGAGTGCTGCGGCGCGGCAACTCGGGCGTACTGGTCGCGCTCGCCAAGGCCTCTCTGCGGCTCGGCGCCAAGCAAGCGCACTTCCTCTCTGTGAGTACTCTTACACCTGGCCAGCTGCAGCCGATGTTAGAGGAGTGCTGCGGCGCGGCAACTCGGGCGTACTGGTCGCGCTCGCCAAGGCCTCTCTGCGGCTCGGCGCCAAGCAAGCGCACTTCCTCTCTGTGAGTACTCTTACACCTGGCCAGCTGCAGCCGATGTTAGAGGAGTGCTGCGGCGCGGCAACTCGGGCGTACTGGTCGCGCTCGCCAAGGCCTCTCTGCGGCTCGGCGCCAAGCAAGCGCACTTCCTCTCTGTGAGTACTCTTACACCTGGCCAGCTGCAGCCGATGTTAGAGGAGTGCTGCGGCGCGGCAACTCGGGCGTACTGGTCGCGCTCGCCAAGGCCTCTCTGCGGCTCGGCGCCAAGCAAGCGCACTTCCTCTCTGTGAGTACTCTTACACCTGGCCAGCTGCAGCCGATGTTAGAGGAGTGCTGCGGCGCGGCAACTCGGGCGTACTGGTCGCGCTCGCCAAGGCCTCTCTGCGGCTCGGCGCCAAGCAAGCGCACTTCCTCTCTGTGAGTACTCTTACACCTGGCCAGCTGCAGCCGATGTTAGAGGAGTGCTGCGGCGCGGCAACTCGGGCGTACTGGTCGCGCTCGCCAAGGCCTCTCTGCGGCTCGGCGCCAAGCAAGCGCACTTCCTCTCTGTGAGTACTCTTACACCTGGCCAGCTGCAGCCGATGTTAGAGGAGTGCTGCGGCGCGGCAACTCGGGCGTACTGGTCGCGCTCGCCAAGGCCTCTCTGCGGCTCGGCGCCAAGCAAGCGCACTTCCTCTCTGTGAGTACTCTTACACCTGGCCAGCTGCAGCCGATGTTAGAGGAGTGCTGCGGCGCGGCAACTCGGGCGTACTGGTCGCGCTCGCCAAGGCCTCTCTGCGGCTCGGCGCCAAGCAAGCGCACTTCCTCTCTGTGAGTACTCTTACACCTGGCCAGCTGCAGCCGATGTTAGAGGAGTGCTGCGGCGCGGCAACTCGGGCGTACTGGTCGCGCTCGCCAAGGCCTCTCTGCGGCTCGGCGCCAAGCAAGCGCACTTCCTCTCTGTGAGTACTCTTACACCTGGCCAGCTGCAGCCGATGTTAGAGGAGTGCTGCGGCGCGGCAACTCGGGCGTACTGGTCGCGCTCGCCAAGGCCTCTCTGCGGCTCGGCGCCAAGCAAGCGCACTTCCTCTCTGTGAGTACTCTTACACCTGGCCAGCTGCAGCCGATGTTAGAGGAGTGCTGCGGCGCGGCAACTCGGGCGTACTGGTCGCGCTCGCCAAGGCCTCTCTGCGGCTCGGCGCCAAGCAAGCGCACTTCCTCTCTGTGAGTACTCTTACACCTGGCCAGCTGCAGCCGATGTTAGAGGAGTGCTGCGGCGCGGCAACTCGGGCGTACTGGTCGCGCTCGCCAAGGCCTCTCTGCGGCTCGGCGCCAAGCAAGCGCACTTCCTCTCTGTGAGTACTCTTACACCTGGCCAGCTGCAGCCGATGTTAGAGGAGTGCTGCGGCGCGGCAACTCGGGCGTACTGGTCGCGCTCGCCAAGGCCTCTCTGCGGCTCGGCGCCAAGCAAGCGCACTTCCTCTCTGTGAGTACTCTGATACTAAACTACCCTATCTGTACCTGTATCTGTGTTTATCTGTATCTGTATGTCTGTATCTATGTGCTGAAGAAGGCACACTTCCGATGAGGGACGACGGGGGCATAGAGCAATTCGGAGCTGGGGTGTAGCACCCCGGTAATGAAGTCTGTGATTTATTTATTAATTTACTAGCGACCCGCCCCGGCTTCGCACAGTTTTATTATAAGTATATAAACCTTCCTCTTGAATCAATCTATCTATTAAAAAAAAACCGCATCAAAATCCGTTGCGTAGTTTTAAAGATTTAAGCATTCAAAGGGACACAATGACATAGGGACAGAAAAAGCGACCTTTTTTATACTATGTAGTGATATATACTAGCACGATTATATAAACCAATTACACTAGTTATCATCAAAAACAATTCATCCTTAAGATATACATAAAATTAATAAAGACAAAAATTCAAATAACATTAACATAGGTACTTATAACAATGAAAAAATAAATCGTTAATTATTAATACATTTGATTAAAGAAAAGACAATAAACAATAATAATAATGTGGCATGCCCCAGAAGGGGGAGAGTGTACGGGGCAATGTGCGTACGATTTGTAGTCTTGAGTCACCCGAGTGACTCAATTCTCACAGCTTCGGTCCGTATAACCGCAAGGTTGGTAGGACCATGACGTGACACTCACGGTAGGGCTGGTCCACCAGTTCAAAGTCGCCCAGCGAGCTATGGAAAGAGCTATGCTCGGAGTCTCTCTGAAGGATAGAATTCGTAACGAATACATCCGACAGAGAACCAAAGTTATCGACATAGCTCAAAGAATTAGCAAGCTGAAGTGGCAATGGGCCGGCAATATCTCGCGAAGAACCGACAACCGTTGGGGTAAACGTGTTCTTGAGTGGAGACCGCGACTCGGTAAACGTAGCGTAGGGCGCCCTCCGGCCAGGGGGGATGACGATCTGCGAAAGACTGCTGGCAGATGCTGGATGCGTCAAGCTGAAGACAGGGCGCTATGGCGCTCATTGGGGGAGGCCTATGTCCAGCAGTGGACTAATATAGGTTGATGATGATGATGAGGTAGGACCATGGGAAGGTGGAGGGAGTACCCTATCTTTACAGCTAAATATTAACATAATGCTGGAGAATTCACAAAGCTTCATCTAGCCCCAAGCTAAGCAGCTTGTATTATGTTACATATTACATTATTGCCACAAACACAATTGCCCATCTACAGCTACACGGAGCTACGAGCTACAGATGGGAAATTGCGTCATTCGCATTGAAATTGTTAGTAATACCTAAAATACCCATAGTTAAGTCTGTTCTGCATGTTTTACATAAGATAAACCTGTATTTCTCTATAAGTGAATGTATATTCTTTTGAGAATTAAATTTCTAAAACCGTAACATGCCTTTCAGAGTCTTGAATCAGCTCTCCAATGCTCAGAGCCGGACAAACAGAAATATTTCAGCATCGCGTGTCTTCGCCTGACGCCTCTAGACAAGTTGGATGTGACGTCGCTAGACCGCGAATACTTCATACATGTGCACGGGAGCGTCATACTGCAGAGCATATTGGACTTTCAGGTTAGTAGATACAGTTGTATTTGCATTGTGCCTCCGCCTCACGCCCCTAGACGAGTTGGATGTGACGTCGCTAGACCGCGAATACTTCATACATGTGCACGGGAGCGTCATACTGCAGAGCATATTGGACTTTCAGGTGAGTACTCGTAGATAGAGTTGTATTTGCATTGTGCCTCCGCCTCACGCCTCTAGACATTTTTAGGTATAGTTTAGTTATGAACTTACTATGGAAAGAAAATTATAACATTTGAAGGAGCAAAACTCTATAATAAGTTAAAGCTTGATTTCAAGAAATCAAAATCAAGAATATTTTAATCATATTTTAATAACTATATTGCAAATGTCACCTATAATAAATCTATCAGTAAATCAATATCTTATTTCTTTAGGTTTACAAAATAAGCACTTAGCCAAGTCAAATTTAAACTATAGGGACATGGTTTTCAAAATAATATAAGAAATAAAGTGATAATTGATTTCCCCTTCGCTTAAATTTTTTGTCCACTAGTGGAAGAATCTCAAATGAGAAGCACATAAGGTACTAAGTAAAAAATAATATTTCTCTATAAGTGAATGTTTTTTTATGTACTTTGAACCATCTTTAACCATAAGTTAAGTAAGATGTCTTTTTCACGTTATATTGTTTGTTCATCAGCGTCCAGCCAAAGCCGTGAACAGTCTACTAGAGCTGGAAGGTGAGCAGTTGGTGGTGATTCTCTGCGACGCGAAGGGCAGCCATATCGCCGACGCTCTGTGCTCCGGGCAACATGTGGGGGTCAAGGCGAGAGACAAACTTATATGGAGATTGAAGGTTACAGCTTTTTTTACTTCTGCACACTTACAGCTTTTACACAAATAATATATTTTATTACAAAAAACCGAGTTCGCACGGTTTTATTATACGTATAAACCTTCCACTTGTATCACTCTATCTATTAAAAAAAAACCGCATCAAAATCCGTTGCGTATTTTTATAGATTTAAGCATACAAAGGGACATAGGGACAGAAAAGGGACTTTGTTTTATACTATGTAGTGATGACTCAAAGAACACAGTAAAGAACCACACGAAAAGCACCATCCCTAGATAAAAAAGAAATCACCGATCTTCGTTCCGACCGAATTTCGTTATACAAAAAATATAGGAACCTCTTTGTTAAAGTCGAAAAATGGCACTTATTAAAAACATAAATATTTTTTTTTATTTGGTTCACATACGAACGCGACGTAATTTTGGCTGAGGCCAAATTAGCGTAATTTTGTGAGTCGTGAGTCGCAGAATTTCGTTTGCAGAAATTCTGCCTGGCAGAAATTCTGTTGGGATTAGTGATGTTATATTAGAGTCAATTTTCCATATTCATGTTAATGAATATATCGCCTTGAAGATATTATAATACTCGTATCATACCTACCTTATTACAAAATATTAGTTTGATATTAGTTTCATAATAGTGAACCTATTCATTATTTTCGATACCAAATACAATATTATACTGTACCTGTTCAAGTTTATACCGAGGTAAAATCTTTTTTTGTTTGTTTAGAAAAATAACTAGTTGCGCCCCGCGGCTTCACCCGCATGCAAATTTATTTGTCAAATTTCAGAAATATAATATAAAAAATAATCTGGTCACACTGATTCATTGTTCCCATGTAAACATGTCCGACCGCACCGAACATGACAAGGATCCACGCACGCTACGCTAGTATACAACAGCTCTCTAGTTTCGCGGACATGTGCCGTTGTTAACATTTCCGAACCTAACAGGTCCTGCGGAACTACGTGTACCTCGAACATGCCTTATTGCTATCATGTCCGGACAGGACATGTTTCCTGGAACTAGTTACGACGTGCAAATGAACTATATCATGTTCAATCCACAGTCGGACATGTTTTGCGCATGTCTACGGACCCCTTGCCGCCCGTAAACTCAATTCGGTCCGAATAATGCGTGTGCAGACAACTAATTTTGCGTCGCCGCGCCGTGTGAATGAAACAGGGCTTTTGTATGAAACCGAATGCAGCAGAATTTCTGCGACTCACGACTCACAAAATTACGCTCGTTTGGCCTCAACCTTATGGAACTTAAAAAATATATAAAAATACTAGCTGGTACCAGCGACTTCTGCGCAGGATTAGTATTTTGAGTAGGTATACTTGTGGTTTCATCCGTTATTTCCGTTCCCGTGGGAATTCCGGGATAAAATGTAGCCTTTGTTTTATTCCGGACTATAATCTATCTCTGTGCCTAATTTCATCCAGATTCGTTCAGTAGTTTTTATGTGAAAGAGTTACAAACATTCATCCATCCATACAAAACTTTCGCGTTTATAATATTAGTAGGATACATAGGTATTGAACCGAATGACCGGCGCCGTATGTACTAAGGTACTATGGCCATAAAGTGTTGAATGACTCATACCTTCTATGTTAGTAATAATAAGGGTCACATACAGAAATTAAATAAATGTATTAAAATTCGGTGCTTGAACAATGCCTATGTATATTTTTCGATCGATAAAGTACCTAACCGTAGTTTACATTTCCAGGGTTACTACCAAAAGATGGCGCTTTCCCAGTACGGATCGCGAGCTTTCGAGAAAATCTTCGCAGCTGCATCACTAGAACAGAAAGTGAAGATAATGGCCGAACTCGCCGACAAGAGCAGCTTACTGAACGGCACGCAGTTCGGCAAGTTAATCGCCGACAAACTAGATGTCGCTGCGTTTAAAGTCTCCCAGAAGAAATGGGAGGAAAGTTGGAAGAAGAAATGTGAGAATAAGAATAAATGAATGGAAATGTATACATGGTGTTTTAATTTTATTTATATATTTGTTACTGTTACTGGTAAGTAATTCCCGTTCCCGTGGGAATTCCAGGATAAAATATAGTCTATGTGTTATTCCAGACTATAATTTTTTATGATTTTGATATATCGAAAACGATTTCAAACCCAGTGACGATGATGCTATGAGATACCTATTGCAAATACGGTCAAAAGATACATTAACACAAAAAAAAAAGTTACGACTTAGAGACGTGTTTAAAAGTTGTTTAACATGAGTGCGCTACGTTACTCCGAAAAACGGAACACCGAATTACACGCCCCCGAAAGCATACGTATACGAATTACTCAACAACGAATGGTTTTGTAGGGCGACTTTTACAAAACAACTGTTAAACACGTGTCTAAGT
Source organism: Eupithecia centaureata (assembly GCA_944547425.1). Taxonomy (NCBI): domain Eukaryota; kingdom Metazoa; phylum Arthropoda; class Insecta; order Lepidoptera; family Geometridae; genus Eupithecia; species Eupithecia centaureata. The sequence goes on from OX155698.1 coordinate 1,468,622, forward strand.
AGTAACTTTTTTTTTATGGTAAGGCTGACGATGTCGCCTTCGCTACTCATTTCATCTATATAGACTAGATATGAGCGCCGCGCCGGCGCGCCGTCGTCGCCGCGAGTGCAAGGCAGCGCGTCGTCGCCGAATGGAACAAACGACGCGCCGTCGTGGCTCACCGCGAGAGCGAACGTGTTTTCTCTACAGCTGGACTCGTGATAACAGCGAAACGTTCACGATTAAATCCATTGAGATTGAATAGGATTGTGTTTTTCCACGATAATTATGTCTTTTGCAGAGAATCTGTTGAGGAGTGAACGATATTATTTTTGGAGATATACATATTTATTATTCTTTTATTGGGACTGATTCTATAACTTTAGAAATATGACCTACTGACCTTGTAGTGACTGAATTGATAATTAGTTGTAAGAAAGACGTGAGGGCTTTTTTTGCTTAAAATATTTTACTCTTCAAGACTGATTCGAATTACTATTATTATGTTCCTAATCTTAATTATATCTTGTGTAAATGTAGTAAACATAGTTACACAACTCAGATTAGTAAGTAGATTAGTTTTATTGTGTCTTTCATATTGCTATTTTTGTTAAAAAGTTTATCAGAAGTTGTGGTTTTTTTTTTAAATTTGTGTTCGGAACACATTTAATATGGTTAACGTCATAAAAATAAATAAAAATCAACGTTTTTATTTATATAAGGCTTTTCTTCTAATTATATAAGAGTTTTTATTGTGATTTTGGCTCTTTATTTTCTCCCTGACAAAATCCTCATTTCTCGGAGGAAGCGCCGCGGCGCGCCGCCGCCGCCGTCCAAATTTTCAAGTCACGCCGCCGCCGTGGGATTGGCTATCGGCGCTCATATCTAATATAGACACGTAGTGACGTAATTTGTCTGTCCGCCTCAAACGGCGCGGATCAACTGATCTTGAACCGCACAATAATCACTGTTTACTTTGATCTTGTACGGAAGGTCACATAACCTATCCTAAATTCGTTTATTTTATTATGATTATGTAGTCATTAGACAAAGTGCTTTATTTCCTTAAAACCTTGCAGGACACTTGGACACGTCATAAAATTCACATACTTAATAATTATTAAAACTAGGAAATAAAGTGCTCACTTTAATTTTTGTTCACTTCGAACTTCTGAAGGTAAAGTAAAGAAGCGAAGAAACCTTTGCCTTGTTAGGTTGCTAGTTGTAGTAGGTAGGTACCTCCTTGTTCCACGTTAATGGTGTCCATTATTTTAATAATATTTTCTAGACAGCCAGATTGTAAAGCCGATTTCCGTTACCCGAGATCTGAAATTCTGACTAGACAACAAATAATCAAATAATCAATATCTTTATTTCTTTAGGCTTACAAAATAAGCACATACACAAGTCAAATTTAATTCGCCTCAATTTTTTGTCCACTAGTGGAAGAGGCGAAATAGAAACCACTAGCATGTGTATAACTTATGTGTCTAATACATGTTTGCCTTATAAATAATTACATACTATTGTCGATGTGGAACTGAGCAACATCTGGCCAAGCACTAACGTCATTGATGTAATCATTTATGGAGTAATATGCCTTCTTGATAAGATTTAGTTTTATGTACTGTTTAAATCTACGAATAGAAAGTTCAGTTGCTTCAGATGGAAGCTTATTATAGAAGCGCACACAATTACCCATAAATGATTTCCCCAGTTTCCGTAATCTAAATGAAGGAATGTGTAATTTGTTCTTGTTTCGTGTATTTCTATTGTGAACATCACAATTTTTCAAAAAGTTACTTTTATTTTTGTGTGTATACATTAAATTTTCATAAATACTATATTGCGAAATTACAGTTAAAATATTTTAATTTTAAACAATATCAACTCAAGGTATTTTTCTATGTACTTTTTGAAGATTTATTCGAAACACTAGGTCTGAGGTAAGTAGGTAGGTACTAGTTTTTAAAAAAATAATTCTACTACAAACATTACGGAACTTTCCTAAAACCTACCTAACCTAACAAGTTCATATTATTATATTAAAGGAAGTAAACAGATCAGTATGTTAATTTTATTCATGGTGGAAAATACATAAAAGTATCTATTAATTTATATCCTACTAATATTATAAACGCGAATGTTTGTAAGTATGGATGGATGTTTGTTGCTCTTTCACGCAAAAATTACTGAACGGATCTAGTTGAAATTTGGCACAGAGATAGATTGTAGTGTGGAATAAGACATAGGCTATTTTATCCCACGGGAACGGGAATTAAGCTTAACAGTACGCGGGTGAAATCGCGAGTATACTCGAAAAACTAATCCTGTGCAGACATAGTCGCGGGCACCAGCTAGTTATAAATAATAGTTCCTCGAGATTCCAAGAAGAGTTAACTGGTCTATTAAAAAATATATTTTATTCTCTGAGATAACTGGTTTAGTTTAAATGTTTCACAAAGGTACCTATCATTCTCATCATCATCAGCCTATATCAAATGCTGGAGATAGGCTACATTTTATCCCGCACGAACCGCAAGGCGCTGCTAGTATTGTATACAAATAATAAGGTTGCAATATTATTGTCAAAAAATATAAAAGTATAATTACGACCGACAATGCAGCCAGAGCGTCTTGGACACGCAACCACTGATAGGTATTGGATTCTTCGATAAGAAATAAACTGACCTACACTTGGAAATACCAAAGAAGTATACCTTGATATGAAGGTACAAGTCATTGTAGATACATTATGTCCAATTTAGATAATCTGTTGAAACTGTATACTATTTTATACCGATATGACGCGTGACCCGAGAGCTGGTGAGTATCTGTCGCAGCGCATCAGCATTGTCATACAGCGTGGCAATGCAGCCAGTGTCTTGGAGACGCGAAGGTGGTATTGATATGAATCAGTTGAAACTAGACTGTTTTCAACCGTCTGCAGTTAGCACAATAGTTTTAATTGTATTTATCTACTAGGTTTTATGTGTTTCTAGGCATTCCTTGATTGTAGATTGAATTGATTTAAAAAAATACCCAAGTAGGTATACCTACCTACCTAATAAACTTTTGTTCAACAGTAAACAATTTAAAAAAAGATTCTGAGCTACCTCTAGATTACTTGCAACAATCTACAGCCAGCTCAAAAGTAAATACTTCTGATCCTTTATTGGAATTTTGTTTGTGATAAAGATGTCTACTTTTGAGTGAATCGACGGTTGAAACAAACTGAAAAAAACTAGAAACAAAAGCTATTATTTTTGTTTAATTTTCAATCGATCAGACTTGTGTCATTCTTTAATAACAGGAGTTAAGAATTTTGAGATATTAAAAAATTATGTATACCTAGCATTTAATTTTTCTTAATTATTTCTTCATTCTTATCATTATGGTGTTGTATCTTTAAGAAAAAAGTTGAGTATTTACCTACCTTTCACCTTTTTCCAATCTATACCTAAAGATATACTTATTCAAAGCAGAGTACTAAATTGATACTGTGTTGGTAGCTAACCTATGTATTGTTATGTCGAGGCTCTTTACTTTCTTTACTCTATAGCTATATAAAAATCACTCTGCTCCGTATATCTGAATCAGGTAATATAGTAAAGGGAACACATAATCAGACGGTCAGTTTATACCGACGAGTGGCCGTGAAAAGTTCTGCCGTGATTATTGGTGATAAATCGAGCGAATTACTTAATTCGCGAAGGTTATCAAAGTTCAAGTTTTTGACCTCAAAATGAAGGTACCTATGTTATATTTTTAACTCTGAGAGTTCATCCTACTAATATGAAAGTGTGTGTGAATGTTTGTTATTATGTCTCCGTAAATACTAATTTTTTAAAATTAATTTTGAATTTCAGAATATTTCATTTATTTACCATTTCGTTACACTAAATAACATTGGCATGTAAATTTATACATAAGTGTCTCATTTTAAATATCTACTGGTTTTGGTGCGTACGTAGTTAGTTTAGGATCTATAATAATAACACATAGGCTAATCTTATTTTGAATAATTAACCACTGAAGTGGTTAAAAAGGGTGGTAAAGTTTTTGTACAAAATCATTATTCCTTGGTTCGATTCACTTCAAACTCAGTAGGAATAAACTGCAAAGTAAATAATTAATCATGTATTTTTTTTTACACGACTACCCCTAGACGGCGTGTAGTAAATTTCGGAACTATGACATAGGTACCTACATAAATGTAAGCGGGCGAAGTCGCAAGGTGCAACTAGTGGTATAATATCTTAAAATAACAATGATTAGGGGAGACCTTTGCCCAACAGTGGGACAACAAAGGTAAGATAAAAATACAATGGCTTGATGCAGTGCTCTTGAGAGTGGCCTATATTTTTGACAAAACAATATCACTTTCACTAACTAGTATAAAATAAAGTCGCTTTCTCTGTCCCTATGTCCCTATGTAAGTATGTATGTATGTCCTTATGCTTAAATCTTTAAAACTACGCAACGGATTTTGATGCAGTTTTTTTAATAGATAGATTCAAGAGGTTTATATGTATAATAAAACCGTGAGAAGCCGGGGCGGGTCGCTAGTTTTAAATAATTTTAAACACAAAACAAAGATTATAAGCTCTGCTTAGCTTGGAGCTAGTTATTGCTGTGTGGATTGTCCAGCATTTTATTCACTGGTGATGATAGATAGCAGTAAACGATTCCGGTTTACTGGGGTAAGTACCTAGTATTCAAGTTTTCAATATCTGTGACTGTATGGGATAAGAAAAAATGTTCTTGCTTCACTTTATTTATTATAATAAATGTGGTGTCACAGAAGACGTTCACCATATATTGGTGGAATGTGTTCGGACTCAGCCGATGAGAAATAAATTGTTTGCTGATTTTGATTTGAATCTTGCAGAGTTAGGTTCGGTTCAAAGAGTGCTCTCCACACCACTGTGCGAGGCCGCTAAAGCCTTGTACACAATGGTTTATGATGTCTTTAGTTGATATATTGTTCAAGTACGTGTATGTAATACGGGATTGGCATATTCGCTAAGCTAATAAAATCCCAAACCAAAATAAAAACAGAATAAAAAATAAATAAAAAAACAAAAAAAAACAATTTCTCTAAGCGTTTAGTTTCGGAACGTATCCTGCATACTTGCTAAGTTGTATAACTAACTACCTACATAAAATATTCTTAATAGGACTGGGTAAGAAAATCATTTTTCTATCTATACTAATTCGATTTTTTAGGCATCTATTACAAACAGATATGGCTCGCCTATAACTTAGAATAAGGATAATTCCTTTCCAATCTATTAATAACCCATGGTGTAAATATATTTCAAGTAAAAATAATAAATTTAGAACAATTAACGATAATGTTCTTCACCTAAAAACCCAATTTATGGTATTCTGATAAAAAATATATTTTAATTGGCATATCGGTATAACGGCAGTTCAGTTTCAGTTAGCAAGTTATTTATAAAACCTTTAATTAAATATTTAAAAATGTCTTTTGAATATAATTATCCGTGGAATTGTACAGAGGAATTTTTAAGCACTGAGGAATATCTTCAAGAAGATTCGGGAAGCTTAGTGAGTCTACAATACCTACTCAAACTCAAATTACATAAAACTCAAAGATCTTTTCCTTTAGACCTTACAGGACATTTGGACACATAGGAAATTTACCTACCTATATAGTTACATTTCCTATATTAAAACTATAGGAAATGAAATGATCACTTTGATTATTGTTAACTTCTATCTTTTTAAGGTAAATTAAAGAAGCGAACAAGAAACCTTTACCTTGTCTGCAGGTTGTAAGTTTTCGAGTTGGAGCAAAACTAATGCCAAGCTTTTGTATCTTCTAAATAATCAGCTAGGACAATACAGGCTATTAAAAAAACCCAGATGTTTTGTAGTAGATAACTGTAGGTCAGCCTTTTTGCAAAAAATAGTGTTAGTTTAAATAACATATTCACTTTTAACATATTCACTGCCCAGCCACATTGCGATACGAATGGGGTTGGATGTGTTATAGGGAAATATGTCCATGTGCGAGTAACTAAAGATAATTTCTTAAAAAAATAGGATTTAAGAGAAGAACCTTACTATGTGGTTAAACTTGTTTCGTCGAACTGGGCCTGCTAGACAATCCTACACAATCGTAGTATCGTTAGTCCCAAGCTAAGCAGAGCTTGTGTTATGGATACTAGATTACTATAGCATTACACATTGACTCCATTACATAAATAGATATTTTTGTTTTTTTATTATTTCAACATAATAAAGCAAAGGCCACAGTATAGGTACTGCAGTAAAAACTTGAAACACCAACACATTAAAATATATGTAAAACTAGCAGCGCCTCGCGGTATCACCCGCGTAATTCCCGTTTCCGTGGGAATTCCGGGATAAAATATAGCCTATGTATTATTCCAGGCTATAATCTATCTCTGTGCCAAGTTTCATCCATACCCTTTTAGTAGTTTGTGCATGAAAGAGGAACAAACATCCATTCATCCATCCATCCATACTTACAAACTTTCTTGTTTATATTAGTAGGATGCCCACCGCACACAACTAACCTCCATTGAAAAAGAGCAGGAGGACATAATCATCCTAATTTAAAGTACTTTAGTCATCATAAATTGAATTATCTCTTTTCCCCCAGGGTTCCTTCTTCCCCCAACTGCTGGCAATCCTGGCCATGCTCCAGCAGTGGGCGCTCGCGCAGAACGCAGCCGGGGAGTTCCTGGGCAAGGCGGGCAAGGCCATCACCCAGGAGATCGCTGATGTCAAGAACCCTATCGTGGAGGGCGTTGCATATGTTGGAAGCAGTCAGTGTACGTACACCTTACCTTACCTTACGTATTATGCGTGTCACGCTTTAAAAAAAAAGTAAAATTATCTTTATTTTATAAACAAACTAAGTTCAAGCTTTAAACATAAGTACCTAGTTTTAGAGAACTCTAGTATCTAGATAAACCTAACATAGGATTTAAGGTACTTCTAACCAAAACATGTATTTTTCTTGTGTCATAGTAAATAAAATCATCATCATCATCATCAACCTATAGTAGTCCACAGCTGCGCATAGGCCTCTCTAATGAGCGTAACAGCGCCCTGTCTTCAGTTTACCGAATCCAGCGTCTGCCAGCAGTCTTTCGCAGATCGTCATCCCAACTGGCCGGAGGGTGTGCTATACTATGTTTGCCGAGTCGCGGTCTCCACACAAGAACACGTTTACTCCAGCGGTTGTTGGTTCTTCGCGAGATATGACCAGCCCACTTTATCTTGTGAGAACCACGTCCGGAATGCTTAGGAATGTTTAGAATTCAAATCCAGTCAATGAATGAATGAATGAATGGGAATGAAAGTGTCTTTTGACAGTTCTCCATAACTATCTCAGTACTTCATCATCATCATCAACCTATATTAGTCCATGCTGGACATAGTCTCTGTGACTAAGTTTTTGTCCCTCAGGTTCTAACGTGAAGAAGCTGATTGGAGTTGACTACGAGCAGATCGACGGGGTCAAGGAACCAGATCTCGGGAATCTCACGCTCAACTTCATGTCTCCGTAAGTAACAGCCTCAGAAAATATCACTACATAGATAAAACAAAGTCGCTTTCTCTGTCCCTATGTCCCTATATCCTTATGTCCCTTTGAATGCTTAAATCTTTAAAACTACGCAACGGATTTTGATTCGGTTTTTTTTAATAGATAGAGTGATTCAAGAGGAAGGTTATACGTATAATAAAACCGTGCGAAGCCGGAGCGGGTCGCTAGTATTTTATAAATGTGTAAACCTTACGAACAAAGAGTAAAATGTTATGTTTCTGTCGCAATATACATATAAAATAGTAGTTTTTATTTCCGTACTTATTCCTTTTCACATGTTCAAACAAAAAGTGGCTTCGCACGCGTTGATAGTATGCAAAAATGTTTAGAAATCGTTTTATAATCTGTGAAAGCTACTACCCTGATAATTGGGGATATGACTTGTCGAAATGGTATCTTAAATTGTGTGTTTAAAAAAATGCATATTGATATACACGATGATTAAAACGATTGATGAACATTTTCTCATTTAAATAAAAAAAAATAGTGTTAAGCATACATTTTGCTAATAATAATTATCTCAGGATCCGCTCACTAATTTTGCTGGGATAGGTAAACCCAATTTTGTCAAGGAATCTAAACATACTTGTTTCTTCAGTTGTCTTTGAATTTTTAGATTGGTTGGCTTAAAAAAAATATATAACTTTGTAGTATAATGTAATGTAGTATAGTGTATCAGTTAACTAGCACCTATAATCTATAACAAAATACCTAAGAGCTACAAAGACTTAAATTTAAACTTATTTAAGACAAAATTTAAAAAACTTTTAGGTGACGAATGTTACTATAATATTGACAAATTTCTAAATGATGTAATCTAACTTATGCTAGTTATCTAATTATATACTGAATTTAAATTAATATGTGAGTACTCCTATCTTATAAAAGGCTGTTACTGTTAAGACTTGCATGCCATACTCTCTCTTGTTATTTTTGCACACCAAGGTATATTGATCAAACATGTTGTTTCAAAAAAAAATTACTTTTCACCTTTTATACACGTGTTTTTGCAAATAAATTACTTTTACTTTCACAAAAGCTCTGATAAGCTTGTAGCTAGATGATGCTGTGTGGAGTGTAGCATTATTTATTTATTTTGTTTAATAAAAATTCTCTTGCAGTGAAGTGACAGCCAAGTTCACCCTGAACTGCGTAACCCGCCTTCTCCCCGCCAAGAGAGGCGTGGACCCCAGCTCCAAGATGGTCATCTTCATGCATGGGTTCACTGATAACCCCAACAAGACCAACTTCCGGAACATTAATGACGCCTTCCAGAGTATCGGTGAGTCTGAAACTAAACTGAAGACCATAGTAAATAAATAATTCCGGACAGTCCACACAGCATCATCTAGCCCCAAGCTAAGCAGAGCTTGTGTTATGGGTACTAGATGACTGATATACTTAATACAATACATTACATACAAAGATATTTTTTTATTAAATATAGAAAACACCCAAACAACCAGTAGCTGTCGAGTCTGTCTGCGACGCAGGAGGTTGCGGGATCTATTCCCGCCTTAGGACAAAGGTTTGTACGATTTGAAGATTTGTTCGGGGTTCTGGGTGGTTTTCTCTGTATAATAAAATATAACTACATATATAATGTACCTATCAGTCATCCTATAGCACAAGCTCTACTTAACTTAGAAGATGGTACACACCATTTTAACAGTTAAGTACCTGCATTATTATATTATTTATTTATTTTTTCAATACGTTTCTGAAATTAAGACTTTTTACTAGGTAAACTATTCTCACGTAACTAGCATATATTCTTTTTACAAAACTCCCATTTTTTATCCATATTATTTACTATGGTTTGTAAAATAGAATTATTTTAATGCTATTTTTAATCAGTTGAAAAATAAAATGCGGCCTGAAGAGCTTAGACTTTAGACCCTTAACTGTAATAAATCGCAGAAATCAGACGAGGTACTCAAAAGAAAATCAAATGTTTCAACTATCTGTTTTAAATGTAATGTAAACTTCTAGCTGACTAATTACTGGGCTTTTCCTCTCAGCCAACAATCAAAGATTGAAGACAACATGGGTAATTATTTAAATTACATTCCAGTCTAGACAATAGACTCGAACTGCGTAAGCAGAAAGTTACTAAATAGCACTAGGAAATAACGATAGTCTGAGTAATGAAGATTATAATACTTACTTACTACCTACAGTAGGTAGGTGCTTGCCTTTATTGCAATAGATATGTAGATAGTCTTTTATTAGGATTACACAAACAGCTCTATAAACTTAACAAAAGAATAGAAACAATATTTAAGTATATGTAGGTGTTAGAAAGGAAAACAAATATGTAGGTACCACAATTATAAAATAATAAAAGACACAATACATATTAATATAACATTTTTTTTTCAATACCAAGTTACATGGTCATTACGGCCACGATCATGTAGGTCGTGGCCGTAATGACCTACGGAGCAGAGACGTGGACACTCACGGTAGGGCTGGTCCACCAGTTCAAAGTCGCCCAGCGAGCTATGGAAAGAGCTATGCTCGGAGTCTCTCTGAAGGATAGAATTCGTAACGAATACATCCGACAGAGAACCAAAGTTATCGACATAGCTCAAAGAATTAGCAAGCTGAAGTGGCAATGGGCCGGCCATATCTCGCGAAGAACCGACAACCGTTGGGGTAAACGTGTTCTTGAGTGGAGACCGCGACTCGGTAAACGTAGCGTAGGACGCCCTCCGGCCAGGTGGGATGACGATCTGCGAAAGACTGCTGGCAGATGCTGGATGCGTCAAGCTGAAGACAGGGCGCAATGGCGCTCATTGGGGGAGGCCTATGTCCAGCAGTGGACTAGTATAGGTTGATGATGATGATGATGACATGGTCGTGGTGGCGGTATCGCGTAACTTAGATGATAAAAACAATTATAAATAAAAAATAAAATTGTTTCAACACACTCCAAGATATTTTAAATAAGCAAATGCAAATGTATCTTATTTGTTCGCAGTTTAGTTTTATATTTAGATTTAAAATTGCAATCTAATTTAATATAAGGTAACTAGTATCTTTAGTGGCTAGGTATATCAATAGTACCACAATAAGAGCTCTGCTTAGCTGAGGGCTAGATGATGCTGTGTGGGTTATCCAGCGTTATTTATTCGATTCGTTCCAGGTCACTACAACATCCTGGCGTTGGACGCGGCCCCCCTGATCCGCTGGCTCTACCTCCGCTCCAGCACTTACGTGCGCTTCATCGGAGAGAGGCTGGGGGAGACTCTCGCTGCGATGGTCAAACGTGAGTTACATACTGTTACACTTACGTGCGCTTCATCGGAGAGAGGCTGGGGGAGACACTCGCTGCGATGGTCAAACGTGAGTTACATACTGTTACACTTAAGTACGCTTCATCGGAGAGAGGCTGGGGGAGACTCTCGCTGCGATGGTCAAACGTGAGTTACATGCTGTTACACTTACGTGCGCTTCATCGGAGAGAGGCTGGGGGAGACACTCGCTGCGATGGTCAAACGTGAGTTACATGCTGTTACACTTACGTGCGCTTCATCGGAGAGAGGCTGGGGGAGACTCTCGCTGCGATGGTCAAACGTGAGTTATATACTGTTACACTTACGTGCGCTTCATCGGAGAGAGGCTGGGGGAGACTCTCGCTGCGATGGTCAAACGTGAGTTACATACTGTTACACTTACGTGCGCTTCATCGGAGAGAGGCTGGGGGAGACTCTCGCTGCGATGGTCAAACGTGAGTTACATACTGTTACACTTACGTGCGCTTCATCGGAGAGAGGCTGGGGGAGACTCTCGCTGCGATGGTCAAACGTGAGTTACATACTGTTACACTTACGTGCGCTTCATCGGAGAGAGGCTGGGGGAGACTCTCGCTGCGATGGTCAAACGTGAGTTACATACTGTTACACTTACGTGCGCTTCATCGGAGAGAGGCTGGGGGAGACTCTCGCTGCGATGGTCAAACGTGAGTTACATACTGTTACACTTACGTGCGCTTCATCGGAGAGAGGCTGGGGGAGACTCTCGCTGCGATGGTCAAACGTGAGTTACATACTGTTACACTTACGTACGCTTCATCGGAGAGAGGCTGGGGGAGACTCTCGCTGCGATGATCAAACGTGAGTTACATACTGTTACACTTACGTACGCTTCATCGGAGAGAGGCTGGGGAGACTCTCGCTGCGATGGTCAAACGTGAGTTACATACTGTTACACTTACGTGCGCTTCATCGGAGAGAGGCTGGGGGAGACTCTCGCTGCGATGGTCAAACGTGAGTTACATACTGTTACACTTACGTACGCTTCATCGGAGAGAGGATGGGGGAGACTCTCGCTGCGATGATCAAACGTGAGTTACATACTGTTACACTTACGTGCGCTTCATCGGAGAGAGGCTGGGGAGACTCTCGCTGCGATGGTCAAACGTGAGTTACATACTGTTACACTTACGTGCGCTTCATCGGAGAGAGGCTGGGGGAGACTCTCGCTGCGATGGTCAAACGTGAGTTACATACTGTTACACTTACGTACGCTTCATCGGAGAGAGGTTGGGGGAGACTCTCGCTGCGATGGTCAAACGTGAGTTACATACTGTTACACTTACGTGCGCTTCATCGGAGAGAGGCTGGGGGAGACTCTCGCTGCGATGGTCAAACGTGAGTTACATACTGTTACACTTACGTGCGCTTCATCGGAGAGAGGCTGGGGGAGACTCTCGCTGCGATGGTCAAACGTGAGTTACATACTGTTACACTTACGTGCGCTTCATCGGAGAGAGGCTGGGGGAGACTCTCGCTGCGATGGTCAAACGTGAGTTACATACTGTTACACTTACGTATGCTTCATCGGAGAGAGGCTGGGGGAGACTCTCGCTGCGATGATCAAACGTGAGTTACATACTGTTACACTTACGTACGCTTCATCGGAGAGAGGCTGGGGGAGACTCTCGCTGCGATGGTCAAACGTGAGTTACATACTGTTACACTTACGTGCGCTTCATCGGAGAGAGGCTGGGGGAGACTCTCGCTGCGATGGTCAAACGTGAGTTACATACTGTTACACTTACGTACGCTTCATCGGAGAGAGGCTGGGGGAGACTCTCGCTGCGATGATCAAACGTGAGTTACATACTGTTACACTTACGTGCGCTTCATCGGAGAGAGGCTGGGGAGACTCTCGCTGCGATGGTCAAACGTGAGTTACATACTGTTACACTTACGTGCGCTTCATCGGAGAGAGGCTGGGGGAGACTCTCGCTGCGATGGTCAAACGTGAGTTACATACTGTTACACTTACGTACGCTTCATCGGAGAGAGGCTGGGGGAGACTCTCGCTGCGATGGTCAAACGTGAGTTACATACTGTTACACTTACGTGCGCTTCATCGGAGAGAGGCTGGGGGAGACTCTCGCTGCGATGGTCAAACGTGAGTTACATACTGTTACACTTACGTGCGCTTCATCGGAGAGAGGCTGGGGGAGACTCTCGCTGCGATGGTCAAACGTGAGTTACATACTGTTACACTTACGTACGCTTCATCGGAGAGAGGCTGGGGGAGACTCTCGCTGCGATGGTCAAACGTGAGTTACATACTGTTACACTTACGTGCGCTTCATCGGAGAGAGGCTGGGGGAGACTCTCGCTGCGATGGTCAAACGTGAGTTACATACTGTTACACTTACGTACGCTTCATCGGAGAGAGGCTGGGGGAGACTCTCGCTGCGATGATCAAACGTGAGTTACATACTGTTACACTTACGTACGCTTCATCGGAGAGAGGCTGGGGGAGACTCTCGCTGCGATGGTCAAACGTGAGTTACATACTGTTACACTTACGTGCGCTTCATCGGAGAGAGGCTGGGGGAGACTCTCGCTGCGATGGTCAAACGTGAGTTACATACTGTTACACTTACGTACGCTTCATCGGAGAGAGGCTGGGGGAGACTCTCGCTGCGATGGTCAAACGTGAGTTACATACTGTTACACTTACGTACGCTTCATCGGAGAGAGGCTGGGGGAGACTCTCGCTGCGATGGTCAAACGTGAGTTACCTCGTTAGTTAATTTAGTTTAAGTCATATCAGTAATTTTAACTTTAATTATTACATTACAAGTCAAATCTGGCAAAAGTAGTAAAAGTAGTAAGTAAGTTTACATTTTAACTTAATATAAATAGAAACTTTTTTATTATATGTATAAAAAGGCTAAAAATCTAATTCTACGTGCACGAAAATGCGCGTTTCTTCGAGTCCTTAATAATTTATATTTTGTGTAAAAAACGATTTGACAAAAAGTTAAGAACAACTTCACTCAAAAATCGGCAGAAATAAACTGCAAAGTAAAGTAATTAAACATGTACCTATTTTTTATTTTTACGAAACTTTCCCTAGGAGGCTTGCAATAAATTACTGAATTATGATCGTTCGATCGTATATGCCTCATCGTTCATTGTTGTACCCTACTTATCTTTGTAAACTATTCAAAATAAATTATTTTCGTATGATAAATAAATTTACATGCGCCAAAGCCGCGGGGCGTAGCTAGTACTTATATAATTTAAAATAATATTTTACATGCGTAAAATTTTATTAGTTGTTAGTTTTTGTAAATAAAATCAAAAAGTTATTATCACAGTAATTCGTAAGTAAAGTTACAAGCCGAATCTAGTAAAAAAATAAAGGAAACTAGTTTTTTGACATAAAATTTAGATTATCGTCGAGATAAATTAATGCCTGATTATGCAAACGATGCTAATTTATAACGTGCTATTTTTATAATAGCAAAAAAACAAAAACAAACTTAAGCCTGTTAATTACCTATAAATTTATAGACTTGTTTATAACGTCCCTGGTCATAATTTGAATGACAATAATATAAATTACTATTATGTAAATTAAAGGTTTTTTTTAGTCGGTCGATAGGTAATAATAGCAAAACCTAGAGCAATAATAGGTATCATCATGTAGTATGTATGTACATAATTTTAAATTATTATTTTAAACGGGGCAGCCAACGCAGCCAGCGTCTTAGGGACGCCTCCGACTGGTGTTGAAATGTCTCAATTTAAAATACAAGTTTTAATTCGTTTATAATCTTTGATTGTAATGTTCTTCAATAAATAGTATAAAACTAAGTCGCTTTCTCTGTCCCTATTTCCCTATGTCCTTTTGTATGCTTAAATCTTAAAACTACGCAACGGATAATATATTGATGCGGTTTTATTTAAATAGATAAAAAGATTCAAGAGGAAGGTTTATACGTATAATAAAACCGTGCGAAGCCGGGGCGGGTCGCTAGTTGTTAATAAAGAAGTATTTCATACAAAAGATATCAACGCGCTGCTAGTGCTACGAAAGAATCCTTAGTAATATAAAAATGCGAAAGATGAGAAAAGATTGTCTGGATGTATGGATTTTTGTTAATCTTTCACGCATAAACTGCTGAACGGATCTAGCTGAAATTTTGAATAGTCGTAGTTCTAATCCGGTATTAAAACAGACTAATTTTCATCCCATAAATCAGTTCCTATGGGATATAAAAAGCCTTGAAACGATTCCATAGAAACAATAATATGGGTGCAAAGCCGCGGGCAGATACTAGTAATTAATATAAATACGTAGGTAAATTACCCGCGTGAATCAAGTCATGTGAAACCTGAATTTTTAAGTAGAGTTCCTGGATTACATGAGACAGTTTTATTAAAATCTGTCAAGTAGGAAGGTACCAAATTCCAGCGATTACTTATTATATTCCAACAAACAAATTTTACTTCACAGAAGTTATAAATACTCGTATTTGGGTCTCAGTAAATTCTAAAAAGTTCGGATAAACCGCAAAAACCCGTCGGAATAATAATTATTACGAATTCCTGATCACAAAAACATATCCAATGCGTCATACATCCGTGATCCTGCTATTTTAAACACCTCACGTGCTGACGGTACATGGATGGACCTCTAATCACCATGTAAGGAATGACAGCTTAGGTCATTCGGTAGTCCAGCATCTACCTAAGAATGGATATTACCTATATTTATCTACATAACTATGTAAATGTAAACTCACATAGAAGATGGCTTTAGTAGGGCTACCAACTGCAATGGATGGAATGGAATTTTTAGAATCTTTATAAGGTAGCAGAATTGACTGCATCAAAAATTAAAAATATAAACTTTAGACAGTAGCAATCATTCGGTCTAGTGAATTTAATTTCGTGGCGTATTTATAAAAAGCCAGTGTTGCACTGGCTTAGTGCACTGGCATGCTGGACTGGCATAATACTGCAAATCTGTAATCATTGCTTTCTACTTCGACTTCTTGATTAGGTATGGATCTGCGAATCCTCGCTTTAAGACGTGTAGGAATTCTTTAACCAAGCGATGGTCCATATCTTTGTTTCAAAGTTCATACCAAAAGTTCGTACCAAGAGGACAATTTGTTCATACCTGTGCGTTCATACTTGTAGACCATTCAAGTGACAGCCCTACTCACGCCATTGTCGGAAGTCTCCGGTCACGCGAACCAGTTTCATCTATAATAGTCTCAATTAGGTGGAATATAAATAGAATCTATTACCATCGTGTTATGGTCGCAAACAGTATGCTCAGTATCTCAATAATACATTAAACGTTTATACTAATTTTACCAATTATGTATGGAGCAGGATAGATTATAGATTCTTCTTATTAATAACTTTAAATCGCAAGGCCTTTTCTTGCGCGAGGTTATTAAAGGCGCGATATTTTGTATTATTTTAAAACTACTGCATATAGTATACTAATTGATTCCAAAAATCTCTCTTAGATTGTAAGATCGATGTCATATTGTGTTCTTGAACCTACAAAACACATGTTGAAACTGAAACTTAGGTTATCTGGGGTTGTATAATTAAACTCAAAGTAACAAAATCTTATATAGATCAAGCAATTTTGATGTATAATTGATGAAAATCCAAGAAAGATAAATAAATAATAAAATTATATAATCCAAGAATCCAAGATCTAAAAATCGAGAATATTCTATTCAACTTTTCTTAAACCTTTTTTGCATTTTGCGTAATGCACGTGAAACACAAATACTTAGCCATTTATTTATTATTTATATCTTTTAAATTTGGCTATAAGAATAGAATAGCATTTATTTCTGCGCAAAAAGAGATAAATAAAAACAAACAAAATTAAACAAAAACATGGAGTTCTAAGTGACACAACAAACAGAAACAAGAAGAAAATAATTCCTTGAGCTCTATGTAGTTTCTGTGTGAATCGTCAGCATTATTTGTAATTGTTACGTTATGCACGTATTTTCGTTTGCTCACAATTTCATGTTCTGTGGTATTTCGTTCCAAAAATTCTAATTTTTTTTATCTTTGTTCTCAGATGGTCTGGACCCCAAGAACATCCACCTGGTGGGCCACAGCCTCGGCGCTCACATCTCGGCCTTCGCAGGGAAGAGGTTCGCCAACCTCACCGGCACCAAGGTATGACAAACCTCTTCACCACCTACAAAAAAAAAAAGTCAAACAGTCAAAGTGCTTTATTTCCATAAGACTTTACAGGACACTTGGACACGTCATAAAATACATTTTATAAATAATTAAGACTAGGAAATAAAGTGCTCGCTTTGATTTTTGTTCACTTCAATCTTTTTAAGTTAAAGTAAAAAAGCGAACAGAAACCTTTACCTTGTTAGGTTGTTATTTTTCGAGTTGGAGCAAAACTCATTCACACTTCACAACATAAAAACAAATGAAAGAACTAGTAATGAGAATCTTTTGTACTACAAGTGGGAGATTAGATTCAGTGTTGTACTATGGGTGTAACTAGATAAAAAAATAAAAATAATGAGAAGAGTGATTTTTTTTGCGTTTTTTGCGATAAATATGTTTAGAATCATGGTCTGATTGCTACCTTTCATTTTTCGATAGTAGTCTTTTTACATCCTGTATATCTACATGTACTACTGAACTACCCCACTACCTCTGTTCTTTTATTCAAACATACATAGCATGCTAGGGCACTACAATAATAATAATGCTGGACAATACACACGGCATCATCTAGCCCCAAGCTAAGCAGAGTTTGTATTATGGGTACTCTGGGTAGATAACTGATATAGGTACTTATATGTGTAATCCTTTCTGTATGGATCAATTGAGCTACCTTTAGACTGTTTGCAACCGTCTGCAGTTAGCTCAATGGTTTCAATTGTAAATACTAGTTGTAATTTTTCTATTCCTTGCTTGTAATTTTCGTTGTTAAAATTAACTTATATCTAAATCTTATCAAATAATAAAACAGCACAACATGCGGCCTTATTGCTGAAAGCAATTTCTTCCAGGTAACCTTATACAGATATTATGTACTATGGCTGATATTAGTATAATTTAAAAATAGTTACAAACATTACATCCATCGATCCATATCCGACCGATGATGTGGCGCGGTGGGCGAAGGTCCGCCTGCGACGCAGGAGGTTGCGGGTTCGATTCCCGCCTCGGAACAAATTTGTGTACGATCTGCAGAAATTTGTTCCGTTGGTCTGGGTGTTTTCTATGTAAAATAAAAAATATCTATCTAGGTATTTAATATATTGTTCTCGTGTCATCTAGTACCCATAACACAAGCTCTGCTTAGCACGGAGGGCATGGTCCCCATGGATGCATACCATCCTGCTCTAGATGTCAAGGTATTTGTAGAGACGACACGTAGTTCGGACCGCATTGAACCGAGCAATGTAAATCCAACTAGAGACTGGAACTTTAAACGTTGTGATACTGAGCTTTTGCACCACTGTCTGTCAAACGCTTCTTGGGATCAGGTATTACTCGCCGTCGATATAACCACCGCTACAGAGGCTTTCTATGCTACTATCTATGAAATCTTTGATAAGTGTTTACCGACAAAGAGTCGCAGGAATACTAATACAAGGCGATATCCCGTCTGGTTTACCCCCGATATTATAACGGATATCAGGCGAAAAGGGAAACTCCATGCCATTTGGAAGAAAACTAAGTCTGACGAGAATTATAGGTTATTTTCAGAATTAAGAGCGTCTCTTAAATCTCGGGCAGCTAGTGCTTATAATTTGTACCTCAGAAATATTGAAAATAATCTAGCTCTGAACCCACGCGAATTTTGGCAGCATATCTCTAGTTTGCGAGCTAAGGGCGGGTTTGAAGCAAATGTTACTTACAAGGGAGAGTCGTGTTCGGGTGTTGCCGCAGCTGAGGCGTTTGCCAGCTTCTTTGGAAGTGTTTTTCTAGCGGATACTCCAGCGCTAGACGCTGAAATTATTAATAGCCGGGACCAGAGCTGTAACAGCAACTATGTTAATATTGCTGAATTTACTCCGACAGATGTGCTCTACGG
Organism: Eupithecia centaureata; assembly: GCA_944547425.1. Classification (NCBI taxonomy): domain Eukaryota; kingdom Metazoa; phylum Arthropoda; class Insecta; order Lepidoptera; family Geometridae; genus Eupithecia; species Eupithecia centaureata. The sequence continues at coordinate 1,487,574 of OX155698.1, forward strand.
AATCAAAAAGATAAAAGCTAAAAGCTCGATAGGGCCGGACGCAGTACCACCGGCTCTTATAAAATCAGTCTATAAGAGCATGGTATCCCCGCTGTATCATATTTTTAACTTGGCATTGCGGACAGGTAGGTATCCAGCACAGTGGAAGATTTCAAGGGTAACACCGATCCCAAAAACCTCAAATAAACTTGCTGTCGAGGAATATCGTCCGATCGCCATCTTGTCTTCTCCTGCTAAGGTACTAGAAATTGTCTTACACAAAATCATATACGCACAAGTCAAGACCTTCTTATGCAATGCACAGCATGGTTTTAGAGATAAGCGGTCGGTCAACTCAAATCTCTTAACACTAGTAGAGTACATCTCAAATAACTTAGATCTTGGCTGTCAGGTGGACGTGCTCTACTTTGATATCCAAAAAGCGTTTGACAGAGTCAATAATGACATACTGCTGGCCAAATTAAGCGCCATAGGCTTCGCGCCTGATCTTCTCAGACTTTTCGCTGACTATCTGCGCGATCGCCAGCAGTATGTTAAACTTGGAATTTATGAGTCTGCACCCTATCACACGCGGTCAGGGGTAAGTCAGGGGTCCATTTTAGGTCCCTTACTTTTTAATTTAATGATCAATGACTTACCAAACGTAGTGGAGCACGCGGAGTGTCTATTGTACGCCGATGACTTGAAGCTCTACACTGTTGTGCGTTCCATGGCAGATTGTGAGGCGCTTCAAGTTGACGTTAACGCGGTTTGTCAATGGTGTCTCGACAACAAGATGGGGTTCAACCCTTCAAAGTGCTCTGTGATGACTTTCGGTCGAAAGAAAAACCCGTTATTCTTTGATTACTCGATTCATGGTAACATGATCTCTAGAGTAACGGTAATCAAGGATTTAGGAGTTACTTTTGACCAAAAACTCACATTTCACGATCACATCACTACGGTCGCCAAGCAGTCCTTTCAAAGACTTGGCTTTGTTCTGAGAAACGCCCGAGACTTTCGCAGTGACGGTGTTGTGCGGCTTCTATTCGGGGCTCTCGTTCGGAGCAAGCTAGAGTCAAGCAGTTCCGTCTGGAACCCGCATGAAAAAACGTACGCACTGTTACTGGAGAAGGTTCAGAAGGCGTTCCTCAGGTCTCAGTACAAGCGAGAATTTGGGTATTACCCATATATGTACCCAACTAGGTTCCTTCAAGGGTGTCTTGGGTACAATTCCTTACAGACCAGAAGAGCGTACGATCAGACAACTACAATGAGCAAGGTGCTTCGCGGTATGATCGACGTTCCGGATCTCCACAACCTTCTGTTTCGGCTCTACCTCCCTGATAATTACGTTCGAAACAGAAACCATAGACTTTTCTCTGTGCCCTTCAGTAGAACCGTGGCTCGTGCCAACTCTCCCCTGCCTCGCACCCTCGCTGGACTCAACAGACTTCTCGACCAGAACCCAGACTGCGATATATTCGCAGATGAATGGAAGAGCTTAATGTTGGTATGCTTGAGGTTTTGCGAGAGTGAGGAATGAAAGGTTGGTTGCTTGATTTTGAAATTATTCTAAATTGTATTATTATTTTTATTGAAATATTTTATGAAAATCTTATTATCACAATGTATTCTATTTTTCTTATATTTATTTTAATTTTGTGGATATAAATGTAAATAATTATTAATCTTAAATTTCTGTAAACTAATGTAATTGGTTAATTAATCGTATTAGTTACTAAATAAATAAATAAATAAAAATAAATAAATAAATTAGCTTGGGGCTAGATGATGCTGTGTGGACTGTCAGGTTTTTTTTTATATCTTGGGATATTAAAACAGCATGTCGTATATCCCCAGGTGGGCAGACTGACAGGACTGGACCCGGCAGGTCCCTGCTTCAGCCACGTAGACGATGACCTCCGGCTCAAAGACACAGATGCGCACTTCGTGGACGCCATACACACTGACGCGGGAGTCTATGGCATCACGGACCCTGTCGGTGAGTGTAATTTCAAAGTAATTTCAAAGTACGTTAAAGTTAGTAAGTTTTGAGCTACCTTTAGACTGTTGGCAACCTTCTGCAGTTAGCTCAATGGTTTCAATTGTAAATACTAGTTGTAATTTTTCTATTCCTTGCTTGTAATTTTCGTTGTTAAAAAAGTATTGTGAATTAAAAAAAAAATCAAAGTAATTTTCAAAGTAATTTATTTAGGAACAAATACAAAGGTTACAAAACTGTTGGAATTCGATGAGTGTAGCACTAGCAAGCATTGTGAGAGAGCATTTTAGGTTCACTAGAACCTGGATTACGGGTCACCAGTTTCACTCTGTGCGCTGAATATAAAAAATCTCGAACTTACAGCTATGCATTTAATATATACTAGCGACCCGCCCGGCTTCGCACGGTTTTATTATTACGTATAAACCTTCCTCTTGAATAATTCTATCCATTAAAAAAAAACTGCATCAAAATCCGTTGCGTAGTTTTCAAGATTTAAGCGTTCAAAGGGATATAGGGAAATAGGGACACAGAAAGCGACTTTGTTTTATAGAGGTACTATGTAGTGATGGTTATGTTATACAAATATATTATATGTGGTTATGTTATACATATGGTTATTTTGAGTGGAGACCGCGACTTTGCAAACGTAGTGTAGGACGCCCTCGGGTCAGGTGGGATGACGATCTGCGAAAGACTGCTGGCAGATGCTGGATGCGGCAAGCTGAAGACAGGGCGCTATGGCTGGCGCTAATTAGGGGAGGCCTATGTCTAGCAGTGGACTAATTGGGCTGATGATGATGATGATGATGGTTATATTTCATCATCAACCTAGATATAATAGTCCACAGCTGGACATAGGCCTCCCCCAATGAGTGCCAACTGACTGTATCATTAAGGCGTAACGCCCATAATCCCCTTCATCACTACATAGTCACTATCACTACATAGTATAAAACAAAGTCGCTTTTTCTGTCCCTATTTCCCTATGTCCCTTTGACTGCTTAAATCTTCAAAACTACGCAATGGATTTTGATGCGGTTTTTTTTAGTAGACAGAGTGGTTCAAGAGGAAGGTTTATACGTATCATAAAACCATGCGAAGCCGGGGTGGGTCGCTAGTAATCTAATAAACTATTGTTTCCTCCCCAGCGCAAGCCGATTACTTCCCCAACGGCGGCTCCCAACAACCTGACTGTTTCTCCGAGTCGTGCAGCCACAGCCGCGCCGTGGAACTCTTCGCTGAGTCCATCCGCAACAGAGAAGCCTTCCCCGCGCTCAAGTGCGAAGACTACGACGCTTTCAAGAACGGAAAGTGCTCTAAGGAAATCAGGTTAGTATTCCACCGATACCTTGACTAACTTCTTTCTTTTAGAGCGTACAGGACGCTTGGACACGTCAGAAAGTTCGTAATAAAACAGGCTAAATTAGGTAGGTAAATAAACAAAAAAACCAGTTTGCACATTAGTAAAACGTAAAAGTATATTGTATGAATGTTTATTTACCGCTTCAAGGCAAAACGACTGAATGGATCTGGCTAAAATTATGCAAAACTTCATTCTTTATTATGGTCTATGTTATGTAATACAATCCTTGAATAATTTCTTCTAGAATTATTTTAGGGTATTTTAACGTGTAAAGACGTACTTCTAGGCCTGGAATGAAACATAGGCGGGCGCGGGGCGTAGCTTAACTAGTTAGTAGTATGTAGTAGGTAGTTAGTATCTTTAGTTAGACTAACGTAGTGTTATCCTCCACAGTCTAATGGGACTAGCCGCGACTCCGGGAACCAAGGGCCGCTTCTACTTGCAGACAAACGAAACGGAACCTTACGGCATCTACAAGGAAGGCCTCAACTATGTGAACAGAGACGGGATCGTGAAAAGCATCGGCACTGGCATTAGCAACGTATTTGGATAGAACTGTAAGATACAGTAACTGTAAGATACAGTAACTGTAAGATACAGTAACTGTAAGATACAGTAACCGTAAGTTTGAGTTACTGTAAATAACTGTAACTGTCTTTCTCTGTGTCGTGAAGAGGAAGCTTTATCTTTACTTCACACCCGTTTGAAACCGGGGCGGGTCGTTAGTTTAATAATAATTTGTATTTCAAAATTTAACTTGTCTACTTAGTTTTGGGTAACTTTAGGTTACCTGCTCTACCAATGATAATTTTTTTATTGTTTTAAAGTATAAGTAAATGTCCTTATCATATACGTAACTACTTTTAAAACTGTGAACTGAGTTAAACTAAGGAAATAAAACGATATTTTTCATTTGTGATGTTTTATTGAGTTTGGAGACTACCTACAGGTTAGGTACATACTTTGAGGTTAGACAAAGCTGTAAGAAACCTTGTCATTAATTCATTATTCATCAATCTACGAAAAAAAATTGCGTTTTGCAGTTCGTCAGTAAAATTAGGTATATTTAATAATTATTGTTTCCTGATTTTCAAGATTATTTTGGTTTTGTATCTCCATATAAAAACCATGAGGGATGCAAACAATTTGTAAAACAGATATAGAAATCAATGGAAAATTGGGAAATGTAGTCGGTTTTCAGATTTTTTATCATATATATCAAATAACTTAACCTAGTTTTAATATATATACTTATAACTAAGAAGTAAGAAATCAAAAATAAAGAGATGTATTTACATTTAAAATGTCTCTTTCTACCAGATAATAGATCTATGAGATTGATTAGGTATGTCCAGATAGACTATTACAAATCTCTATCTACATACAATCAAAAGTCTCAATTCAGTCAAAATTCGCCAAAACTAAGTAATTTGACAGTAATAAAAATTATAATTCCTTTATAAATAATATAATGAAATAATGCATCATCGTCTATCCCAAAGCTAGGCACAGCTTGTGTTATGGGTACCTACCAGATGACACATTTGTCCATGGCGGGGATCGAACCCAGATCCTCAACGCCCGCCGCACCACATCGGTAATTTTAGTCTTGTCAATTAGTGTGTTTTAGCGAAATTGAATTGAAACTATTTTGTATTCACTCTTTCTCTTAGTTTTACATTTAATAATAATTATAACATGATACTTAGCTTAATAATGGCACTGATAATCAAATTACTGAATTTTATTTAAAGCTAGAATCATTTAGAATAATTCAGTTATCAGTAGGTAAATCAGTAAATCAATAGGTATCTTTATTTCTTTAGACATACAAAGTAAGCACTTAGACAAGTCAAATTTAATATTATAGGTACATAATTATCAAAATAATATAAGAAATAAAGTGATAATTGATTTTCAGTTCGCTTCAATCTTTTGTCCTTTTGAGTTGTATCTTGCATGTCGTTAAGAGGTCTTATAGGTATGTAAATAAATGTCTATTCCAAGCATGAACTATCATATCGTTAGGTACAAAAGGTCTTTATGTAAATAATGTCTACTACAAACATGAATTTCATTGAAGCTGGTTATACAATTTAACTAATATCCTACAATTTAAATATATCTTAACGGACGGAGTCGGGTGTTATGGATCTTATCTTTCTTTTTGTCCGGAAGCCACTAGTCTTGTTTATAACCCTCTCGAGATGGATTATTTTGTATTCCCGTCATTCTGATTTGTTAATAAAGATCGTTTATTTATTTTGCAAGTTTTTTTTAAACTTCTGGACACAAAGGGTAAGGCTGTGTCCCCAGTAGGCAAATTTGTGGCAAACAGCTACAAACTCAGATCAGTTTGCGTGCGTATCGCAAGCATTGGAACCTGCGAGTCGGCCGCTAACTGAGACAGTCGGCGCACGTAACGCTGCAAACTGCGTGCAAACTGCGTACAGTGAGCGCAAACAAGCAAACTGTGTATTCAAAATTTAAAATATATGGAAGGGAGCACTGAACTGATACGCCGCAAACTCAGTCGGCTGCTCACTGTTTGCCTACCGGGGACACAGCCTAAGATGGGTCTCTATTGCTAAACTCTACTATCCGTCACCAGTCTCATAAACCATGACTGTTAGTTGAAATTTCCAATATGAAATTTTCTATAATGATGTAGGTATGTCTGTTGTCGCTATAAAAACTATAACAAATACTAAATCACTACATAGTATAAAACAAAGTCGCTCTCTCTGCCCCTATTTCCCTATGTCCCTTTGTACGCTTAAATCTTTAAAACTACGCAACGGATTTTGATGCGCTTTTTTTCAATAGATAGAGTTATTCAAAAGGAAGTTTTATACGTATAATAAAACCGTGCGAAGCCGGGGCGGGTCGCTAGTAGAAGAATAAAATAAACCGACACGCTTTTATTGCAGACACGCTTTTTTTTGCCACGGAACCTTTCGTGCGCGAGTCAGACTCTTACTTGGCCGGTTATATTTATTAAAAAAAAACTTTAACGCTCTCATTTACCATGGGGAGAATTAGAGCCAAAGGCATTATCTGCCTGCAAAATAACTTTTTTAAAACTCATAATATAGTTTTTTCCATTTTTAAGACCATCCATTTGCACACACAATTATAAGTGCCTGTATATTCATCACTATTAAGATCATTCATATATTCTCTGTGATTCCCTGGTCGCCACTGGCCTAGTGGCGGGTGTCAGGCGGCTTGAGTCGCAGGTTCGCGCAGCTGACGCAAGGTGCGGCGGCAGGACAGGCGACGCGAGCCGAGTCGCGGGAAGCCCACTACTCTGTCTACTTTGACTGGGGTTTCGCGCCTGTGGAAGAAATATCTGGTTAGGTTTATTTATTTAAGGGCAAACATCGGTTCAATATTATCTAAATAAACACAGTATTCGCTCAGAGTATTAGCACTCAGGTGATCATTAATAAATTCCCACAAATAGATACACATTAAAATATTACAAGAAACAATAGCAATTATTAGCACAGTGTAGTTAGGTTGTGTTGTGTAGCAAAGTATTTCAAAACAATAATTTCATAAACATATTTTTTCAAAAATATGACTAAGCGGGGCAGCGTGATAATATTTCATTCCCAATCTATAAACATATCTACACATATTTACCTACACACATTAAATACATATATGTTGGATCTCAGCATACGTAGTGCAGATGCAGGATGCAGCAAGCTGAAGACAGGGCGCTATGGCGCTCATTAGGGAATTATGTCCACATGTGGACTAATGTAGGTTGATTTGATCAGTATTGGCCCAGATTCCCTGTCGAAGACTCAAAAACAGTATTTCTGAATACCCCTGCTGGTCTACTAGTCTGCTAGTCTACTGGTCTTCTGGTCTGCTAGTCTATTGGTCTACTGGTCTTCTGGTCTACTAGTCTACTGGTCTACTGATCTACTAGTCTACTGGTCTGCTGGTCTATTGGTCTACCGATCTACTGGTGTACTTGTCTATTGGTCTACTGGTCTACTGGTCCGCTGGTCTTCTGGTCTGCTGGTCTACTGGTCTGCTGGTCTACTGCTCTGCTGGTCTACTGGTCTACTAGTCTACTGGTGTACTGCACCTGAAGAACATGTGGTACTCGACGGCGCAGCGCCACAGCTTCTTGCAGGCGCCGGTGGAGGGCGCCCGGAACTGCAGCAGCGTCTCGAACTCCTCGAACTCGCTGTTGCGCAGGCGCAGCGTGAACGCGCGCTTGTTGTAGCAGATCTTTGTGATCTTGGCCCATGGGAAGCGGTTCATTAGGACTCTGCAATCAGAGAAATGCATACTTTACAAATAAGCAGTTATTATGTCTTACGCAATTTGCTCTATCGTCCCTTGTAGGCGAGACCCTAGTTCCGTGGGGTGCCGAGGCTTTAGGTAGATCATGGTGATTTTCACACATGCAAAATACAACAATTAAACATTACAAATAAAACAAACAATAATAAAAATCATTTGACTAAAATAACAACAAACATATAATTCATTCATTCAAGATATAATTCAAATCAAGGTACCTGTTGGTGTGATATTTTGCGAAAGAAGCAAAAGCACAATATCCGAGCGTCTGGTCGATGCAATGCGTGACCAGTACCTCTACCATGAGTTTCGACATTACAATCGTCTAACTTTACTATACCTTGTGGTTAGGTAAATACGCAGAAAGCTTTTTTACGCGAATTTTTAGTACCCTAATATCCGCAAGAGGCGCTGTTCAAGTTTTCATACTTTTTTTAACTACAGTCGCTAGCGAGTATAGTAAGCAAAAACTCATGGTAGACGTACAGAATATAGGTTGAGTTAGACAAGAAGGCCCCTGGTGTACGTCACTCACCCCTGCCTGTAGACTGAGACGGCGCGCGCGCAGACCGCGATGGCGATGGCCGCGTCGTCGCTGTCGCAGGCCTCGTGGAGCTCCGCGCCATACAACGGCAGCCGCTTTGCGTTCTCCAGGTAGTTGTACTCGGCCTGCGCTGGGGTCTGGCCGCTGGAATACACAGGCCTCACTTTAATACACAATCAGTATCAATTTAACACTATACTATAATAATATTTCCCCTGTTGGTGGAGCTAACGGCGCTAGAGTCCGTAGAAGGTCGCAAAGATTTTTGACGAGGTGGTCTCTTGGTTTCGTGGCGCAGTTGGTTAGCACATTGTGTTGAGGGAGGGTCGCGGGTTCAATCCATCAAAAATCGATCATTTTTGGGATATTATTTAATTTCGCTTTTTGCGTGATGTCGGAGCAGATGAGTCCGACCTGGTGTGAGGGAGAGAGCAGCTGTCACCTGTGCTTCCGATGCAACTCCTCTATCCTGGCCTCCAGCTCCGCAGAGACGGCGCTGGCAGGCAGCGCGCGGTGCTGGAGGAGCAGCGCGGCGCTCGACTGCTGCTCGCTGAAGTCTCCCACCAGCGCCTGGAGGAAGTAGGACTCCAGCAGCGCGTACGTGATGTCGGAGCAGATGAGTCGACCTGTTGATAATAATAATAATAGTGGGGCTATCGCGGCCTGTCGTGTTGCGCGGGTAAAGTTTCCGGACTGTGACCGCGCTCCGCGCCAGGCTTGCAGTAATCCCTAATTGGTAGAGTGGATAGAGAGGCGTCTTAGTAGGTTTATGACCGTCATAGCTAAGCTAATATGTTTTAGGGAAGGCAACCATAGACTTCGAGTTATGCGCTTTGTAATACACGGACGGATATTGACTTTTCTTGCGAATAAGCCTGATATTGTACTGATCGATCGGTTAGAAAGATGGGCGGTGCTCGCTGATGTCACCATACCACATGGTGTTAACCTCGTAACAGCTGAGAAAGATAAACTCAGCAAATATCTTCTCTTGGCTAACAAGGTTGTCAGCATATGGGATGTTGATTCAGCGACCATCGGCCCGATAGTCGTTTTGATTAACGAACGGCGTAATAGCGAAGGCTATATTTTCCCCGGAATTCCCATGGGAATTCCGAAAACCGCGAGGCGCTGCTAGTTGATGATCACTCACCGTCAAAGAGGTCCTTCCTGACGGCGAGTCCGACCTGCAGGCGTGAGTTCTCGTCTCCCAGCTCTGAGGGCTCCGGGGGGTAGAACTTCACGGCGAACTTCACGTCCCACGCCTCGTCTGCAAATACGAAAAAAGGTCTGGTCTCTAAAAGGGTCTATATAGCCTATTTGCGGAATATAGTCCAGAAACAAGTAAAAAATGGTTTCATGCAGTAACACCTCAGACAGAAAGACCGCCTGCGTCACAGTAGATTGCTGGTGCGAGACCCGCCGTGCATATTTTTTTTGTTCGATCTGCAGATATTATAAACATAATCTGTCTATGTAATGTATTGTACCCATAACACAGGGCTAGATGATGCTGTGTGGACAGTCCGGAACTATTTATTTATTTATTTATGACCTCCTACGTCGCAGGCGGATCTTCGCCCACCGCGCAACATCGGTCGTCAAGAGAAGCTAGTACCTTGTCAATCTATCACTTACTTCTAAAAGTCTTGGAGAGCCGTTTGTTAAGGTCCACCCAGAAGCGCGGGTCGCTCGGGTGGAGAGAAGGTAGTAGTGAATATAACACTCACTTCTAAAAGTCTTGGAGAGCCGTTTGTTAAGGTCCACCCAGACGCGCGTGTCGCTCGGGTGGAGAGAAGCTAGTAGTGAAATAACACTTACTTCTAAAAGTCTTGGAGAGCCGTTTGTTAAGGTCCACCCAGACGTGCCGATACCTCGGGTGGAGAGAAGCTAGTAGTGAAATAACACTTACTTCTAAAAGTCTTGGAGAGCCGTTTGTTAAGGTCCACCCAGACGCGCCGATACCTCGGGTGGAGAGAAGCTAGTAGTGAAATAACACTTACTTTTAAAAGTCTTGGAGAGCCGTTTGTTAAGGTCCACCCAGACGCGCCGATACCTCGGGTGGAGAGAAGCTAGTAGTGAATATAACACTTGCTTATAAAAATCTTGGAGAGCTTCTTGTTAATGTCCACCCAGACGCGCGGGTCCCTCGGGTGGAGAGAAGCTAGTAGTGAAATAACACTTACTTCTAAAAGTCTTGGAGAGCCGTTTGTTAAGGTCCACCCTACGCACGGGTCCTTCGGGTGGAGAGAAGCTAGTAGTGAAATAACACTGACTTCTAAAAGTCTTGGAGAGCCGTTTGTTAAGGTCCACCCCACGCACGGGTCCTTCGGGTGGAGAGAAGCTAGTAGTGAAATAACACTTACTTCTAAAAGTCTTGGAGAGCCGTTTGTTAAGGTCCACCCTACGCACGGGTCCTTCGGGTGGAGAGAAGCTAGTAGTGAAATAACACTGACTTCTAAAAGTCTTGGAGAGCCGTTTGTTAAGGTCCACCCCACGCACGGGTCCTTCGGGTGGAGAGAAGCTAGTAGTGAAATAACACTTACTTCTAAAAGTCTTGGAGAGCCGTTTGTTAAGGTCCACCCTACGCACGGGTCCTTCGGGTGGAGAGAAGCTAGTAGTGAAATAACACTGACTTCTAAAAGTCTTGGAGAGCCGTTTGTTAAGGTCCACCCCACGCACGGGTCCTTCGGGTGGAGAGAAGCTAGTAGTGAAATAACACTTACTTCTAAAAGTCTTGGAGAGCCGTTTGTTAAGGTCCACCCTACGCACGGGTCCTTCGGGTGGAGAGAAGCTAGTAGTGAAATAACACTCACTTCTAAAAGTCTTGGAGAGCCGTTTGTTAAGGTCCACCCAGACGCGCGGGTCCCCACGCTGCGCGTGCAGCAGTCCGAAGTAATCCTTCTCCAGGACGTCCAGCGTCTCGCACACCTTGTCCAGGAGATCAGCACCAGTCGCTTTGCGCTGGAACAGACATGGAAGAATTAGGAACTAAACAAGAATAGAACGGAATCTAGTTCTTCTGCTATTAAGCGAAGATAAAATCAATTATATCTGGCTCAGCGCATCAGCATTGCCATATTTGCCATACAGCGTGGTAATGCAGCCTGGGGACGCTTCCGACTGGTATTGACATGGATCAATTGAGCTGCCGTTAGATGGTTTGCAACCGTCTGCAGTTAGGTCAATCAATGGTTTCAATTGTAAATATTAGTTGTAATAAAAATGTTCTATTCCTTGATTGTGATTTTCGTTGTTAATAAAGATGTAATTTAATAATATTAACTCCTCTCCTAGCCGAAATTGGAGTCAGGACATTGGCTGCAAGCACTTTCTTTTGGTATTTTATTGGTACCCGTGACTTTCCTATGTTCTATGGGTGATCGCCAGATTTGGCTGAGGATCTCAAGAGAGGCCTTTGCTCCCCTTGGAGTCAGTGGCGGCGCTAGGTCTCGCGTGGACGTCGGCGAAATTAGGTTCGCGAGGCCTCCTTTTTTCCCAATCAAGAAAATATTAGATAAGGTAAGTCAATATGAACTTTTACAACCATTTTTACAACTTATAAAATTTCATATTGACTTAAGGTCAGTTGGGGAAAGTGCGGCGTATTTTATTTTAAGTTCACTTTGCACTCGAATTGTGTTTATACTGTGAACATTTTTAAATAATTTATTTCATTACCACGTTCCCTGATGAAATATCTCCAAATGGAACCTGCAATTTTAGAGTTCTGAAGTAGTTTTCTATGTATTTCATTGGATTTTTAACAGCATGTCCATAGCCGCACTTTACCCACGAAATGGGGTAAGTGCGGCAGGGATGTACAAATGCCAGTAAAAGACTCTTTTTTGTAATTTCGACGTGAATATCAGAAAGAGGAACGTTAAAATAAAAGTCTATATTCGACTCTTGGATCCTAGAATTAAGGTCGCCCGAAAAAAATTTGAAAATTGTGAAATGGGGGAAGTGCGGCATAATTCCTAAGGAACAAGCTATCCAGTGGTACTAAACATTTGTTCCTGACTGCCCAAGAAGGAAGATAAAGGTAATGGGATGTATATACTACGTTTTTTTGACAATAATGCTCAGTGATGTTTATATACACTTTAAAAATCCATAATTTTTTTATGTGTTCCCTTTTATTGATTGAATAAGCTTGTTAAATGAAAAATAGAACTAATTCACAAAAGTAAGACACAAGTAGAAAAGACAGTATCAAAATAAACTTATATTATAAACTTAATAATTTAATAAATTAAGTGTCATAATATTTTTTTTTATCAATATGAAAATTATGCATAATGATAAAACTTAATTTTGCATATTATTATAACGACATTCAGTCTATCTTACGATTTCTCCGGATGACCAAATATTTAAAATAAATTACAATACATTCAAAATGTCAATACATTCCAAAACATAAGGTTGAAAAGGTTGAAAACCGCTGACTTGGGGTAAGCATAGTAGCCGCACTTTCCCAAACAGTGCAACTTGACGTGAAATTTTTGATTATAGCTTATAGCCTATTAGCTTATAGCTTATTTCGCATAGATACAAATAAAATAACTACATAAATACGAAGGTTAGGATCTAAAGAAAACACTAACGTGTTACAGATTATCCAATCTAAGCAAAAAACTGGTTTTTGTAGCACAGCAACGCACACGTATCAACTACGAGATGTGTATTGAAATCCGAGTGAGAAATAAAAATAGCTTCAACTCCTATTTCCTTAAAGTGGGGCTCCCAATTTTTTTTCAGGGAACTAATTTTGGGTCTCTTGTCATGACTAGATGGCGCTTTTAGCAATAACATTGCTAATTTCTTGAATAATGATGCTTGCCGCACTTACCCCATAGCCGCACTTACCCCAACTGACCTTACCTTATCTTATAACCTTCGAAGTATAAACGAAATCTCAATATAAATTAACACTTTTATTCACTAAATTACCGGGGTACTGACTGACTGACTTTAAACACAATAAAAAGAAATTTTGTCCATGCGAGTCTAGTCTGCGAGTGTTGCGTTGCATTCACAAAAGGAATGATTGTTTACGTTTCGCTCGCAGAAGAAATACAAAAACGACAGGGGTATTCCCCGTCTCGAGTGTTGCCAGACGATTCTGCCAGTAAAGTGCTCATCGCAAAAAACGAGAAACACACTCACTTAAATCGCGCAAGTGTTATGATATTAAAATAAATAATAATGAATAACTAAATTTTAAATAATAAAAAAGTTTTGCGAGGCCCCCTCAAGCGCGAGGCCGTCGGCGGTCGCCGACGTCGCCGCCTAGCGCCGCCACTGCTTGGAGTCGAGACCCTAGGTCCATAGGCTGAAGAAATACAGAAGTGGCAAGAAAATGAAGAAAATGAAGAAATGAAGAAAATGAAGAAAATGAAGAAAATGAAGAAAATGTGCAATGAAGAAATACAGAACAAGTGAATCAGCAGCTTTCAATTTAAAAAGAATCATCAAAATCGGTTATTATGTGTTACATAAAAAACAGTCGTGTTGAGAATCTCCTCCATTTTCTCCAAGTCTGTTCAAATTGTCTTTGGAGCCCAATTTTCCCAATGCAAAGGTATGTCTATCGCCATTCTTCACGCAATTACATCACTAGTTCCACCTTGCTCTTCAAATAGATAGGCCATGGTATTATATTTATGTTCAGAATCCGTGAGCACTGGCAGTAAACACGCTATTTACGAGGCTATTCTGGAATCTTGAAGTGTATGACTACACCTACTCCAAGATTCCAGAATAGCCGGCCATTGCTGAGGTAAATAAACAAACATTTGATGGATGGATGAGCGCCAAAAGCTCTCAAGTCATTTCAGGATCATTATCATTTATCATTTCAGTCAGTGTGCACTTACTTACCTATCTACTACATAATATTATTGTTTTGTCTTATTCAGGGACTTTTGATGGTTAAAGTGGGACTTATAATTTTAATAACAACGAAAATTACAAACAAAGAATACAAATAAAACTAGTATAAACAATTAAACAACTGAGCTAACTGCAGACGGTTGCAAACAGTCTAAAGGTAGCTCAACTGATCCATTTCAATACCAGTCGTCGCGTCCCCAAGACACTGGCTGCATTAGCACGCTGTATGGCAATGCTGATGCGCTGAGCCAGATACTTACTAGCTTTTGAAAACTAAAATGAAGTTCGTATGAAACAAAGATTCTAGATGGAACGTAGTCATTCTAGTATCTTTGCTAGTAGCCTACGAGCAGAAATTATTTTACCGCTGTCAAACAACGAAAATTAGTTAACCTCTATTTCGTCATTTTAATTAACGGATGACGATCTGCAAAAGACTGCGTCCTCATTATGAATGAATGAATGAATTAAAACACTTTATTATAATTAAACCTACCAAACAAATAAAGAAAATAATACATAAGATACAACAAACTAAGACTTAGTATAAAGGGCGGACTTATCGCTAAAAGTGATCTCTTCCAGGCAACCTTTGGATGGACTGGATATAAAAGAACAATATAGACGGTGGCAGTTACAATATATCTAATAGAGAAATGGAAAATAAATTAAATACATAAGATAACCTACCAATATTGAAATAAACTTACATTAGGGGAGACTTATGTCCAGCAGTGCACCTGTGTGTTCATAAGACGAGGTGGGTATACTCACGTCGCATTGCACCGTGATGTGGTCTCCATCCAGCAGCTCGACCCTGATCCTCCGGTGGCTCATCTTCTTCTCTAGCTCCTCATCAGATGCCAGGCGACGCAGACTCTCTCGCATTTTGCTTATCTGTAAAGAAACGTGTTGTTTTACACCGAATCAGTGCCGGATTTATATTTTTCATGAGTGTAGGCCACTTTGTCCCGCCGCCCCATGTACTGAGTTATTAGCTGCGCACCCCCCCCCCCCCCCCCCCGTTAGACATACAATTTGATTGTCTGCAATCGAGTGACCGTCCTCTGAAATGTGCCGCCCCCCTAGGACGCTGCCGCCCCCCTAGGACGCCGCCGCCCCTAGGCCGCGGCCTATACGGCCTGTTTACAAATCCAGGACTGCACCGAATTCGACTAGTTGTCTAATATGTGTGTATATCTATAGTAGGTATATACTATAAAACATATGTTTGTGTGTATAATAACATTTAAATTATATATATTAAACCTACGTAAACACATAGAGATTTTCGCTAGGAAGTTTGATCAAGGGCCAGATCACCGCCTGCTTGAGCCTAGCTTCGCCGCCGGTGATCCACTGTTTTAATATACCTATTTGTTACTGTAGAATAGTTTTAATAATATTTTTATATTTTCTACGAAATGTATTTTAATGCGAATCAAAATAAATAATATACTAAGTATGACTAAGTATAATAATAATAACTTGGACACACAGCATCCCCAAACTAAACAGAGCTTGTGTTATGGTAATTACATAGTATAAAATAAAGTCGCTTTCTCTGTCCCTATGTCATCGTGTCCCTTTGAACGCTTAAATCTTTAAAACTACGCAACGGATTTTGATGCGGTTTTTTTAATAGATAGAGTGATTTAAAAGGAAGGTTTATACGTATTTATTATTTATTTATTTATATAATAATTTGTATAATATAACCGTGCGAAGCCGGGGCGGGTCGCTAGTATATTATATTTGTTAAACATAGAAAACATCTAGAACCCCGGAACAAATAAGTATATTTGTAGACCACTGAGGTCGCGAGTCAATATAACATTTTGGTAGGTTTACCAAAAATAAGTATAAAATTCAATTTTCTTTGGTTTAAGATGAATCACCAGCCGCCTCCAATGAACAAGACCCTATTCTCCGACTTATTAAGAGTTAATTACACACTGTGCTAACAGAACAGTCGTAGGCCATCGCACTCTCTCCGCTCCCACGGGTTTCTTAGAAGCTGCATCTATAGCGTTTCTCTTTGAACTGGTGAAGTTTCATTGTGAAATTGATCCGTATTATGGCTATTTCTTTGGGTATTGTTTATGAAATTCTAGTTACCTAAACTGAAAAGCCGTTTCTATAGTTAGATACCTAAGGGTCAAACCTCTTGTAAAAAAATTAAAAAGACGTCTATTTTGTCAAACTTGAAACCATTGAGCTAACTGTAGACGGTTGCAAACATTCTAAAGGTAACTCAATTGATCCATGTCAATACCAGTCTGTGCATCCCCAATATGCTGGCTGCATTACCACGCTGTATGGCAATGCTGATGCGCTGAGCCAGATACTCACGACATACCTAAGCCTGATTATAATAGTAAACAGTTGTTACGTTCCGTTCTGATCCAGTAGTCTCGGAGAAAGGTCCATCAGTCAATGGGACGGAACGAAGAACCACGGTGATCCGTGACAATCAATTCCTAACGATTTCTATACTTTTTCTCTTTATCTCGTTTGTTTAACTGACTAGATACCTGATATACATCACTACATAGTATAAAACATAATCGCTTTCTCTGTACCTGTCCCTATTTCCCTAAGTCCTTTTGTACGCTTAAATCTTTAAAACTACGCAACGGATTTTGATGCGGTTTTTTTTAATAGAGTGATTTAAGAGGAAGGTTTATACGTATAATAAAACCTTGCTAAGCCAGGGCAGGTCGCTATTTATTATTATAAACGCGAATTTTGGGTTGTTTGTTACAATAAAACTACTTACCCGATTGGGCTTAGACTTTTAATAGGTAGGTAGTGAAAGAACCGGGATTTCATTCTTGAATACGGCCAAATTCTTTTAATTTGCGCTGATCACTACACAGTTTTTTAACTTTTGCGGTAGTCAGCTCTCAACTGTATCATAAACCTAAGTTCTGTTCCCAATAGGTAAAGATTTTTTATTCTGCTTCCAAACCAATCGCTTTACTATGGCAATGGCTTATCTATCGCAGAATCATTTATCTTGTTAATAAGGACGGCACACATCGATTCAATAAGTAAACTCAAATCATATAGGTACCTTTCTATCCATGTAGGTAATTATTGTATTGAGTAGAAATATCAGTCATCTAGTACACATAACATAAGCTCTACTTAGCTTGGAGCTAGATGATGTGGTACCTATGAATTGTTCAGCGTTATATATTAAGTTATATAATCCTGAGAATCGGTTTTAGCTCTGTATCATTTGAAGAAAAATATCGTAGGAGTCAATCCACGGGTAGCCAATAAATCTACTTATTACCATAAAGCTATGGTAATACCGTACGTCGGAATTTTGGTATTTTGGCACTAACACCCATTCGTAATGAGCTAAAACAATAATCCGCTACAACAATAAACAAATAGGCACTTTGCTAAATCAGGCGAATATTATAGACTACGTACGTAGGTACTTTGGCAAGATGCCTGAAATTTATTCACTTGCAGAATCCCTATCTTTGGTATGGTAGAAAAATCAAAAGGTGCTGATATTTTAAAGTTATCGCATTGTTTGAGATTATAAAAATATCTTATTTAACAATGAAAATTACAATCAAGGCAAATAAAAAATAAAACTAGCAGGTAAGTAAATTGAAAAAATTCAGCTAACTGCAGACGGTTGCAAACAGTGTAAAGGTAGCTCAACTGATCCATGTCAATACCAGTCCGAAGCGTGCGTGCATGTTATAACTAATAAATAAGCTTGGGTTGCAAAGATTATCTAGTTTCAAAAAGGGTATCAAGACAAACCATTTACACTCTGAAAAGTTTTTGAATGAGTTCTGTACAATCCAAAAGATAATCTACCGCGTGACATGCTGTGGCCCTTTAATTACCTAGATTGAAGGCATTGAAGCTGTTAAATTTCGAAATGACCCAAATTAGGCCAGATAAGATTACACTCGCGACCACTGGACATTCATTAGCTGGAGGTACCGAGACACTGGATTAATAAGTTCATTTACGATGAACTCACACATCGTTACGGTGGACTTAGTAGGTACCTACCTATGCTCTGATTTAGGATCATAGATATTTTTGTAAACATTGACTTTTATGAATGAAAAATTAACAAAAACTGATAAGTTTATCAGAGAATAGCAGGGTAACAGCAAGCTAACATCTAAAAACCAAATAAAAACTTGAACAACGCATAATTGCTCAAGCACAGCTAAAAGATGCAATTTCGAGTTCGATAACGAATAAGAGACCAATGAAATGATGAATTAAAAACTTTCAAAACGTTGAATTATTTGGAGCTCCTGTAACTTGCTCTGATGAAAAAAATGATAAATCCACCAATATGCCTTTGGTTTTGTAGTAGGTAACTCATTTGTTTACGAAAACAATCTGTTATTGTATCGCGGTATTATTTATATAAATACCTATCATAAAGGGACTACCTACATTAAGGAACGCGAAGCAATAGAACAAGCCGGGAGATCTCAAAAATCATGTTTAAGAATTAAATGTAAAGAAGGACAAGGAATCAATCAGAGTTTGCTGAATCGTCAGAATTTATATGATTGGTTTTATCAGTGCTTTTGGTTCTTAAATACTAGTGGTGCGCAAAAAAATTAAAAACTAAATTCTTAATTTTCTGCAAAACGTACAGGATTCTTAGACAGGTCTGAACTTTAAAATAACTTAAGTAAAAACAGGTTAAGCTAAGCATAACGCACATCTATAAGAAATTGTGGCGAAGAACCCGTTGTTTACAAACTTTAGGCGTGAAATAGGTTGACCTCGGGCAAGTTCGACGAACCTCTTAAAGCTTATGGGACAACTTTCAAAATGACCATTTTACATAATAATATATTGTCAAGTTAGTTAGTGGTGCCATCGTTTTTGGTGGTACTTGTAATTCGAGCTCACCAAATTATTGGGGTGAGTGGGGTGCAATGAGACGAATAATTGATGAAGCCCTAGACACTTTAGCTTAATGAAGAAAAGGTATTTGACATGTTTTAATGCTGGAGGATTGTAGTAAATAGGTCGTATAGGGTCGTATAATAAGCTTCATGGGTATCAAAGTGGGTGTAAAGATACCTGTGTTAGCGCACTGCAACATTTTACTAAATACATTATAGAAAAATACTTAGGTACAAATATGATTAGGCATTTAAATAAATAATGCTAAATTTAATATGTATCTAACTAATAGGTACTTAATTAAAATACAGAAATATAATTTATTGGTATGTTTACGAAATTTTTTTTAACTGTTGTTTTGTTTTTTTGTGGTAATGCAGCCAGTGTCTTGGGGACGCTTCCGACTGGTATTGACATGGATCAATTGAGCTACCTTTAGACTGTTTGCAACCGTCAGCAGTTAGCTCAATGGTTTCAATTGTAAATATTAGTTGTAATTTTTCTATTCCTTGCTTGTAATTTTCGTTGTTAATAATGTATTATTTTATTTATTGGTAAAATCAATTTACATTTCAGATTTTTCTTAAAATAATATACAAAATAGTAATTTTCAAATTATACAATAATTAAAATTAAGAACAAAATCGTCATAAAATGTATTATTTATGTTTCATATCATAGAACTCGAGCATTGCGTAGCAGGTATTTCCAATCATGTATGTTTACGAAACTTTTTTTAACTGTTGTTTTGTTATTACCTTAAAAGATAAGAATGTAGAGTCACACATCCTTTCTCTTCTACAATCGAAGCAATCTACAAAATCAATTCCTTTTATGAAGCCTGCATTAAATGGTCCCTCAAAGCTGGCGCATTATAATTATGCTAAAGATAAAAGTCCTTGGCATTCCGCTTGCAATTTTTTTGCGCCTCTTTGGCAGTCAGTTAGGTAGAGCTGGTAGAATCCAGTTTTTTTATAGCTGTATTTCTACCTGCGTTTTTTATAATGTGATGTATTAGTTAGTATTATAATTTTAATACTATTACTTCTTACCAAATTAATGTGTAGTATGCTCTGTGACAGCTAACACTAGACAAACGTTCGGTTTTACGTGTCTTTTTATAAATAAAATAATTTTTATACAGTAATTTTTTTTTACAATCAATATTTAAATTAAGTAGGTATACTTACTTTCTTAAGTCTTGCAAACTTTATGGAAATTTATCAATAAAGCAACAATCCGGCACCGGTTGAAATGCCGTTGGAGATAAGAAAGGGTCTGTCGTTATTAAGAAAATATATTATTACGCTGTGCTTACAAAAGCTTCCTTACAAATTCATTCATAGAACCCAACAGTGTGGTGCATGGCACGGCATATCAATGAATCTTCGCCGGTTTATTGCTTCGTAGAAAATAAGGATTTGTTTTCTTAATTTGTTAGATTATAAATAGTGAAAACTGCTATTGGTACTTATGTAGTTTTTAATATTATAGTTAATAATAACTAGGTAGGTATATGTATTTTAAAGATTTTCTATCGTACTTGGTAACTTATTCTACTTACAGCTGAATTTTTTAAGAACATATTGCATCGGCTTTGCGTTTACATAACTACTTACCTACATCTATTTAATTTTGTAATCTAACTACAAAATATATTATTTGTTGAACTTGCTTGTTTAAAGGTGTTTACTATTTTTTTTTAAATAATGAACTCGAAAATAATTATAAAGCAAAAGAATCCACCCTGAAATACAGGTTTACAGGTACACATAATACAGGTTACACACAGTCTTAGATAAAAAAAAAACTTGTTGCCATGCTCACCTTAAAAACATCCACCTCTTTTTCTTTTTTGATCAAGGAGGCTGAATCACCAGAATCCTGTTTGTCGAACTTTAAAAAATAATCACATTCAAATTCCGAAAACGCGTTTCGTTCACTTGTTTTATTTATAGCTAAGAATTTTTAAATTTCTTTAGTTATCAGGTTTTTACTGTCATTTTAGTGTTTTTCGAGGGTGAAAATGTGAAAGTAGAGCAGTTATTATCGGCCGCTCCCGTCTGGCTAGCGGGCGCAGGAGAACTGACTCGTCAAGTTGGTTTACGTTCCGTTGAACTCTCGGACATGCGCGGGACGCTTTCTTGCGAGCTATTGGCTGGCTGCTGCTTGAGCGGGAATTTGAGCCTGCATTGTAAGAAGGTGCCGTCTAACCTATTTACGTAGAGTACGACCTAACGATGTAATCTGATGTGTGTACACTCTCCTTACTCAGAGCTCAGTGTCTCTTTAATTATGATTATGATAAGGGACTCTACTTAACTAACTCTACTAAACTTGTATTGTTTTATTTAGATTTTAATTTCAAGGTTCCTAGTAGTACCTATATTTGATAACTTTTTCGGGGCCTATAGTAGACTTTACAGGTTTACTTCATTGGCCCATGCATGCCCATACATTACCATGAGAGGGATCTTCCTTAAAAGCTAAAATCCACGATCAAAGTTTTAAAATAATTCAAGTTCAAAGTGCTCTAGATCAGGATCTTGGATACGTCAGAAAATTCAAATCAGGTAGGTCTGCGAAAGACTGCTGGCAGATTCTGGATACGGCAAGCTGAAGACTGGGCGCTCTAAAACGCTCATTAGGGAAGGTCTATGGTTACTTACCTATTAAATACTCTAAAACTGGTTCCCGCGACTTTGTTTGAGCATGATTATAGTATGTCGAGTATAGGTATACACCTATACTATCGAGTATAGGTATCTCTATATACCTAATCGCGGTTTTACCCGCGTAATTCCCGGTCCCGTGGGAATTTCGGGATAAAATATAGCATATGTGCTATTCCAGACTAAAATCTATCTATGCCTAATTTCGGCTTGATCCGTTCTGTAGTTTTTACGCAGCAGCGCCTCTAGGTTTCACCCGCGTAGTTTCCATTCCCGTAAGAATCCTGTGATAATAAAATATAGGTAACCTGTGTGTTATTCCAGACTGTAATCTATCTCTGTGCCAAATTTCATCCATATTTTTCAGTTGTTTTTGCGTGAAAGTGACATTCATCCATCCATACTTTCGCGTTTATAATATTAGTAGGATCGTGGACTCTACCTCTAGAATCGAGTATAGATACATTATTCTTCGTTCAACTTACAATCTCTAAAACAAAGCAAAGTGCTATAGTATCCATTATACCTACCTAATGTAGACTTGTTTGACTTTATACTACTAAGTACATAATCTAATGTTTATGAATTGTTACGTATTTGGTTTGATGAACCATCAAGTACCTACTATACAAGGTAGGTAGGTATCTACGCAATGTTTTTTGACCACTCTTTGTGTTAATTTGTTATTAATGATTTTCATAAACTATGGCAAGTACTTAGTCATATTATTTACCTTTGGAGGTAATGTATGTTATTAAGTATATCGCTTTCAAGTACCCTTTACACAAGCTCTGCTTAGCTTGGAGCTAGATGTTGCAGTGTGAATTGCATTACCTACTTATTTATTTTCAACTAGCGACCCGCCCCGGCTTCGCACGGTTTTATTACGTATAAACCTACCTCTTGAGTCGCTCTATCTATTAAAAAAACCGCATCAAAATCCGTTGCGTAGTTTTAAAGATTTAAGCATACCTACATAGGGACATTGGGACAGAGAAAGCGACTTTGTTTTATAGTATACTAGCGACCCGCCCCAGCTTCGCACGGTTTTATTATACATATAAACCTTCCTCTTGAATCACTCTATCTATTAAAAAAAAACCGCATCAAAATCCGTTTTGTAGTTTTAATGATATAAGCACTCAAAGGGACATAATGATATAGGGACAGAAAAAGCTACTTTGTTTTATACTATGTAGTGATAGTGATGATGTTTGAAATGAAAAGCAGTTAGTAAAAACAAGCATCTTTATTGTAATCTATTTGATAACTTCTCGTTATACCAAATAATACGGATTTAGAAAAATAAACATCTACAATAAATACAACTTTTTCTTGGAAACATTACGAAAATGTTACCAAGAAAAAGTTTAGCATAAAACAATAAGACGGTACGATTGGTACAGTCGCGGAGAAAAGTATAAATGATTCAAAAGTCAATTCCTTTTTTGTACCACTGTACCAAAACACTACACTTTTCTCCCCGAATGTTGAGTAACAACTAATTGATTAGGTACTATCGCACACAGATTCAGGTTATTTCGAAAATTACAGACAAAATCAAGGTAAAATAGTCCTAATTGTTACTGAGATATATTTAAACACAATGTCAATTTTAAAATAAAATGTCAAATTGATAAAAAAGTAAAAATAATTGTAAAGAAAATTACACTTAAAATCTGATTTAAAATCAGTGACAACTCGATATAATATAATAAAAACTTATATTTATATAAGAAAACATGTAACCTAGCGTGTAAGAAATATATTAATATGTTGTCATATAAATTGTACAATATCAGTATCATATTTCAACTTGTTAAATAGTTCTTTTTTGCAAACGTTACACAAGCCCAACAACCGTAGTACAAAACGTATTATTTACTTAAAACGAAACTAGTGTTGGGGTAATAATTTATTGTAAATAACGCCGGCAAAGTGAAAAACAGTAAACACGCAGAAAACAATAAAACTTAATTATATGAAAATAAAACACTTTGTGTCATGTCCTAGCGTTTCATCTAGACCTCTAGTTTGTGAATCTGGAATGTCCTGTTATTTAAAATATTGCGAATAACGTTAAGTTTTCACACACGTTATCTGAAACGGTTGTTAATTTAAACGTTATTTACATAACGAAATGCTTAACTGGCCCTAAATAAGGTGAATATCTAAACATTGACCAACTAAGCTCTCTAATTGTATGATTTGGAACAATCGTATGGGATGCAATACAGAGTCTTAATATTTTTTTCAATTTAGGATCTTACTTGTATATTTCTGATGCATTATATCTGATACAATTTTTATGTAAATAATTCTGCATCCCAATAGATTGGCCTTTAGCCAAAAGCTACCAATTTTGCGTATAAAATAACTTACACAACACACAATTGCAATATAATTGTAAATACTAATTCCTAAATAGTAGCACCTAAATGGTGATTCTTAAATATACCGACCATAGCAACATTGTCATTATACATATTTTTATAGATAAGATAAACATTTTGCAGAGCTCGAATTAATGTTATACCCTTTTATCATCGTATTATAGCTTCCAAATCGTTATAAATAACATAACGTTAAAATAACGTTGCCGATATCGACAAAAGGTGACAACAATAACGAGTAAAACGATATTAGTCCCGCACTACATTGTAATGATTTTAGAGAAGAAAAATAAACTTTTAAAATCTAAAAACGGTGGTCTTATTCGTGTGACATTTTAAAGCTATTTCACGAAGATTTTTTGCGTAAATATAAAAATGTTTCAATTTTATTTGAAACAATGAGATACAATTTAGATATACGATTACTTTTTTACTATGGCAACATTTACAACTACGAAGCCAGTTCCGGATTTATGCTTGCCTTAGCCTAAGCTTAAATAGAAAAATGCTCGTCTTAAGTTATTTATACAAAATTGCATTTGTCAAGTCGACGTGAGTCGTAGGTGCGCGACGCCACAACATCTAAATATTCAATATAATTAACGTTCATTAATTTAATTAATATTTTAAATAACTTAACCATATACCGACAGTTTCAGCCCGGGATCATCCCGGCTGCGCCAATTGGTTACAATAGCTTAAATATAAACTGTCGGTTATCGCCCGTGTGTCAAGGGCGTAGAGTAGATATTCGAAGCTTACATGCTAGGTGCTGCCCGCGGAATCGTTTAGGGCTGCGTGCTTTGTTGTTGGATCTCAATCTTCTCCACTGTCATGTCTGGGTTCATTGCTGTCGCCTCCTGCGGAACAAAATACTACGTCAGTAACAGATAAAACCGCCAAGAGTCGAACTCGCGAACGAAGGGTTCTGTACTATCCTTATTATAAACGCGAAAGTTTGTACGTATGGATGGATGGATGTTTGTTACTCTTTCACGCAAAAACTACTGAACGGATATGGATGAAATTTGGCACAGAGATAGATTATAGTCTGGAATAACACATAGACAGTATCAGACCGGGATCATCCCGGCTGCGCCAATTGGTTTAATATAAACTGTCGGTTATGGCCCGTGTGTCCAGGGCGAGAGTAGATATTCGAAGCTTACATGCTAGGTGTTGCCCGCGAAATCGTTTAGGGCTGCGTGCGCGTATTTTATCAACGACGCTCGGGTGAATCCACATTTAGCATCTTCGCCTCCCCTACTATAGGGTCCCATTTTACCCTTTAGGTACGGAAACCTAGAAAACTAAGACTAAGACTCTTGAGGAGTGAACGTACCTGGATGGCCTCAGCTAGGGCGCGGTCATGGTCGATGGGGTCGCCGTCTGATTGGATGGTGATCTTCTGTTCCACGCGGGTTTCCACCACGCCGTTGCGCTCCGTTTTGTACTATAATAGACAACATTTTGTCAATAATCATTTTATTTCTATTGTTTTTATAAGATAAATAAATAATGCCGGGCAATCCACACAGCACCATCTAGCCCTTTGGGGTTACGGTAAGCTACTCAAAGCTTGTGTTATGGGTACTAGATTACTGATATATTTAATACATTATATACATATATAGATATTTTTTATTATACACATAGAAAACACCCAGACCAACGGAACAAATTTCTGCAGATCGTACACAAATTTGTTCCGAACCCGCAACCTCCTGCGTCGCAGGCGGACTTTGCCCACCGCGCCACATCCGTCGTCAAGATAGATAGATATTATTTATTGATACAAAAGAAAATGCATATTTTGCTAAGTATCTTAAATCCTTTGTTATTCTATGTTTTGGATGACTATATAAATAATGCTTGACAATCCTCACAGCACCACCTAGCCCCAAAGTAAGCTGAGCTTGTGTTGTGGGTAGACTAGATAACTGATACATACTTAACACATAACGTACATACAAACTACGTTGAACACATGCTCGCAGAACCCATTACCACTAAGGAGTTACGGTTCTCAAGTGGCGACCACGATGCAATGTGAAATGGAGTGTGGGAAGACTTCCCACTCTACGAACAGACAGTTTAGCCATCGCAGGGAGTTGTTTGGCGGAGGTCTATTTACAGGAGTAGACGTATAAAGACTGATGATTACAACACAGTTTTGATAAAAAAGCTGGTTGCGTTATAGTGGTGAAAACTTACAGTGAGAATCGCAACGGTGAAAACTTACAGTGATAATCTCAACGGTGAAAACATACAGTGATAATCTCAACAGTGAAAACATACAGTGATAATCTCAACGGTGAAAACATAGTGATTGTCTCAACGGTGAAAACATACAGTGATAATCTCAACGGTGAAAACATACAGTGATAATCTCAACGGTGAAAACTTACAGTGATAATCTCAACGGTGAAAACTTACAGTGATAGTCTCAACGGTGAAAACTTACAGTGATAGTCTCAACGGTGAAAATATACACTGATAATCTCAACGATGAAAACTTACAGTGATAGTCTCAACGGTGCGAGTCTTGGAGCTGATGGTCTGCGAGGACACCACCTCTCCCCCCTCTACATGCGTCTCCGTCGTCTCAGAGGTTATTTCAGGGCCTGTGCTTGTCTGTGGGAAAAGGAGACAGTTAGAGAACATCTTATATTACTTTGATTATACATATCTTTATTAACAACGCAAATTACAATCAAGGAATAGAAAAATATAAACTTGTATATACAATTGAGCTAGGTTCGGATTGGCAGGCGGTTGCAAACAGTCTAAAGGTAGCTAATCAAAAGGTAGGTAATTTTCGTTATTAATACCCAATATTATGCACTAAGTAAAGGGTAAGTTTAACTTACCCTAGTAGTCTGTCCAGCGACCATGCTGCCGAAAGGCGCGTTGCCCGTGACTGTGGACGTGGTGGTAGTAGTGTACGCGCCCGGTTCCTGGAGTACCACAAGGAAGACTTTTAGACCCGGTATTGTATAATATGTTTCGAAAGCTCTACTATAAAACTTTGCTTTTAAACTGATTTATTGTTAATATGCAAGCTAGCTTATGGCTTATGTTATTGGAATGTATATTTTGGAAGATTCAAAGATATATTATTTGTTTTTAATATATGTTGAAAAGACTAAACAAGGTTTGTCAAACCTAGTTTTGATATAGATTTTAGTGTGGATTTTTTCAATAATGAAAAAGGAAATTCATAGAATCTTATTTTTTTGTATGAGCTCAAAACATTTGTAGAAATATCTGTTCAAATACTTACGTGTTTATGTTACGGTTATAACAATAAAGTTTGATAACTAAATTACATTTGAAAACTACTAATAAAAATCATTTGGATTAGATGCATCATGCAATCATCGATTTCACACAAGTCATGCTGCTATTATTGTATCACACAAAAAACTCAATACATAACAATTTTAAATAATTTTCCTAAAACTACAAATGAAAAAAAAAAACTGTTTTAAAACTAAATACTACCCTGATAGACGTTCTAAGATTTAGAGTTATAGTCTCCTATGCATTTTTTTGAGCTAGCCATCAGCTTACTTTTAGCCTTTTAGTCCCCTATTCTGGACTCTTACCGTGACATAATAATGCCCCTCCCCAGCGCCTTCCTCGAAGTCGATCGGCGTGCCAGAATCACCGCTGCTCAGCGAACTTTCTGAGCCGCGTCTGGTCAGCTGTTGCCATGATCCAAAGTGATCGGTGATCCAATGTGATCCGTGATCCAATGTGATCCGTGGGATGATCGTGTGACACACAGTGGGACATGCCGGATGGGCCATGGAGTCATAACCATGTTGGTAATGAGGTGACAAGGGAAAAGAATCAAACGTGGAACATGGAAGGGATTTAATAATGTATCAATTGAAGTAGAGGATGTAGGAAAATGGGAATGGTAATAAGATTTACCGTTTATGACAGGTGTTTATAACAATGAAAGGTAGGGAGTATTATCACAAGGTGTCACACAATTGGTATCACGATGTCATTCCATGCGTTAGTCGATCCGATTTGTTGATGGGAGGAGAAAAAAAAAGGAAAAATTAACAAAACATGCAACGACAGCTTTCAAATGAGCGGGGCTCATGCACTCGCCAAGACATCATTCTTTGAGCCAAGCTTATGTGTTGATACATATCAAACGAACCTAAGTCCACTTTTCACATTTCGTAATATTTTTGATCTGTCAGAATCTGCGCGCAGAAACAAATATGTCTGTTTTGATCAATCAAACCTAAATCCAGTATTTCTCATAGAAAAATGGCTCTAAAGCTTCCCTCTTTTTTCAAAATCGCCCAAGTCACACTGTCAGTGTATATCAAACTCGCCAAGATCCAAATCGACCAATCACGACCGCTTACGAACGTGTCATGGCTGCCATTCCTGTTTTAGCCCATGGCGCTCGCTAATGTTTTTGTAATAAAATAATTAATTAAGAAGGATATAATAAGTGTGGTACAACCGGTGCTAGCGAAAAAATAAAGGAAATTTAAGGGCGAATCAAAGAAAGAAAGAAAAGACGCGAAATCTTTAAGTATGACTGCAATATTACACTTGGAACGCGGAAGGCATTTGGTCAGGATCGAGTCATTTTTTACATAGACAGGGCTGGACTAAGAAATACATTTCTAGGAAAATACCCTACGGCATGCATACTCTGCTGATGTTTTAACATTTTTGTTTTGTTGTTGTTTTACTTAGGTAGGTCATACTAGTTTTAAGCCAGTTTTCACGTGGTGTCACTATAAGTAAACAACAAGGCTGCTATTTCAGTCGAGACAAATAAAATGTACGCCAAATTATATGACTTTTTATTCAATAACATTAGCACATTAATAGGTAGATAATCGTCGGCTTACTGCAAGAAATCATTAACCGACAAAACCAAAAGTTTGGCAAAAGCTGTTTTTATCTTTTTATGACTTTAAGAGCCTTTATCTTCAAAACTACGACAGTTTTCAAAATAATTTAAACACAAATATAAAGAGAAATGCAATTTTTTTCAAAGTAATTTTAATCCGGGTAAATTCAACCACTGCAATTTTTTTAAAGATAAAAATGAAAAGATATCGACTTCTTGTCATAAAAAGTTTTAAATAAACTGGAGTTATTTGTTCTGAAAGAAGTCATTTAATGCGAATAGCATTCTGTTACCATTAATTATGTTTTTATAACAGTAATTAAGTGTAAATAATGAACTCAGTGTAGATGTCGCAGACGTATTGTATAATCCGCCGTATTACAACACGGCTAGCTGTTTTGAAAAACAGCGCCGTTTTCTAATGCGGCGGTTCAACGAGTAGCTGTATTGTCATTGCGATACGTTCTTCAATATGTCGGCCCACGTTTAGCCGCATTGATAAACTACTTAATTGTATAGGGTGACCATAATAACAAAAAAAAAAACAAAGTTAAAAATGATAATATCATAATAATCAATTTTATTAATCGGGAAAAGCTAACAGATTTCTTCTTACGTTATTCATTTCTAATCAAGAATTATTATCATAGTTACTTAATATTAATTATGTAACTATGATAATATTATATAAATAAGAAAAACATCATTTTAGAAATTCCTGAAAAAGGTGTTTTTTACAGCTCCTTGTTTTATCTTCACTCCAAATTTAGGTAAAAAAATGTGCGAATATCCGATCACTAGTTATCAGTACAAAATATAATTATGGTTAAAAATATTATTTCAACCAAAAAGGCAAGTCGTGATTGTCGAGAAAAAATATTTTCTAATTCTATTTTTTTCTAATTTTTAAGCATTCCTTAAACAGTTAATCGAACGCCGCGGCGTTCGATTAACTGTTTAGGGAATGCTTTTATTTTGTGTATGTGTAAGTACATGATATTATAAATTTTAATATCTGTAAATAAAAAGAGCTAATTCTTATATAAAGTAAGTAAGTATAGATAAATAAAATTTCCTTTGTCCATGGTTTGTTTACAGTTCCACATTGAGAAGAATAGAAATTATTTAATTGCACCTCAAAATTGTTCTTAAAGTCATTTTTTACCGACATATTGAACACATTTTCTGTAACTCCGCAATTTAGCAACATACTTTCTTTACCCAACGCCATTGTTGTTGTTATGTCAGGCAGCGCCACGAGTGTTAAGAATCGGAACTAAAACAGTCAAAGAGGCGGCTAATCTCTCGCTTTATTACATTATGTCTAGCCGTATTGAATAACGTTTGGCGCCGAATACAATACGGCGTTTTTTTATTCAGCCTTATTCAATCCAGCTTATCGTTGAACCGCCGCATTAAAAAACGGCGCTGTTTTTCAAAACAGCTAGCCGTGTTGTAATACGGCGGATTATACAATACGTCTGCGACATAGATATAACTCGCTTTGATAGAAGTCATTTCAAACCGTTTAATTAATTTTAGCAAAACTTATTCAAACGTTTGTGAACGTAAAAGCATTTTTAAAATGTTGTTAAGTCACATAAATGAGTTAAATATGAAAATAAAAATGTCCATTTTGTTTTTTTTCTTTTGTTAAAATCTATTAATGTAAGTTAATGAATTTCATGAAACCAGCATGTACCAAAAATGAAGTTATCGACTTTATTACCAAGCCGTAACTTCTAAGTTTGAAAAGCTACAAATTAGTGAGTTTTACCAAAATGTAGAGCTCATCGAGACGAACTCATTGGTGTATTTAACGCAGTTAGTGACTTCTTGCGACTAATGACTTCTTGCAATAAGCCGACGTATGTATATACAAAATAACATTGATGATGTCAGTTAGACCCAGGTAAAAGTGACATTACTTATGGACCTGAGTCCGTACCCTTTTCACTCAGTTACATCAAACCAACCAAAGTCACTTTGTGTTTTTTCATAACTGCTTAAGTCCCATGACACGTTACTTCAAACAAGCCTAAATCCCTACGGGATTTTTCATACGCACCTAAGTCCAGAATTAAAACCGGTTTTAACGTCAAGGTGAGGCTTGTTTCTACTTTTTTTTAACGTAATGTCGCCCGAAGACATGTTCTAAATAGCTTGGCAGTATGTGTACCCTTCTTACCTCTTCAATTAAGCTAAGACGATAAAATATTAATTATCCAAAAGTTGCTTATGTGTGACTTAGGCCCGTTTGATATTTATCAACACTTATGCAATCAAGTCTAACTTTTGTTTCATCCAAATTTTTTCTTGACTTTTTCAGTAAAATTTCAGTCAACAATCTTATTTTCATGCTGAGAAATCGAATCTCAGTTCAAAATTTTTACTGATTAGATCACATGAAATCAATTTAAAATGCTCAAGTTTATTGGTATTCATTTTAGTCCAAGATAACTTTAAAATTGGTTCGATTATTGCTGTTTTATTTAGAGCTGTCGATACGAAACAAAAATAAACCAACCAAAATGAATTCCAAAAGAAAATTAAAATGGAATAAACCAAGAAAATTAAATCAAACAATGAACAAAAACCATGCTTGAAAGGGGTTTCAAGGATGTTCTAGATAGTATGATTTATTGTACCTGATCGCCCGTAGTGACCATTGTCTTGACCTCCTGTGTGAGGACTCGTTGCTCCTGCCTGGTGGCGGATGACGTCACGGTCTGAGCCACTGTGCGTTCTTCCATCTGCTGGGTCTTGGCCTTGGTGTCGAGGTCGTGGTGCGTGGTCGCCGTACGTGTCGTCACGGCCCGCGCAGTCACATATGGACTCTTCCCGCCCGCCTCAGGCTCAATGCTTTCCGCCTATCAGGGTTAGACTTGCATGCATTACTAATTACTATGTACAGGAAAACATTGATACTAACAAGCTTTTAAATAGGCCACAAAAAAATTAAGGACATCAACGAAAATTAAAACGAAAGTAATATAACAATGTAAAAAAATAAAAAGGTGGCGTCGTTTGCCGGTTAGGGGTAATCAGAATTGAACGCACCTTGTTCGTGTGGGTCGAGAACGTCACTTCACCGGTGCCCAGGTTTTCGACCTCTTGTTCGACATTGTGTGTCACGCCTTCGTCGTTTTTCGTCAGGAGCTGTTTCGTTGTAGTCTTCACGACCACGGGGGGCGTTGGCGTCTTTTTTGATCGCTGCGAAATGGGGATCTTTGAGGACAGAGGGGTGTTGGATGAGACGTAGCCTTGATGCCGAATGTGCTCGCTTGTTGTGTATTCTGTGAACGTTTTTGGTTCGTCTCCTCTGAGCGGACTTTCATCTTTGCCGAATGTGGAGAACTTATGCGTGTTGACGGTTTGAATGTCGATGTTCGCTGGTAGGTCTTCGGTTTCCTTTTCTATCGTGTAGTTGCCGCTCTTGTCCGCGAAGTGTGAGGGGTCGATTTGTGAGTAGTGCAGGATGAGTTGGCCTGTAACGGGATCTCTGACGGCAGTGCTCGGGTCTATATCACCAGTGTCTGGATCAATGTCACCGTATTCTGTCTTAATTCTGCCAGTGACCGGGTCGATCTTTCCGGAGAGAGTCATTGTTTGGGTAACGGTTGTCCTGGCGCCCTTCAGTCTTGGATCATCTGGGTCTACATCGATGGTCTCGCCTGTGATCGGATCTATAATCTGGTAAAGATACACGGTCTTTGTTGTTATAATTCTGCCGGTAGTTTCGTCGATGGTACACTCTTTGGGATCAACTTCCTTGACGCGACCCTTGTCATCTTTTTGCGTGATGACGAAGATCTTGATAATGATTAGCCTGCCTGTGCGCGGGTCGATCTTACCCAGTTTGGTGTAGATTTCACCCGTGCCGGGATCGACTTGAGATGCGGAGAATAATGGCTCATTGTTCTCGTCCATCTCCCCGGTGGCTGTGTAGATTTGGCCATTGACGGGATCGACTTTGATAAGTGACTTGTCAACTTCGTTTGTCCTGACGATAACACCAGTCTTAGGGTCAAGCCTGCCGTAGATGGTAATAATGTAGCCCGTGACGGGATCGATTTGTCCAGCAGTGTACAGCACATCTCCGGTCTGAGGGTCTTTGGGACCAGCGATCCATATTTGGTTGGTCTTCGGATCTACCTTGACGTTCTTAGGGTCGTTTGATACAATTTGTTTTCCAGAGACGGGGTCTATCTTGTTTTTGATGATTCGTAAACAGATCAGCCTGCCAATATCTTTGTCTGGTTTGCCAGATTTGGGGTTGATTTGACCTGTCCTCAGCAAGAACTGTCCAGTGACAGGGTCTACCTTCAATTCTCTGCTTTCAAACTTGCCAGTCTTAGGATCATTGTACGTAACAGTACCCTTGACGAGGTCGATCTGTCCGTATTTTGTGTCAATCTTGTTGTTTTCCGGGTTGAATTGACCAGTTGTGCTTTCGATAAGAGAGTGCTTAGGCTCGATAAGCCCCTTCTTGGAGTCTACCTTTCCAACGAAAGTGGTAACTTCGACTACAGGGTCGATATGGGTACCAACAACGATAACTTGTCCAAGGTTAGCATCATATTTAAGAGTTTTGGGGTCAATAACACCTCTGATTGTGATTTGTCCGTTGTTCTCATCTACTTCAACAGGTTTAGTGTCAGAAGTATCTGTGACAAATATTACTCCATTTGAAGGGTCAATAACACCGTATTTGGTTGAAATATGTCCTGTTTCAGCATCCACTTTACCCTTAGTAAGTTCCACTGAACCATCCTCTATATTGACTTTGCCAGTTGCGTTGTTGATAGGTGCTGTGATCGTTGTGATTTCAACTACAGGGTCGTCTTGCTTTGCAACGCTTAAGATCATACCAAGATGGGGATCTAGTTTGCCTGTCTTTGGATCAATAGCACCTGAGTTGATAAAGATCTGTCCAGTTTCAGATAGCACATACCCTTCCTTTGTCTGCTTCTGTCCAGCTTGGTCAGTGATTACAATTTGGCCAGTTCGTGAGTTGATAACGCCGTATTTAGTTTCGATAAGACCGTTGGGATCGAGGATACCAGTAAGATGTTCTACTTCAGCCGTATGCAGATCTGGCTTTTTGGATTTGGGGTCGAGTTTGGTAAAGATAACCATGATTTTGACGATCTTGCGTTTTGGTGCTGGTGGTTCTGGAGGTGCCATGGTGGGCTTGACGGGAGACGTTTTATGTACCGGCGACGGAACAGGTGACGATGATTTAGCGAAGCTGCTGATGATAGGCGATGATGTACGTACAGGCGATTGCAAGGGCGTTTGCGTCGGCGTGGGTGGTGGTGTTTTGACCGGCGACGGGGCTTGCTTAATGGGAGATACGCTGACTCTTTGCGACACGGGTGGTGGAGCAGGTTTCAGCACATTTTGCTTATCAACGATAGTCAGCTGTTGCGCGAACGAATGATCTACCTTGCCTGTAGCTGGGTCAACGATGGCAGTGGTTATGATCAGATTTCCGGTCTTAGGATCAATATCTGCTTGTTTAAGCTCTTGCTTTCCGGTCAAATGATCTTTGTAGAGAATCTGTCCAGAACGAGGATCGATAATACCAAAATCGGTATGTATTTTTCCATCTTCAGCGCTGACATAGCCTTTAGCAGCATCGACAGTGCCAGCGTTAGCATCTACTGTCTTGGTGTAAGGATCGTACTTACTGGTGACGATTACAAGACGAACTTCGCCCTTGGAAGCTGGTTTGGTGTGCGCTACTACAGGTTTGTTGACAATGCTCAGTAGCTGTACTAACGTAGGATCGATTTTTCCGGTCTTGGGATCAACGACCTGGCTCGTAATAACCATGTGTCCTGTTGCTGGGTTGAGTTCAGCTTTCTTGGTTTCAGTTTTGCCAGTTCTAGGATCAGTGACGAGGATTTCACCAGTAGCCGGGTCGATGATGCCGACAGCAGTACGGATCTTACCATCAGGGCCGAGAGTTCCAGTAACTGTATCAACATGTCCCTGACTGGGATCAATCTTCTTCGTTCTGGGATCATACTTGGTAGTTATTATGACGAGATGAATTTCCCTTTCTACTGGTTTAGTTTCTTTCTCGACAATGGTAAGCTGTTGAGCCAGGGAGGAGTCTACTTTGCCGGTCTTAGGGTCAACTACTCCGGTGGTCAGGATAAGAGTGCCAGGTTTAAAGGCCAATGCGGGATCAGCTGTGGCATATTTAACTTCAGTCTTTCCTGTTTTAGGATCAACACACTCGATCTTTCCAGTTTTAGGATCGATAATACCATAATTTGTGTGGACTCTACCGTCCGCGGCGATGACACCTCTCGATGTCTCGATAGGACCGTTGGGGTTGTCAAGTTTCTTGTTCTTAGTATCGTATTTGGACGTAATAATGACTAGCTGAGCTTCTTTGCCGGCAACTGGCTTGAATGTGTCTTTAGGTTTATCTACAATACTCATGAGCTGACCTAGCGTTGGATCAACTTGGCCGGTTACTGGGTCTACAACTCCTGACGTGAGTATGATATTTCCAGTTTTGGGATCAACAGACGCTTTCTTTGTCTCGCATTTACCAGTGATCGGATCAGTGATCGTGATATCTCCAGTCAATGGGTCTACTACACCAAATTCTGTGTGGACTTTGCCGTCAGCTCCAACCTTGCCAGGTATAGTATCAACGTGAGCATTGTTGAGGTCTAACTTCTTATTCTTCAAATCATACTTGGATGTGACTATGACTAAGTTGACATAACGTTCTTTAGGACCGTCTTTGTCGACAATTGCAAATTGCTGAGCGAGTGACGAGTCAGGTTTGCCTGTTTTTGGGTCGATGATACCCGAGGATAGTACCAAATGACCTGTCTTAAGATCAGTGGTGGCTTGCTTAGTCTCAGACTTGCCGGTGCTAGGGTTGATTTGATCAATCTTGCCAGACTTGGCGTCGACAATACCAAAGTTAGTGTGAATGCGGCCATCAGGGGCAATGATACCACGAGATACTTCAACGTAGCCGTTGGGGTTATCTAACCTCTTATTCTTAGGGTCATATTTGCTTGTGATAACAACAAGTTGGACTTCTTTACCGGGCACAGTTGCAAACTTATCTTTAGGCTTGTCAACTACACTGATCTGCTGTCCTAATGTTGGATCAATTTGACCGGATAGTGGATCGACCACAGACGATGTAAGAAGAAGATTTCCAGTCTTGGTATCTACAGTTGCCTTTTTCACTTCTTGTTTGCCAGTTACAGGATCTGTAACAATGATGTCACCAGTGTTGGGGTCTACAATACCAAACGCAGTATGCACTTTATTATCAGCTCCAATTTTACCAGGAATGGTATCAACATGAGCATTGGCTAGGTCAAGTTTCTTGTTTTTAAGGTCATATTTGGATGTGACAATGACAAGGTTTACAAACTTCTCGGGAGCGCCTCTGGCATCTCTGTCAACAATAGTCAGCTGTTGGGCGAGTGAAGAATCAGTCTTGCCTGTCTTGGGATCGGTCACTCCAGAAGAAATTATTAGATGGCCGGTCTTGGGATCAGCGACTGCTTGTTTGATCTCTTGTTTGCCCGTCTTGGGGTCAACGTATTCAACCTTTCCTGTTTTAGGGTCGATAATACCAAAGTTGGTGTGTACTTTTCCATCACTGGTAACAACACCTCTTGAGGTTTCTACGTGTCCATTAGGATTGTCTAGCCGCTTGTATTTAGAATCATATTTGCTGGTGATGACGACAAGTTGGACATCTTTACCGGGCACGGCTGAGAATTTGTCTTTCGGTTTGTCCACAACTGTTATTTGTTGACCTAAGGTTGAGTCGTGCTGTCCTGTCCTAGGATCTATTACTCCTGAAGTTAGGAGCAGATTTCCTGTTTTAGGGTCAACGAAAGCTTTCCTTATTTCTTGCTTGCCCGTGATGGGGTCTTTAATAATGACTTCGCCGGTACTTGCATCAACGATTCCGAAATCGGCATGTACTTTATCGTTGTCGTCATATTTTCCTAATACTGAGTCTACATGGGCGTTAGTGATGTCTAGTTTCTTGCTCTTAGGGTCATACTTAGCCGTAACTATAACTAAGTTGGCGAATCTCTCTGGAATTCCTTTAGGAGCATCTTTGTCGACTACAGCCAATTGCTGAGCTAATGATGAGTCAGTTTTGCCTGTCTTGGGGTCAATAACACCATGGGTAAGTATAAAACTGCCCGTCTTAGGGTCGATATTAGCTTGTTTGGAGTCGCGTTTGCCCGTCTTCGGATCAGTAAAGTGAATTTTACCTGTATTAGGATCAAGAACGCCGAAGTTTGTGTGAACTCTACCGTCCTTGTCGCTGATGATTCCTTGTGAGGTTTCGATGAATCCGTTTGGATTGTCTAATTTCTTGTTCTTTGAATCATATTTAGCGGTGATGGCCACAACTTGGACTTCCTTTCCAGGCAAAGCCCCGAAGGTGTCTGTAGGTTTATCGACAATGCTGTATTGCTGACCAAGTGTTGTATCTAATTGGTTTGCCCTCGGGTCGATGACACCAGACAGAAGAAGGATGTTTCCAGTCTTCGGGTCCACGACAGCATGCTTTAACTCTTGCTTGCCGGTGGCAGCATCAGTGACTTGGATTTCTCCAGTTCTGGGATCAATGATTCCGTATTCGGTGTAGATTTTACCGTCAGTTCCACTGAGTACTCCCTTGACTGAATCTACGTGAGCAAAGGAAGGATCCAGTTTCCTGTTCTTCAAATCGTATTTGCTTGTGACTATAACTAATCTGACTTCTCTGTTCGCTTTGGTAGCGTCTTTTTCGACAATGCTGAACTGCTGGCCAAGGGAAGAGTCTACTTTCCCTGATTTAGGATCAGTAACTCCCGTGGTGACAAGAATATTGCCAGTTTTTTGGTCAACGTACGCTTGTTTAGGTTCTTGCTTGCCTGTTTTGGGATCGATATAGTCGATTTTTCCTGATTTAGGGTCAATAACACCATAGTTGGACGACACAGTGCCGTCCGCAGCGACAACTGCTCTCGAAACATCGACGTGACCGTGAGACGCGTCAAGCCTCTTGTGTTTGCCGTCGTATTTGCCAGTGATAACAACAAGGTCCACTTCTCTTCCTGGTTTTGCTCCAACTTTGTCTTTCGCTCTTTCTACGAAGCAATACTGCTGAGCAAGTGTTGGGTCAATTTTGCCAGTCTTAGGATCTATGACTCCAGATGTGAATAGAATATGGCCAGTTTTGGAGTCGATATGTCCGTTCTTAGTTTCTTGTTTACCAGAAGCGGGATCTGTGTAGGTGATCTGTCCCGACTTCGTGTTGATTTGTTCTTTGTCTGTCTGGATTTTTCCGTTTGCCCTATTTATCGTTCCCTTAGTGACGAGGACTGTTCCATTGGCGTCATCTAGTTTTTTGGACTTCGGGTTGTAACGGCCAGTGATGATAACAACTTGAATTTCATTTTCTGCAGGTTTAGCTGAAGCTAATGGGACTGCAATAGCGGCCGCGATTGGAGCTTCGTGATGCGCTCTCTCTGCGTCGAGCAGAGCTAAGGTGGGGTCAATGAGATTCTTGGCTTGTTCTTTCAATAATGCAGATTCAACGTAATCGATGCCAGGCGTTTTAAGCTTGCTAGGATCTTCAGGAGTTTTCCGCTTTTCTGCGCTTTCGGCGACTTTCTTATCTTCGCCAGGAGCATAGTTGAATGCAAGACCAGCCTTTCTCGTGGTCGGGCTTTGGGCCTCATCAGCTGCTCTTTGTTTTCCGTCAGATACAGGTTCTTTTTCGTAGCTGAAGGCGCCCTGGATGAAGGGTTTGTTTCGTGTTGGACTTTTTTCGGTATCCGTGTACTCGTATGGTTTTGTGAATCCAGGCTTATCTTCTTTTGTGGGTGTTTTCGGCGCTGGACTCTTTTCTCGTGAGCTATCAAGATTTGAACTCTCGTTTGACGTATCGAGCACTGCGACTTTAGTTTTTTGTTCTTTGACCTTCTTGTCTTTCGATTTAGGCGACTTGTCTGCTTTCGGCGATTTGTCTTTAGATTTAGGTGACTTTTCTTCTTTTTCTTTTGGTGATTTCTCCTTTTTGCCGCCGAATAGTCCAAAACCTCCGGACTAAGGGTAGGAGTGAGGTGTAAGGAGGGGAAAAAACGAAAAATAATTAAATAAAATCAAAAAATGCATGTGCTTATATATCATGTGAGACATTGCAAGAACTTATATCAAAATGCGAACTGAGTTCAAACTGCATGCCCTATGCATATTCTAACATTGAATTATGTACAAATTTGTATAAGACAGCTCTACTGAGATTGTCGTCTCGTTTGCTTTCTACCACACATGTAAATAGAGTTGTTTATCGTTCGTTACCTTGGCTTTCTTGGGAGTTCCTTCCGTGTTGTTGGTATTGTTGGTTACTCCGGGATCACTGGACGTGTCTGTGCCTGGAACATTAGATTTAACACTTAAGGTAGTAGTTAACTGATATCTGTAAGACACGGCCAGACAAAATTTATAGGTTTTATCTTTCCGTCAAGATTTTGTGTTGCCTTCGAACCTAATTTAAACATTGATAACGTGATGTTAACTAACTATAGATTTCCACGTTCAGTAACTATCAACTTTTGAACTTCAGTAATCAAAAAGCTACAAAAGTAATCAAAAAACTACACTGAAGTGACGATATTTAAGTGAATAAAAATTTATGTATCTCAGAGCTTTTTGTGTATAATGAAAAGTAAGTACTAAATAGCAAAAATCGTGATTGAGTTATTGATAATTGAAGCTTTTTGGGACTTATCACATACCATTTTCCGCTGGCTTCTTCTGCTCAGCGAGTTTCTCTTCTGTCTTCTTCTCGGGAGCAGCCGGCATCACCTTGACGGCACCAGGCGGTGGTTTCTGGACATTCAATAAAACAAATGTCAATTTTGGTACAAATCAGCTGCGTTAGCGCAATAAAGCTCTGTACACTCTGTGCAAATAAAAAACCTGTGTAACTTTTTTCAAAGCTAACAATAGGATTCATAAAAATAAAGGTTTTCAAATATAAGGAAATTTTATCATGAATATTTAAGTGAAATGATTTCAACAACATCTACAATAATGGTTAAAAACATTCCAATAAAGAACCAACACTAATAAACCCCCAAATACTGAAACGCAACTCAGACGTAAGTACATTGGTACGTCTAAATATCTTTCGTTTCAGTTTTCGGCGGTAAGTAATACTATAAGATACTGTTATCTACTGTTTATGATTTGAATGATTAAGAGCTTTGACAGGTAATCATTCAGTTGTGTCGAAGTTAAAGGATATTAAAGCAGAGTCAGGAAAAATGGGTTGGACAAAGAGAAATTCTCTTAGTTAAGAACATTATTTATTGGGACTAGTTTTGCTCGAACTCTAAAACTAACAACCTAACAAGGTTTCTTGTTCGCTTCTTTACTTTATCTTAAAAGATTGAAGTGATCAAAAACCAAAGCGAGCACTTTATTTCCCAATTTTAATTTTTTCTAACATGTATTTTAGGACGTGTCCAAGAGTCCTTTATGGTCTAAGGAAAATGAAGCACTTTGATTTTGATATAAAATTCAACCATTAACGGTTATTTCTCATCAAGATTCTGTCATCACGGAACCTTTGTGGCGTGTTACCTTGAAGCGTCAAAACAAAGGACAATAACCCGTCAAAAGTTAAAGATCACTACATAGTATAAAATAAAGTCGCTTTCTCTGTCCCTATGTCATTGTCCCTTTGAACGCTTAAATCTTTAAAACTACACAACGGATGTTGATACGGTTTTTTTTAATAGATAGAGTGATTCAAGAAGAAGGTTTATAAGTATAATAAAACCGTGCGAAGCCGGGGCGGGTCGCTAGTAAAGTATATAATGGTTAGTATGGCACCTTCTCCAGTCTCTCAGCGTGGTATTCTCCCTCCAGCGAGCTGGCCGAGGAGGCGCTTGTTCCAGCGGAGACTCGCCTGAACTGAGCCGCGTGCGCAATGGATAATGATATGTTAGTTACACTTAGCCCAATGAATGAGTGAATGAATGATGTTCTGTCATTCCATGACATTTACATTGCACATATTAGATAAATATTTAAGTGAAGCACATGGAAAATAATTAAAAAGAAATCGCATCCAATCTAATGAATATAAACTTCTCCGAGTTCTCGACTCTAGCCAAAAATTTTGCTTCAAAGAATCTCACACGTTTGAATAATAGTTTTAAAAAGCATTATGGCTGCTTAGTAACTTTCATCAACATTCAGCAGTAAATTAAGACGCTATATATATAGTTACAAACTGGTTTTTTCCACACGAGATGTTATAGGATCGAATAGAAATAGTCATTATTCGCTGACTAAATACATAAGTAACATATATACAATTTGCCTTTTGCTTACAAAAAATATCTAGCATTTTAGAACTTTGTTTAGTTGATGATGATACAATAAATAAATAAATAAATATTTCCGGACAGTCCACACAGCATCATCTAGCCCCAAGCTAAGCAGAGCTTGTGTTATGGGTACTAGATGACTGATATACTTAATACAATATACTACATAGATAGATATTTTTATTATACAGGGTTACAGGAAAAGTCGTGCTAGATCCGTTAAGGGCGTGGAGTACCCATCATTCCTGACATATTTCACTATGAAACACCCTACCCTAAACTTAACCCTTTTCGAGATATTCGACTTTGAATTTTTTTATTGAAAATTGCCAATTTTTAGGCTATTTAATTTATTTTTGGTTATTCTGTATATCTTATTATTATTATTATTGCATTTTTACATGTGTAATTAGATGCTTTAGGACGTCAATTATTAAAATAGTGCATAAGTTAATTGAATAGACCGTAGTAGACAAGTGAAAGTTAAGAAATAAGAATAAATATTAGAAAGTTTATTTTTCTCTAAGGGATATCTAAAAAAAATATTATGGCAATTGTTCGGCAGATATTTTTAAAAATATCTACGTTTCATCAGCTATCTAACGAGGTATAATAATCTAGGGTTTTATTCAAATGCATTGAAAAAAAATTAGTTTTATAACCCACAGGGGAGAAGCAAAATTTATACTTAGCCCTAAAAAGTAAAATAAAACAATAGGTTAGCATGAAATGTCATTTATTAAAGGTTTTCACACAACTTTTTCTTATTCTACAGTTCATGTTCAACATGGCCGCCTCTATTTCTGATACATTGTCGCATCCTTCTACGAAGACCAGTCTTCACTACTCCAGTGGTGAACGTGGTCCTCATTTTATTTGCTGCA
This sequence comes from Eupithecia centaureata, assembly GCA_944547425.1. Classification (NCBI taxonomy): domain Eukaryota; kingdom Metazoa; phylum Arthropoda; class Insecta; order Lepidoptera; family Geometridae; genus Eupithecia; species Eupithecia centaureata. The sequence continues at coordinate 1,529,841 of OX155698.1, forward strand.
TCCACAATCCTTTCTCTTAAGTCTTCCACAGACGAAATTGGATTCGGCTCGCTGTACACAAGACTTTACATGCACCCCCACACATGAAAATCCATGGGGGTTATCCAAACATATGGATAGGACGAGGTGGGCCGTTGCCATGGCCAGCAAGAAGTTCGGACCTAATCGTAGATATTTTTAAAAATATCTGCCGAACAATTGCCATAATATTTTTTTTAGATATCCCTTAGAGAAAAATAAACTTTCTAATATTTATTCTTATTTCTTAACTTTCACTTGTCTACTACGGTCTATTCAATTAACTTATGCACTATTTTAATAATTGACGTCCTAAAGCATCTAATTACACATGTAAAAATGCAATAATAATAATAATAAGATATACAGAATAACCAAAAATAAATTAAATAGCCTAAAAATTGGCAATTTTCAATAAAAAAATTCAAAGTCGAATATCTCGAAAAGGGTTAAGTTTAGGGTAGGGTGTTTCATAGTGAAATATGTCAGGAATGATGGGTACTCCACGCCCTTAACGGATCTAGCACGACTTTTCCTGTAACCCTGTATATAATGTAATGATGTCACAGATAAAATACTATTTTTTTACTATGAATAAATACTATATATATATAATTTAACTACCATTTCCTAACATTCCAACAAATGTTACCAAGACATGAATGACTACCATCCTAGCATTCCAATTTCTGTCGGAATCGACCAAACACATATCGCTTTGGTTACCTTTGGTTAGTTATTATTGCACCTGCAAGTTTGTAGTTGGTTGTTTCAAACCAAGCAACTTATTGAATCTTGATTGGCCGATTCTTACAGTTCTCTAGTTTCCACTCTAGGGCAGTGAAAATCTACCTTAGGTAATAATTAACAGAATACTGGATGAAGCTACAATTCTACCGAATCTAATCTCCAGAAAAATTCTATGTGAAATATTTGTTAACAAAACCAAAGCAAAAATAAAACTTCTGATAGGTACTTGACGTTAAGTTAAGACATAATTGTTGAAATTATAATTTGTAATAATGATCTGAAAATCAAAAATCAAGGATTGTAAGTTGCAATAAAAATACAGAACAGCAAAGTGATTTTAGATTAAATACAGGCGATTTGTTTACAAATATTTCACATTGACTTATTCCAGAAATCCCCTACGGAGGGGGTTCTGGAACTCTTGTCCTAAAATCCCTATGCGTCTCCCTTCTGAGCCTTAAAGAGATTTCTGGACAAAAACTCCAGAAATTCCCTACGCAGAGGCTAAGGGATTAGTGGAAATAGCGCACACATTTGATATGCCTGGAGTAAGCATAACAACATCTATATCTTATGGTAGTAAACACAGTAGTAAGTATAGTAAATACTTTATGTTAAGTAAATACCTTGTCCTTGATGGTGAGACGCGCCGCGGGCTGTGGTGGCATCGTGTGACGTTTGGACGCCTCTGGGAGAGACTCATCCTTCTCGCCTGCTGCCAATGCTGGAAAGCAGAAACGTTGTTTTTAAAGTAAATATTATTGATCACAAATACTGATAAAAACACAATCACATTAACTTAAAATTATTCTTATTATTGAATGTGATAATAATGAAGATCTCACTTTGATAGGATACCCTGTGCCAAAAATCAGATCGATAATACAAATACAAAATTATTTATTTAGAAACAAAAAAATAAATAGGCATACATGAACATCATTTTTCTTTCAAGTCAAACCTAAAATCACATTTCCTATATTCAGCTGTCTAATAAAAACATTTAAATTCTTTGATTTGATCGGACAAGAATTGTTGTAATTGGATAAACATTCTTGATTATTCGAAGGTTCAAACACGATATTTATCATTTCACCTGATGATACTAAATTACAAAGAAAGTATAGTTTTTGCTCATTTTAGTGGTTTTTATGGAGTAAAGTATGAAGCCAGCACCTTAACTAGCCTTTGATTGTATCGCTTATCTCGTACCCATAACACAAGCTCTGCTTAGCTTGCAGCATGGTCCAACCACAATGGTTTTACCGAGAATAATTAGTTAAGTACTGTAATTGTAGTTAATTAGGTAATGTGCGAGTTTTGTCGCATTTTGACAAACAACAACTTTTGATGACGAAACTTCGTTATGTTTACCTCTCGCCAAAAACAATATGTTATGTTTAAAATTCACTAGCGTCTTAGCTATTGAGCGGGATTTTGTAGTTAGTCTAATTCTGTTTTTATTTTGATGATTAACGATAGAACCGATTGAAGACGGTATTTTTCGGTTTGAAAATAAACAAATAATTTATTTTCTCTCACAAACATTCAAAAGGCAAGTTAATTACAATGTTTGTTTGTAGTTTACGTAGGTATCTGACCGCGGTACTGAACGGATTGGGCTGAAATTTTGAATAGACGTAGTTCTAGCCCTGGAGTAACACATAGGCTACATTTTCGTCCCATAAATCATATCCCGTGGGATAGAACTAACCTTGAAAAGTTTCCGTAGCTGTTTCTACGGAAACTTATCAAGGTTATTTCTGCAACTTTGATGCAGCTGCATTTTTTTAAGAGTTACAAATAAAATAATGTATTGATACCATTCGTCATTTAAAAACTAAAACAACGCAACGATATTGACGCAAAAAATATAAAACGCTAAACGCGTTCAGTATCAGTACGTATAGTTTAAAGTCAAGCTTTTAGAAGATAACTCTAAAACCACCATTGGCAATATGCAATATAGGGAATGTATACATCGACCATAACTCCATAACGTCGGGTTATCGGTGTTGCATTACCGCTTGCCATTACACTGCCGTAAATAAACGCGTTTCGAAACAGAAACCAGCCATAATGGTCTTACACTAGGTTCGGATACTGGCTTCAGTCGCGTGCCAACCGGATATTAAAGGGACGGTGTTATTAATATTTCATAAGTTAACTAGCGACCCGCCCCGGCTTCGCATGGTTGTATTTTACGTATAAATCTTTCTCTTGAATCACTCTATCTATTACAAAAAACCGAATCAAAATCCGTTGCGTAGTTTTTAAGATTTAAGCATTCAAAAGGATATAGGGACAGAAAATGCGACTTTGTTTTATAATATGTAGTGAAGTAAGTTACAAATAAACTTCTTTGATTTTTTGATTTTATTTAGATTTCTGGATTGAGACTAGCCTTACGCGTAGGATATTATTATAGTGCACAAGTGTGTGTGCAAACACAGGTACATTCTCTGTTCCCTTAATCTCATAAACTGATGGACAGCAGACCGACACGACCGGGGAGTGGTCAGGCGCAGGACCATCCTTACTACGAGATTATCGCGAAAGTTTGTATGGATATTTGTTCCTCTTTCCCGAAAAAAACCACTTCTTTTCATCCGATAAATCCGTTTCCATGGGATTGAATAACCATAAAACGTTTCTATACAAACAACGCATGCGAAGCCGCTGGCAGATACTAGTATGGATATATTGTCGTTGTCTTAGTTCAAATATCTTCACAACGAAACCAAATATGTTGCGATCTTTAATTTTATCCGGCGCAAGGCGGTTTTGCGAGTTTTTATGTGACTCTATTACATCGAAGCATTCTTGGAGCTGACAATTAACTGAACAAAAAGTTCTATTTTCCAAATGTTTTAAATGGGTTTTTAAAACTTTAAGCCTAAGTATATGAGTCCCACAATAATACCAGCATTAAATCTTATGTATCGTGTACCTCAATCGATCATTTTAAAATAATCGACTACAAATCAATAAATCATATAAAATAGAAGTAGAAACACACTAAAATACATACTTGATGTACAGCTTGGATTCCAACAATCATTAAACACCATTTTCAATACGTCACTTTAAACCACAAAACAATTAAATGTTCCACTGTTCACTCTATTTAAGAACCATTCACAAAAACAAGCTACCGTTCATTCCTAATTGCTACACTAAATCATAAACTGAGCACAGTAGTAGTAAAACTAACAATAGATAAACAAAACACTTTCGCTGAATAAACGTCTTAGTACGTATCGGTCAGTGGTCGCCTATCGACTGAACGAATTTAGCGCGCGATTCGAGTGTATGCGAAGTTGTATGAGTAAATTGTGTATTAATATCGTCTACTTCAGTAGACGTACTTTGTGTGTGGCTAGACTATGGTAGTTCATAGGGTGTGCTAGAATAGGTATTGAGAGGACGTTTGTGGGAGTGGGATAGGGATAGGATTTCGCGTTCATAAGAGCGGAAGCGGGACAGAGCTTTTGGAAAGTTTAGGCCTTTCCGAAAGCTCTGCGCAAAAACATTATTGTTTATTTAAAGAAAAATACACAACTGACATAATAGAACTAAATAATTACCTACAGATCAAATCACCTACGATCCTACGGATCAAAGCATAAGTGGTTTTAATATACCGCAGAGTTCTAGGAATAGGTTTTCTTGTTCTTGCTTTCAATAGGATTTGAAATTTTCATAAAACTTATATGTTTTTTTGCAATGTAACATACATTCCGCGGCACATTATAGTCGAATAGTAACTAAAGGCCGGGTGCAATGTTTGGAGATGGGTGTACGCAAGAGGTTGCCAATAAAAATAAAATTGTTTACTTTACATGAGTTTTGTGTAAATTTATCTGTTTTGTGCGGTTACCTAAAACTCAACAAAGCTCGATGTGAATGTGAATTTCTTGTTCAATTAGGTATTTTATAATATCAGTCCAATACGTTCATTTTTTGTTTGCTTAATTCAAAATTTACACATTACAATTTAATACACTTTATTGCACACCAAATAGGCGGCTTTATCACTAAGTCTAGTCTAAGTCTCTTTCAGGCAACTTTGTACCTTCTACTTTCTTAGTAGGTAAATTAACTTCAGTAAGCAGTAGATTTTCCTCACTGTGTACTGATTTATTTTAAGTACTTTATTTGCATAGTGAGTAACGCATAGCATCATCCAATGCAGTCTGGCAAGGTGACAGTGGCGATGAGTCAACAATCAACATGAGATCTTACGTCAAGGACTCAAGGTCGAATTTGTTAACATCATCTGTGAATAGAGCTTTTTATTTTGGTGGTGTTATAATACGTTTCCGTGAAAACGTTGAAAAGACAGGTCATCAGTGCAATAAAATTGTGTCAGGTGGGAATAAAAGAAAAATAGGGTTCAAACTTGCTTGTATTTTCGGAGTTTTGCATCTATTTTACCCGGTATGATATTTTCGAACTATGTTCTATCATTACGCTTAGATTTATCAATCCTTTATTACTAATATTATAAACGTGAAAGTTTCTATAGATTATCTGTTCAGTAGTTTTTGCTTGAAAGTAAGAAACAAACATCATTAGGTTTGTTTCTTACTTTCAAGCAAAAACTACTGAACGGATAGGGTAGAATATTTTAATAGACGTAGTTCTAACCCTGGAATAACACATAGACTAGTTTTCATCCCATAAATCAGTTCCCATGAGATAGAAATAGCCTTAAAACGTTTCTTTAAAAGGCGTGCGAAGCCGCGGGCTGTTATTAGTTTTCTAAGATTTATTCTTATATTTATCAAAATCTTTTTAATTTCGACGACGAGGTTCATTGCAAATAAAACATTGCCACTTGCAAACACAGCTTGACTATTCGCATATTAGTATCATACAGCTTTGTTAAAGAAACTTACTGCACAGAGTTCCTCTTAAATGAGTATATTATATTTTTAGTAACATAAATAAAGATAGCTGTGAGAAAACTCTTTCCGAGAACTAGCAGTGAAGTACCAGACTACAAGACTTTAAGTAAACACTTCCTTAAATCTGCTTCATCTCATTTCGTCAGAATTATCATTACTATGTGAGTCACCACTCACGCTAATTGAGACTTTATTGAATCATTTTCGCACTTCGTACTTCATGTAGGAAATCCTTTTGTACGGTTTACTTACAATATTAAAATAATTTCTGCTGACGCCGCGATCAGCTGCGATCTACATTTAGGTAAGATACGAGCGGGTGAGTATTTTTCTTATATTTTGTAACTGTGTTGATATAATATGCTTATGATTCACAGCTCAGTGTTTAACTCAAACTATAAAAACTTGTTCACTACTCAGCTTTTGACTCCAATGCCAATTTAAGTGAAGATACAAGACAAAATATTGCTCCAAATGCATGTTGTCAGTCTCTACTTTAAATAAAGGTGAAACTATTGAAACGACGACCGGCACTTTTTTTTATTTTCAGTTTAGTTTTTAGTTTCATGTTTTTTGTGTATTCATTCATAGAACCTAAAATCAAGGATATATGATATCCCGTAAAGGCGTATTCAGGGCCCGGTAGTTAGGGCGATTAGGGAGCAAGGCTTGCCGGGTCCGTCCGGTCGCCCTAATTAGGGACCCTTACGCTCTAAATCTTATTACACCACTCTTAGTAGGGTAAGGGTCCCTTAAAATCGGGTAGTGGAATAGGCCTTTTAGGCTGAGGCCTAACGAGCGTAATTTTCGTGTCGTGATAGTCGTAGTGTAATAGTCGTGAGTCGCAGAATTTCGGTCGCAGAAATTCTGCTGCATTCGGTTTCATACAAAAGTCCTGTTTCATTCACACGGCGACGCAAAATGAGTTGTCTGCCGAATCACACGCATTATTCGGACCGAATTGAGTTTGCGGGGGACGAGTGGGCCGACGCGGGCCGGGCAAAGCGTCAGTCAGGTACATTTTGCGTGAGAGTCGACACGTATTTTTACTTACAAAATGCTGGACACAGAAATTATGATAATTGAAATTGAACAACGGCCATGTCTATGGAACTTATCGGAGAAGGCGTTTAGTGATAGTAACTGAATAAAATGCGCTCGTCTGGCATCCCAACAGAATGTCTGCGAACGAAATTCTGCGACTCACGACTCACAAAATTACGCTCGTTTGGCCTCAGCCTTAAAGAGACTGACCGTCCATACTGCGGCTGGAGAGCGTCCGGTGCGAGAGCGTGCGTGCGAAGTGCGGCGCGGGGCGGTGCGGATTCGCATTGCGCGACTCGTACTGCGTGCGGCCGCTGTACCGGAACCGCGAGCCGAGCCGCGGGAACAGCGTACTGCGCGGCGGCTGCTCCGGGGTTGTCAACCTAAAGGCAGAGAGGATACAGTTGAGAATTCAGACAATGCGAGCCTATGGAACCGCACTGTGAAGACGCAGTGGTGTAATCGAACTATATAATAAACTAGCGACCCGCCCCGGCTTCGCACGGTTTTATCCACTGCTGGACATAGGCCTCCCCCTAATGAGCGCCATAGCGCCCTGTCTTCAGCTTGCCGCATCCAGCATCTGCCAGCAGTCTTTCAAAGATCGTCATCTCCCGTGGCCGGAGGGCGTCCTACACTACGGTGGCCAAATCGCGGTCGCCACTCAAGAACACGTTTACCCCAACGGTTGTCCGTTTTTCACGAGATATGGCCGGCCCACTGCCACTTCAGCTTGCTAATTCTTTGTTGTACCACGGTTATCTATTTGAATTGAACTGGTAATCGATTTCAAGTTAGACAAAAGGCAGCAGATTCCCACCTGAAGAAGGTATGATGTTCGACACAAGTCTTCCACAGCTTCTTGGCAGCGCGATGGTTGGCCAACTTAAAGCCGACTGTCGACTCGAACTGCTCGAACTCCCCCGGGCGGAGTTTCACGTAGAAGTTGTGTCGTTTGTAGCTGATCTTGAGTATCTTGGGCCAGGCGAAACGGTTTATACGGAGTCTGGAAGATAAATCAATTTTAAAAATTACTTCTGATGTTGATGTTGTTATTTTTTGTGCTGAATCTTCGAAGTGGAAGCCGATAGAGATAATACGTAGTCGAACTTTAAATAGTTTCGAAGGAATCATCGCAAACGATAGATAAAATTTCATTCGAAGGAAAAGAGAGAAAGTAGAAATCAGGCCACATTGTGGTCAAACGAAGTTGTTCAAAATTAGAACACTAAAACAATTAGCAAGAGCCATTTTTGACAGTTTTCGTGGGAAAGTTTACACGTAGCAAAAGCTTTTTTGGAAATTAATTTTCACCTTAGGTGTTCGAGAAATTTCTAGTGTTTCACTCCCAGCTTTTTTATCATCAGTTCATGGTACTAAAGATCTTATTCATAAATTTTTGGCAAAATGTTCTTCAAATTTTAAAATTACAGATTACGACTAAGCACTAGGCTTAAGGAAAATAGCCTGTCCTGACACCAATCTTCCAAAAGTCCTGTCTTCTCAGAGGCTGTGGGTTGAGCCACTTTATAACAATTAAAAAAAACTTACTTAAGAGTTCGGGTACAGTAACAACTTACTTCTCTCTATGCACCAGTAGACCGGAGGAGCAGACTCCCAGGGTGATGTCGACGTTCTCAGAGTCTTTAGCCGGATGCAGGTCTACTCCGTACATCGCGAGCTTCTTCGCGTTTTCGAGGTAGTTCAGCTCCGCTTCTGCTGGCGTTTGTCCTCTGAAACAAACAGGTTTTGGTTCTTAATCTTACTTCTTACTAATATTATAAAGTTTGTATGGACGTTTGTTCTTCTTTCATACAAAAACTTACGATCGGATCGGGCTGAAATTTAAGATATTCATTTGGATAGTATTCGTTCTAGCCTTGGAATAACACATAGGTTACTTTTAATCCCTTAAATCAGTTTTCATGGGTTAGAAATAGTCTTGAGACGTCTCCATCGAAACAACGCGTGTGAAGCCGCGGGCAGATCATCATCAGCCTATATTAGTCCACTGATGGACGTAGGCCTCCCCTAAATAGCGTCCTGACTTCGTATTGCTGCATTCAGCCGCGGGCAGATACTAGTACGTTATTAATGTTAATTAAATTCAACGGTGCTAGTCTGAGTATAAGAATATGAAAACAAATAATGGATGTCTTAAGAGGCGACATAGGGAATTTATTGCGTTTCTTCTCGTTCTTCTAGCTCTCATTGGATAAGTTAGCTAGAAGGCAGGACGATCAATAGACCAATCTCCAGTAGACTAGCTACCTTATATACACTTACTTGTGCGTCTTGTGCAGTGCAATGAATTTCTCCTCCAGGTCCGGCAGTTAATGCGCTTTGTCATTTCTTTACGTTTCTTCCTCCTCGTAATCTTCTAGCTCTCATTGGACAAGGTAGCTAGAAGACAGGACCCTAAGACCCACCAAAATTCCTATCACCATATCGACTGGCTACTTGATATACACTTACTTGTGCGTCTTGTGCAGTTCAATGACCTTCTCCTCCAGCTCAGGCGTGCAGGAGGACAGTGGCACCAGTTTCAACTGCTTGCAGAGACCAGCGCCATAACCTTCTACAGTCAATGCGCTTTGTCATTTCTTAACGTTTCTTCCGCCTCGTAATCTCCTAGCTCTCATTGGATAAGGTAGCTAGATGACAGGACCATAAGACATATCAAAAGACCTATAGTAGACACTATACACTTACTTGTGCGTCTTGTGCAGTTCAATGACCTTCTCCTCCAGCTCAGGCGTGCAGGAGGACAGTGGCACCAGTTTCAGCTGCTTGCAGAGACCAGCGCCTGCTTCCTTCTCTTCATAGTCTCCTAGCTCTGATTGGAGGAGGTACGAGGCTAGGAGGGCGTGTGTTACGGTGGAGCAGGGGAGACGGCCTGGAATTGAAAAGTTGATCAGTGGTATCGCTTTCACTACTAGAATTCATCTGCAAGGGAGCACCGTTATGCTACATCATGATTTAATCTATACTTATAATAAAACTGTAACAGGTCCAATTCTGTACATTGAAGATATTTTGAAAATTTTTTTTGGAGGGCACTCTATTATCGATACTGAAGCCAAAACTGTATTTTTTTTCATTCATGTCTGTCTGTCTGTCTGTCTGTATCGTAACCGCGCATCACGCCGAAACTACTTGATGGATTGAAATGAAACTCGGCATGATTATAGGTCATACTACAAGGAAGGACATGGGATACATTTTATCCCGGAATTCAGTTAGGTTCCCCTGGGGTATACAAGTTTTCAAAAATTTCTGAAAACCCGTATAGCCCAGGGAAACCAAACTGAATTAAACTATGAATGGATAGATGGATAGATTGATAGATGGATAGATTGATAGATGGATGGATGTTTGTTACTCTTTCACGCAAAAACTGCTGAACGGATCTGGATGAAATTTGGCACAGAGATAGATTATAAGCTGGAATAAGAAATAGGTTTTATTTTATCCCGAAAATCCCACGGGAAAGGGAATTACGCAAGTAAAATCGCGAGTACTCCAAATACTAATCATGCGCAGACGAAGTCGCGGGCACCAGCTAGTATATAATATGGATAGCGTTGTCGAATGTTGTACGAATGTATACAATGCCAACAAAAGGGTCGCGACTTACTGAAAGCGCATCGAAGTAAATTTTATAGTAAATGAGCTCCCTCCTTTTCTCATTGTTTTAAAAAGATTTCCTTTTTGGAGATAGGGTTCAATTTGCTACAAAGTATTTAAAATTCCCTAAGGAAGATCTCAACCAAAGGATAGTCACTAATCTTAGGAAGAAATTCAACAGCTTGCTGATCTTGTAAATCTTTCAAAAAACAGTCACTGCTATTTACAGTCTACTTCTCAATCATTTTGCAGTAACATTCTAGTTAGAGCTCTTACCATAGTGATCAGTCACGATCTCCGGTTGAATAATAGATACCCTTTACGATTGTAGACCTAAAAGCTCCGATAATAAAGTCTTACCTTCGAGCAGATCCCTCCGCACGGCCAGCACAAGTTGGTACCTCGTCAGCTCTTCTTGCAACTGTGCTGGTTCCGGCGGGTAGAACTTCACTGCGAACCGTAGCATCCATGGCTCGTCTGTAATTTAATGATATTGCTCATTAAATAAACAAATTCCAACACTAGACTGGGTGTAGTTGTTAGAAAAACATAGAAGGTTATAGTACTAGTTGCAAAGGTTGTTGAAAGAAAGGAAGCTTTCATGTGTCACGTGTGAAAGTTCTGACATCACTACTTTGTACCTAAACATATTTGTTTGCATAAAGGACAACAAACATGTTCCTTATTTTATTTATTGTATTATGGTCATGTAAATCTGACTGCATATAGGTGTTACCCACTGACAAATCTCAAGTTCATAAGAAACATGAAAACTGATCAGCGTTTCACCCAAAACAGTATCGATACTCAAAACTACGTACATTTGATGAGTTTGGAGACGCGTTTGTCGAGGTCGACCCAGACGCGCGGGTCCCCACGGTCCTGGTAGAGAAGCCCGAAGTAGTCTACTTCCACCAGGTTCAGTTTGTCGCAGACTAAGCGAAGGAGCTCGTGACCGCGGATCTTTCTCTGAAAATAACAAACACTTCATTGAAGAAGCTTTAACGGTAAAAGTTTCGAAGGAATTTAAGAGAAAACCCGAATTGATCACTGGCGATCAATGCAAACAATAGCGACTGGCGACTGATTTTCTGTTTTTCTTATTACACCTAATGTTATAGGAGCAAAAGCCTTTTCAAACTATATATTGACATATTTTTATACTATTTACAACAATTTTTAGAATATTAGATATTATTATATTCTCCGAGTTTGTTTGCCGCTAGTCAAAGGTCTCCCCCAGCTTTTTCCACTCCTCCTTGTCCCATAATAAGAGACCACCATAACTTTAATTATACACACGTAAATACTTACTTCAACATCTAACTCCATAGTGGAACCATCCAGCAGTTCCACCTTGACTTTGGAGACATTCCCGCTGGGCCGGCGACGCGGGGAAACCTCCATCGTTTTGGCTTTCGCATCGCCTTTGGCCTCCTTATTCACACCCGGCATGATGCCAAGCCTTCAAACCTGGAAAGAGCAGAAAGATCCTTTAGTTACGTGAAGTCGTAAGGTTTAAGTATTCCAGTTTAGTAAATTGGCATTCTGGAAATTAAAACATATTTAGCTGTGGGTAACGCTACGTAAGAATTGTTTACTACAACTCAGTTTGTGATCAAATCTGGCTAATGGAACCTGCCAGCAGCGTAATGGAAACAGCTTCTACAGTACGTACGTAGTACGTACTGTAGAAGCTCTACTCCACTGCGTCTGCTTGGTAGACTTTAAGTTTTAGTTTTTAAGAAAGCACCTTCAGAACCGAAAGAACCGGGTACCCGGTTATGTGTTGAAATTGGAATCGAAAAAACCGGTTCTCAAAATAGGGCTGGTTCTCGATCTCCTAGCCAAAATAGTGAAATTGATGGAAATCTAAATTCAAATCCGTCATTCAATCACTTGTACCAAGACATTGTGGGGATTTAAACAGTTTTGGGCCCATCTACGTGGAAATTATCCCACTAGACTGCATCATAAACATTTCAAATTTTTTAGCGTAGGTATTTTTAAATTTCATTTGAAGCAGACCATTCGTTATCCAATTCTCTATCTAACAACCAACAGAGATTGCGAATACTGCAATACTGCCACAACAATAGGCGCCTAAATCAACCTAATGCAGACCCGTATAGCTTCGAATAGACAAGCACATACCTCTATACTAAAGAATACAGTTGTGGACGTGGGAACTGGGAACTCGTAGGGTGCATTGTCGTGTGTAACGCGGCAGCAGTCAGTGGGTAAAGTTGCTGTGTTGTTCAGACGCGCATAGCTACTGTTTCGTATCGAAACCTATTCACTTGACTCTATACAGGGTGTTAGTGTGAACAGCGTTATCCTTGAAACCAGAGGTTCAGTATCATCAGTAGAGTCCAAAACCTATGAGATAAGGTTAATGCCTGTTTTAGTTTCGCAGTATTTTGATATTTTATGTCATAGATATTGTACGCGATATTATGGTCACCCTAGAACCAGGCAAGTTTCCAGGTTTGTTTCTAGGCAAGATAAACTGTTTTAAAACAAGTCTAAATTCACAGAATAATCAAAAAATTCAATAGACCAAAGTACCTTGGTAAGCAGGTATTTTTGGCGTACTTAACCCTAGGCCAGTTCTTATTCTATTCTTAAATGTTCGTCCCTCAGACGAATGAAACGTCATTGCGAGTAAAATACACTTGCGATGTATTTGGTTGTATGACTTATGAAGGTGGTTAAAAGGTGTATCTGATTCGATTTACAACTTTGAATCATTTTTACGTTTTGCGCGGTCTGTGAGACGAATGTTATTGAATCTAGGGTTAAAGTTTATCATCAATCAATTTTATCTACTATTCAATCTAAATTTCTTTTTACAGTTCTTTGTACAGTGAATGAAATTCACTTACCAAAATAACACTTCACCATCACGCAACCTCCGCACGTTTTCTCACTCGTAGATTAGGTATTATTACACACTCGAAAAAACACAAATTAGTACCTTATTTGTCAGCTTATTAAACACCTTACGAACACTTGCATTTTGCATGACTGGGCATGGTGAACTGGCCATATGTACGTACGTACGTAGCCTTTGTGTCTTTGGGATAGTTTCCTAGCTTAGCACACGTTATCCTGGGATGGAAACAGCTGAGCTCTGCGTACATCGTACGAGCCAAGTTCACCAGAGCGATGGCATAAGGCCGCACCATTTCAGTCCACTTTTATTTACATTTTTGTAAGACTTCGTAACTCGTTCGTACTGAAAACAATTGACGCGCGAAAATCTGTGTCAACGACGCGACGACGTGCTCTCCGTCACGCTGGCGGTCTGTCACTGAGGAGCGATCGGACGGCGGCGCCTGCGCGAGCAGGCGGGCGGCGCGTGCGGCGCGGTGAGGTGCGTGCGGGGCGCGGCAATGAACACTTGCATGGCGGGCGGCTCGTTTGATCAAAACAGGTCGACACCTGCGCGGCCCCGTCAATGTACTCGTGTGTAGTTTTACCACTTAGAAGGTGTATCGAATATTTTTGTTTCAAAAATAATTTAAAAATAGAATAATTATTTTTCATCGGTTTTGGACTTTACTCATGATGCTGAACCTCTGGTTTCAAGGATAACGCTGTTCACACTAACACCCTGTATATAAATCTACACCACACACTATCGTTAATTTAGCTCTACTTTTTACTAATTTATTTCCTCTAATCACCTTCTAACTCTACAAAATCTAATTTCAATCATACCAACACCGATTTTGTTTCTTAGACATTTGAATTGCACCCAGACATATACGGTGTCTGGGAGAATGACAATGAAAACACCAAGCGCGATAAAGACAGAAACATGTCTGACTGTATCCTTGAAACTAGAAACCATGGGAAACAGCAGAATGTTTCTTATACAACGCGATCAAACCTCAAACAAGTAGTCAAACCACACGGCCATTAAACAATTACGTATAACGACATAGATACGGCGTATTCCATACATGTATAGTAAGTGCACTTAGGTTTTATGGCAAGCGGTAGCTTCGTCGACCTGTCAGGTATAATAGAGCTTCGAGTATTTAATTACAAGAAGCTGTAGTATTCCTACTGATCTCTTAATATTTCTTTTATTATTCCATGTCTTGTTGGTATGGTTTTCTTCCTCACAGAACTAAATCCTTTCAAAGCACCCGATAAACACAACTTGTAATTTATCGTAACAGAAGCGACAAAATTTAAAAAAGGCAGACAAAATTTGATAAATTCAGTTTCTTCTGAGAGAAATCTTCATGTTCTTACTTTAAAGTTAAGGGATTTGCATTATCAAGCTACTTTACTATTTAACATCTTAACAAAGGAAATCACCATCAAAGAATTTAAATAGGTAAATAAAAACTAGTATTTACATAATTATGAAACAATCGAGCTACTGTTGTTCACAATTTAGAGGTAGCTCAATTATTGCGCCACATCTCAAACAACGAGTATTTTGAGTCCCACAAGGTCTGAAGGACATATAAAGCACATAAGAGTTTTGAGATTTTTGAATTTTAAACGAACACCGGAAGGCTATCTTAGACTGTGAATCTAAAACCAGGAATAAAGCCGTCATCAAGAAGTTGGTTAAAAGCTTAAGTGCAAATTATAGTACTAGCATTTATATAGCATTGCATAATTTGGATAAAGAAGTCATGGTAGAGTTAAGACGATCTCGCTAGACACCCGTAGGCCGTGTCCCTAATTCGATCAATTGAAGAGGAAGACAGGACGCCTGACGAGAATTTATTTTGGTCGCTCGCGTAATATGATAAGTGACCCGAAAATATGACCCAGGACTTAGCAACAAGAGCGACGACGTGCCGCTTCAGGCACCAACTTAAAAAAACAATTTAACAAATAGTACAGGCAGAAAACTGATCACAAACCTTCATAAAATAGTTGACCAAGTCTAAGATCAAAGAAGGCAACGTAGACTTTAGAATATATTTCAACTTCATTGAAGCTAGCAAAATTCACTCGATTATTTTATGAGACAATTACGAAAGATTCATTGCAAACAGTATATGCCTGGAAAACATTGTATACCATCAGTATACATCAATGTTTTCAAGGCATATAGTTAAGAGTATTTTGAGCCAAATGTTCGCCAGACTAAGTTACATCAAACAACCCCTGATATAAACATAAAATCAGAACGCTTTCATCAATCATCAATCCGACATTTCCCAATCAAACACGGATAGTCCGATACTGAAAGCAAAGATCAATATTTACGAGATAGGAATATAGGAAGGCGTGCGTTATCAGACTTGCAGGCCAGATAATGGACAGGATGCTACAAAGCATTGGCTGGTGGCCAGCGGATATGATTGCTGGCGTCTGCAAGTGACATCATGTTAGAACCATTATTGAAACCGCTTTTGTGGGGGGAGGTGCCAGTTACTAGGAGGTTATAAAGTCGTAGGTAGGGAATATGTGTGGTTTGTCAAGAACCTTTAAAGAAATATGAATGAGTATGAAGTATCTATTATATGAAGAGATACGAAGTTGCTCTTGGTGGTCACCAAAGTCTGTTTTCGTATCTCTTCCTCTAATAAACAAATTAAAACTACTACAGATGCATTAAAAAAGCTTATGGCAGGCATAACAGTCTGAACATTTGAGTTTTGGAAATTTCTTTGTTTAACGTAATAACAAGATAAATTAAGTGGCAACGCTAGTGTACTTCTTGTAGCTAGCGCCTTGAGGTGAAGTAACTCATTCAGTTAGAATCACAGAGATTCGTCATATATACGTAAACATACTTGCTTTATAGGATCGACATGGTCATCTTAAACCATATAAAGGACTCCACAATACATAAGAAAATGAACACTAAGTTTAAGATTTTCAACGGTAGGAAGCTACATTCTAAACATCCAGACGCTTGCACGACCACAGATATAATGATCATTTTACTAGGAAACCGAGTTATGATGTTGGCAGTTTGATATTTGTTAGGTAAACAACGAGCTACGTCCGCCGCGATTCAAACAGACTCAGATTGTTTGGTCAGACTGTCTCCCATCAAGATCTGATTTGTCTAGCGGAGGGATAATAAATGGAATTGGAAAAGTTACGACTATAGATATCGGATTTTTCGACTATTAACTTGGTCTAGTCTAGACAAGTTTTCATAGCTTTGAGGAGGAAGTTAATAGATTTGATATTTTATGCATTCCTAGGTTAGTAAAAACATTAATAAATCTCTTTATTAACAACGAGATTTACAATCAAGGAATAGAAAAATTTAAAATTAGTGTATACAATTGAAACCATTGAGGTAACTGCAGACGGTTGCAAACAGTCTAAAGGTAGCTCAATTGATCCATAAATAAATGTATTTACACATGTTTCCAGGTCATTATCTTATCATTCTGGCAACCATACCTTGAGCAGAGCAGTATTCCACACTGGCAATAAAATATTCAGCACTGATTGTGTTCAACACTACGCATATCATCCAAACAGAAAATTTGTGTGACACTCAGTTATCATTTATCAGTATCACACAAAAATACAATATTGTTCACTTGAAAATATGGGTGACGCTTCGGCTATAATATGCACGTTAACTGTGTCTATCAGTTTACTAAACTAAAACTAACTAAGTCTTGTGATTCATTAAATGACTACTTATTAGGTATGAGAAAAAGATTACTTCATCAGCTCATTTATTTATGTTTGTCATAAACATAAATTGTTGATTTCCGATTCAAATAAGTTGTCATGATTATTTATTACAGTTATCTAAGTTCCTGTTTTTAGAATTTAAAGATACGAACGACGATAGAAGCGTACCTACAAGTCTGCAGTATCAAACTCTTTTCGAACTCGAGATCTGTTTAGACTGCCGGAACGGCACGGCGTGTCATGGCAAAGGACTGATCAAGTTATGTTTTATCTTATTTCAATGAGATTAGAATTCATGATACTTTATTTTGATACAACGATCCCGCGGGATGCCGCGACATGACATGTCATGCCGTTTCAGTTCACGGGCTACCACGGCGCGTTATTGCATCTCGCGAGACGTATGGGTCAGTCACTGTGTGAAGGAATTATGACGGTTAAACTAATTGAAATAAGGTTAAAACTTGTGCAGAATTAAATAGAATGGCTAGACTTCCATCAGGATGCCACGGCATGCCACAGAATGCCGTGGCTAAAGATCCTTTGCTTTGCACTAATGAACAAACCTCCCCATTTCTCAACACTACTGCCTCGATATAAGTTCTGCAATTATTTTGCTCAGATTTTCCAAGTATAGAGCATCATTTTACCGACAGCCTTGTTTAACCTACGGCAAAGTTAGTAATACCTAACTAGCAAGTCAACAACTAACTAGGTTTCTCAAGTTACCAACTCCTTGATGCTGAATGAGAACTTTTAACTTGTTTACAGTTTCAAATTGACTATAATGTAATTTTAGTTTGTGTGAATTGAATGAATCATGTCTGGTTGTTTAGAGGGGATGACTTCCTTTCAGTTCAAATCTAATTGTTTCGCTTTTGTTAGTTTGCCTTCACTGTAAGGACATTTCTACAAGAAAAAACAATAAATGTAGAAGGTAAAAGATGACTTACACACAAAGGCGACGGATATTATCTATACTAGTAGACATATATACGTATTATCATTAGCAAGAGTGCTGTACTCAGTATCGATATCGTATGCATCGATAGCCTGGTGAAGTTAGTGGAAAACCGCTGAATAAGCTTACAAAATAAGTCAAACTTTAAACTAAAATTATTTATAACACCACGGCCAACACGAGCGGTGTCCATACTCGCGATAAGAACACAATGCCTCCTAAATAGGCAGAATAGGCATGTAACAGAATGGGCATGTGACAGAATAGGCGCGCAGCCCTGACCGTCTACAATGCTACGAGAATGACATCATGCAGTGACCGGGACACAGTGGGGCAGCTGTAGTATGGCATGTCACTTGTTGGTCTTTATTTTGGTTGAAACGGGCTGATTTTATGAGACAGCGAAAAAAGGAGTTTTTTACGTATGTTGGAATTTGTGTACTTAGTTGATTTTTATGTATCTTCGACGATTTTTCAGTCAATTGTAGAGCGATTTTGATGGTTTTGGTTTTGTGAAGAAAATTTTCTTTGTAACGCTTTGTGCAATGTTATTGAAACTCAGTCGGAATACTAGTCATTCAGAATGAAAGTATAGTAGTATACTTACTAAAAAGCAAACTCAACATCTGTGCGATAAAGTTAGCTTTAAATCGTTACTTGAAAATGGTTCTCTACACTACTTAAACATCTATACTTACAAAACAAACCTTTAGCAAAGCCAACGTTCCTATCATTTGTGTACTCGTAAAGTTGATCTACTGCAATAATCTAAACTGCCTGTAACTATTCACAGCGAATACTTGATTAAATGCTAATGAATAGCACAATAGCTCAATTAACGTATCATTTGATAACCGACCGGTCTCTGAGTCAGCGCAAGCGATCAGGTGGCGTCTAACTTCCGAATGTATTAGGAAATGTGCTGATTAGATAAAAGTGTTTACTTTGTAAGTAGGTAAGATACAATGTTTGTGTGCTGATGTAGGTACTGTGGCATGTGGGTTAGTGAGTAAGCCTTTAAGCCTTGTTGTGACTTTGTTCGAAGAATAAACTAATACCGAGGCTCAACGCAGACGGAGCGCAGAGGAGAGGATTTTTATAACGCACTCGATAATCAACTTTAAAATTCTTAAAAATAAAGTGCTTGCTTGAACCTGACAAAAAATGCTCGCGCGTACTCGAAGATATGCGGGAGCATTCACGATCCTCACGATATCTAAAATGTTGTAGAAAGTTATAATAACAGAAAGAAAAATTTAAAAATTCCGCTGAAAGTTGAATAATTTCAGAAAACTTAACGACCTGTTTAACTTTGCCAGTTTGATGAATGTGAATTTAGCAAACTGCTTTTTCCTGTTGTATTTTTTTAACAAGAGAATCTATGTTTTTCATATACCTTAAACAGGATAACGTATACCTATCGGGTCAACTACATATATAGTACATAATAACGGTAGATCGTTAAATAATTAATCTATTAAGGTGTGGTTAAATGAAGGTCTACCACTTTATCCACATCCTACTAATATAATAATGTGAAAGTTTGTTACCACGGGATTAAGGCTGTGTCCCCAGTAGGCAAACAGTTACCGGCCGACTGAGTGAGCCGCAAATTTGTGGCGAACTGAAATTTGAGTTAGCTGCAAACTATACAGCCTACACACAGCCTAATTATTAAGATGCAAACAGGACATAAAGTTTCGCCACCACTTATTTTATCATTATAATTACGTTCAACAAAGGAATTTCCATAATTCACACAGTTACAGTTTGTTAAACCTATCATAAGCTTTTTTAATGCATCTGTACCTAGTAGTTTCATTTTGTCTATTTTAGGAAGAGATACTAAAACAGAGTTTGGTGGCCACCAAGGGCAACTTCTGATGCTTTAGATTCTAAAACAAAGGATTGCGTGCCTAGGTCTCAGCACGACGAGCGATACATAGGTACAATATCGTATCTGACGTGCATTGGATTACTTCTGAAGGCCACGTATTTATCCTTGACTATTGTCAATGAGTGCTTCGATTTAAATTAAATTTTATGAATAGTAGAGGATCGTTTATACCCTATAGTGGATTATGTAACGTAAGTACAATAGCAAGGTTAAATCCGTGGGTTCCAACCAAAATTCATTGATTTTTCATTTACATATTCTGTTTATGGCTGGTTCACCAAAAGATAATAAGGCATCTTCATCAAAAACAATATCACTACATAGAGGTAGTGTAAAATAAAGTCGCTTTTTCTGTCCCTATTTCCCTATGTCCCTTTGACTGCTTAAATCTTTAAAACTACGCAACGGATTTTGATGCTGTTTTTGTAATAGATAGAGATTCAAGAGGAAGGTTTATACGTATAATAAAACTGTGCGAAGCCGGGGCGGGTCGCTAGTTATTAATAAACTACGCTTTTTTTTTTGTGAAATCGGCCTTAAATTTGATGATTACTTAATAGATATTTATTTCATTAAATCTAAGTCTATTTTCTAAAGTCCTCAGATCGTTGCTATAAAGATAGCAATTTAATTGGTCCACGTCGAGTGGCGCCTATGCAGCTTCCGCCCACGACGACGTTCCGTGAATTATGTGGATTTATGTGGGTAGTTTCACATTTAATTTACTGTTGACATTAACGCTTTGAACGTAAGGCTGCATTTTCTAGGGAGGATGACTAATAATAAATGATTGCACGATTGAGATGCTAGACAGAGGGCGTTTATTCATTTGGTTGCAATCTCATTATGGCTTTTTAAGTGGAATTTGTGGAGTTCAACGACAGGCTTAAATACATAAAATTAGAGTAATATTAATGTTTATCACGCTATTTTAATGCTAATGTATGGATATTTGTTACCTGTTCACGCCAACAACGGATCGATCTGCATTTTTGCATACAAGCAGTTCTACGCCTGGAATAAGACAGGCTATCGATATAAATAATAAAAATGATATCCCATAAATCAGTTCTCTCCACATTTCTATAGAAGCAACGCGAGTAAAACCCGGTCCGAAACCAATAAACTATAATTGAAAGTTGCTAAAGGAGAAGCGGATGCGTCAAGCTGAAGACAGGGCGGTATGGCGCTCATTAGGGGAGGCCTATATGCAGTGGACTAACATGGGCTTATGATGATGATGAAAGGAGAAGCTGTCTAGATTATGGTCTGAAATTCCACCAGATTGTTCTTCTAGATAATTTTCAATATCGCTTCTTTAGTAAATGCCCCAAAACTGTGACGATTTGTTTCCCCATGACGACTCTCCGAAGTTTATGTTTTCCCCAGTTTTTCTGCTTCAGTCCAGCCAATCTCCCGGGACCCTTCAGAAGGCAATCACGAGCTGAACTTCCATAAGCACGTACGTCTCGTAAACTCTCTCCAGCCGCTAATGCTATCGATCTATGGGGACTGTAAAACTTCGGTGCCTTGTTCGGGCTGGTGGTCGTAAATTGTGTATTAGGAAGGTAAACATTTGCTGACTTCTGAGGGGTGATCCGCTAGGGAAAATATAAACTACCAATACATGAATATACAATTTCATTGCACGAAATCGATACCACGAAATAGAAATACGATCTTTGGAAGACGGGGAGGAATCTGATCAGGTTAGTTTCTAGAAGAGTTTTAGAATGTTTTGATGTTTCCATGTCGTGCCATGAGGTGTCATAATGCCGCCGAACGATGTCGCCAACTTTGTATGTAGGAATAACGAGAAATCATCGTTTAAGCGACCTTTGAACAAAAAACATATTTTAAATCCCCTCTTATAATAATTCTACCCTCCATTCTTGTCTGTAAAGCTAAGCTAGCTTTAGTCTACGCATCAGTCTAGCCAGACGTCTCCTAAATTATTCACGGTCACGGCATACACCTCAGGTAAGAGGAGGGTGAGACAGCTAGGGTACAAAGTGGAAAGGATGTGTGTACTGACTAAATGCCAGGCTTATGCAGGATCTTTGAATCAGCATTATTTTAAGAGCTCAACAGTTCAGATTCTTGTCAAAAGATGGAATTTTTTTGAGTTAAACTTTCTTATACCTACTTGAATTTTTAATTATTTTTCTTGACCTAATTGAACTGTTACTAAAATAAATCCTTTTCGGAAAAATAGAAATAGCTTAGGTATACCTAATTACAAAAAAAAGAAGCTCTAGATTGTGATGATTTGACTTTTCCAATACTTTGGGAAATGTTCGTTTCAAATAACAAAGCTTCTATGAATCCTTAAAGAAACTCGTTATAGGAATTCAGTCTTCAATTCAAGAAAACAGAATAATCTCTTTTTCCCCGTTGTAGCGACATCTAGCATGATGTGAGCTGAACTAAAATGAAAAATGAAATAACAAAAATTCTGAGTGCAAAAAGTGGATCACGTGACCATTATTCCTAGATCGCGCAAGCGTTGGTTTCTGCAACATCTAGCCTATATAGAACTTTCCGACATCAACTGTCGGTCGAAAGACCCCGGGTAAGTGGGCCAGATGGGCCGACCCGGTACAGGGAAGAACTTCCCCTGTAACTCTTTGGGGGAATTCCACCTTCAACCCCCAAACTGGTGACCTCCGTCGTGCCAGCCGTCGACTACCTCGGACGATTCTTGCCGACACCCGACGACTGGATTTCTCAACACGATTCCTTCAACAACCAGCGCAGCACTCCAGCTATCAACGATCATCATCATCGTCAGCAGCCGAGCACTCCAGCCGCCCCGACTTCCTGGTTCTGCAGGCTTTCTCCCCTCCTCGATAACGCTTCGTGGAGTTCCTCAGTGGCATCATCTGGGCATACAGTCTCGACTCACCGAAGACTCACCCGGAGCACCGCACCGCGCTTCATCCCGACTCACCGTGGACCGTCTCGACTCACCGCAGACTACAAGCGCCGCGCTTCATCCCGACTCACCGTGGATACGTCTCGACTCACCGCAGACAAGCGCTCTCCCGTCCCCAACCTGCTCATCGCACCAGTCTCGACTCACTGAAGACTACGACGAGCTAAGCTGGACACTGGATATGCTGATATAAAAAAAAAAAAAAACCTATATCGACCTTCGGTCTGGAAAGGGAGTGATGTAGCGACATCTAGCATGATGTGAGCTGAACTAAAATGAAAAATGAAATAACAAAAATTCTGAGTGCAAAAAGTGGATCACGTGACCATTATTCCTAGATCGCGCAAGCGTTGGTTTCTGCAACATCTAGCCTATATAGAACTTTCCGACATCAACTGTCGGTCGAAAGACCCCGGGTAAGTGGGCCAGATGGGCCGACCCGGTACAGGGAAGATCTTCTCCTGTAACTCTTTGGGGGAATTCCACCTTTGACCCCCAAACCCGTAATGGAAGCCTCAAAAACCCAATTCCGCCGGTTATTTCAAAATCCATTTCCATTCAAACTTCTCTAACAACCCAGTAGGTAAGGTACCGTATCTCGCCGCGATCGGCAAACACCGCCAACCAAAATTGCAGTTTAAAACAATAATAGCTGAATTTCCGAACGCTTTTCGGAAACTTGCGCGTACATTTGCGTGTCTGCACGCAAAGGTATGTTTTGCAAGGCCTTTATAATGGTGTAGCGAAGGTATAGGAAGGGTCTGAGGGCATTGAAAAGGTGGTATTAGTTCATACAATGGACTTGAAATGGCTTATTAGGGCATTGCGGGGTTTATCGGAGAAATTGTGAAGGGTCTGTGAACGTTCACCTTAATGTAAATAATTATGCTGTAATGGTATTTCAAATTTAGCAAGAAACCAGGCATTCCTTAAATATCCTTCTAATATTAAAAAGACGAAAGTTTATACCGTTGTTTATTGTTGTGAAAACGTTTATGCCAAGACAACGCCAAAACTAATTAATCGATCGGCTGATATTTCGAACACAATGTTCTGATTAGAAAAACATTTGAGTTTTTATACGGAAAAGGCACAAGCTAGTTTTCAGTAAGCGACAAAAATCTGAATAATTTTAATAAGTTCAAAAGTCAAATGATCCTTACATCATGCACTATGGCTTCAAAAGATCACCGCGAAAGCCCATAACGAGTTTTCATCCCACTTCTGATGTTTTATTCGAAAAGCGCTTGACACTTGCATTGAACCGCAAGTGCTATATATCATGTTCACCACATTCAGCTGTCATTCTCCACACCAACCTAAGATTCCACAGAGTGGAAGGATCGTAGTCTCCTTGATAGGTACGCGGCTCAACCGCATGGGAATGGGTACGATTGGACCCACGATAAATATTTGATGGAGCCTTTATGTTACAGATACATGTGTTTTGTTTACGAATAGCGCTTATGTGGGAAAGGGGTAATTTATGTACAGTTTGTACTTTGAGTAATTTAAAGAACAAAGGATATTTACTGTCTGAACATTATTTTATTGAAAAGGTCACGCACGCCTATTGATCTACAATGTGTAGACGCGCCCATGGGGTGTGCAATACTAAATTGTAAAGTTCATAACTGTTTGCAAGATATCGTAGCTATTTTTCGAATTTCCTGAACTTAAATGTGATGATGATAGCTAAAATTATATTTAACTTTTCGTATGACGAACTTTTCTTTGGTTATGATCACTAGACATCTATATAACCACTAGTTGGCTTAAGTTAGACCAATCGCAATTGGCCTCTAGGCTGCATCGTTCATAATGAATTGAATATCACACCTACGACAGGACAAAGGTCAGATACAAGGAGACCTGTCAGACCTAGGAGGATCACATTAATTAATCAGACGAGCCGACACCGGCACACCCTGTAGTGACCGAGCCGCGACACGCCCTGAGCATTGCGTGTTGGTGCCACTTGTGGGAAATTTGGGACGACTCCTGTCATTTTTGACAATTATTTGCACAATATGTTTTTGTTTTAATTGAATAAGCATGTCTAGCATTGCCTACGCGATGTGGATGTGGAACGAACTATCGTAAGTGAACACAACGATTTTTAGTTTCACATTTTGCTAATGTTTGTGAAATTATTTCTTTATAAATAACCCAACATGTGACAGTTTTAGGTCATTGCTTTCCCTCGTAGGCTAAGCATAGCGTTTTTTGTCTAGGGTAGAATAAACTGAGGTGACGTAAAAATTTCCTCAAAAGTTTTAAATTAATTCCGAAAACTTTTATAATTTACGCAATGCATAACGTTTTACTTATCACACACAAAGTAACGATTATCTGAGATCTCTGTAAACAACAAAATTACTTAAAACCTCAAAGGGCTATATCACAAGACAATGGTCAGGTTACAGACACAGTTACACAACTTAAACCCACAGAACTCAGCCCATCAGCCCAACAAAAGACTGGCGTACTTTCACTTTCCCGCCTGGCCACCGTCCAAGTGCATGATTTACAAATCACTTGCACAAGTGGAGCGATGCAGTAAATACTGTGACAAACGAACTGTTTACTAGAATTTGGATTAAAATAGAAAATGGGGCGAAGGTTTTGTAGAGATAGCGAATCTTTGAGAGACTGTAGCATAAATGACAAGGGGTTGGCTTGCGAATGGACTTATTGGGCGCCTTTTCTGTCTTACTTCAGGGCAAAGGTCTCCCGATTCATTCTACTTTCTGCTGCGAAAATCCAATGGCAACTAACTTTTGAAAAAAGCTTTCTTTTACAAACCGCTCTACAGTTTAGCGTTTTAGAAATACAGCAATATTACGGACAAGGCTTTTGCTTAAACGTACTTCCCATACTTTGCAGAATCTTTCTGATACCCGTAAAATATAACCTGCCTATTCCCAAAGTAACATGATGAATTCACATCAATCATTATCATCAAAAGCCCAATCCTGTGGCACAATACAAAAAAATCCAATTCAAAACCACTGTATAATATAGGATTTCATTTGTCCATGATTATGCACAGAAATAAGTCAAATTTCACGCACCACGCTTAGGCAACACCACTCATAATCTCATCAACAAAGCCAAATACATATCTATAGCCCGATACATACAGCTATAGCTATAGCAGTCAACAGAATGCCAAACGTGCGTTTTGCATGACAATATAGCTTGGCAAAAAAGAGTAGAAAATAATGGGGGCGCCACTGTAGGTCCTTATGGCAACACCTATAGCGCACCAAGCTAGTCTTGATACTTAGGTGTATATTTCTGTAATACGTACATTTATATCCACACATAGTATACTAGTATCAGTAAATATTGTTCAATTGAGCAAGGTTCTCGTTATGTAAGTATATAAAGAAAAAAATATAAAGTAAATTAAAATTTAATACATTGCATAGTAAGTTCTCTCTCACAGTATTCCTTTTCTATTTTTATTACGTGCTGGCACGAATTCTTCCAATCCTCCTCCGTAATAGCTTGGAACCGTTCCGTTTTAGCACGCTCAGCTGCTTCCTATAAAGAAGAAACTTTTTATGATACCTTTATCTTACCTTTTTCAGTTTATTATTTAGGCACCTAATTTCTAGACCATTTAA
This sequence comes from Eupithecia centaureata, assembly GCA_944547425.1. Lineage (NCBI taxonomy): Eukaryota > Metazoa > Arthropoda > Insecta > Lepidoptera > Geometridae > Eupithecia > Eupithecia centaureata. The sequence continues at coordinate 1,556,254 of OX155698.1, forward strand.
AATACAAACGATATATTAACTTTATTACAAAGAAATAACACAACTTTTAAATTATGTAGCAATAGATTAACATATTAGCTAGTCTAGCTCAAGTATCAAATTCTATGCCCGCGCTATAGCAGAGTACGCAGAACAAACGTAAACATAACCTAACTGCCCGATGTTTATTGTTGAATATTTCACTTGTTCCGTGGTTCTTTAATTTAACCCTGCTTTAGGAGCATCAAGTTACCTTTGATTCAACTTAAAATTACAAAACAAACTCTCACAAACCTGTCATATCAACGGTTCTTTGAAAAACATTGTTGAGATCTGAAAGATTAGTTCTGGCCTCAAATTCTGCCAGACATCGCCTGTATACCTTATAAATAACCTCCCTGGAAGCACTTCTAACTGTTTTATTCATTATTTTTCACTTTTCGTCACTTTATCACCACCGCTTGACCGATCCAAGTAAAAAATCCGAGAACTCGTAAACTTTGTTTACAATTTTACATCAAACGTCATTGTTTTAAAAATGTTGCCATTAAACAAAAAAATTAGTTCCGTTTCAAGACTTTTTTGCCAAGCTGTACACGTAATTAAAGTACGAAGCATAGAATAAGTCATGCTGTACGGGGAACAATGCTAAAAGCATGCAGCGCGTGCCTAGCGTTTTGGATTGGATGGTATGTTACGTAATAACATGGAGAAACCCTTTGGTTTTATGCACATTTAAAACGCATTCGAATGTTTTTAATTTAAGGCTTTAGCAAGATCGATACTTATAGGGGTGGCGATAAAGCCCTAACTTGCATGATAGGTTATTGTTGTCAAAAGTAGCTGAACTGAAAACAATAGCTTAATCTTCCAAATGGTTAAGATGACTTTGAGTTGTTCAAGAGATTTAAAAAAATTAATGCTAAACTATTTTGACGCACATAAAACAATTAGACACTGAATATTAGAACAAGACGAAGTTAAACACCATACTTGTAGACGTAGTAGGTATCTCTACTACCACTCCAGATTTTTTATTATATATATTTCCAGGAATGATATTTGGCGGTAAATATTTTACGACATTGCATGCATCGTAGCAAATTCAAGAAAGTCAAATTTACTCATTTTTAAAATCATCATTTATATTATGTCTCGGTTGTTTCAAATTAAAATTTGAAGCTATTTCTTTACCCTTTAATGTCTTTGATGACAACATTCTTGTACTCTAGAACCGAGAATAGGTGAATTGAATATCTATTGGGTACTGAATCAAATCTTTGTACCTACTAGTGCTCAAACCAGATAAAGATGAGACATTCACATAATACCTAACCAAGTAGGTACTAACCACCGAAACCATTGAACCTTTTCAATAACTGACCCGTTGTAAATCATTCAACCCTTTACCAAGGACCAACCATATAAAACTCCATTGATTTCTAAATTCTTTCACGTTTCCTTCACAAAGGCCTGGGCTTCACGTCTCATGAATGAACTTTCATTTCAATAACCTTTAACCGGTTTCTTGATTGTTTTGAAGTATTCGCCACTTTCACCTCTAATAACTAATTTACATGAGAAATAAGTGTAATACAATGCGCCCGTTCTTCTTAGCTTACTGCGCAACTGGTTTGTAAATCTCAGTTACCAATTACAGTTACTGTTAAAATTGGTGAGATAAGAAGATCCTAAGTAATATTACAAATGCGAAAGTGTTTTTGTTTGTTTGTCCTCCCTTCACACCCTAACCAAGCAACCCATCGACTTGATTTTTAGCATAATAATTAGTTGAAAAGATGGAGAGTAACACTGGCTAATTTGTCCTGGTAAAATATCAAATTACCAGGGAAATCAAATTATGAAATTCTAATTTAACACGGCTGAAATCGCTTTCAGTCGTTAAATCCATAGATAGATCACTTATTAAAAATTGTTACATAACTTAGTTAAAAGATATAAAGATCTTCGAAACGAAATTTCAATTCTGTAGTCTGTGTGTTATGTAAGTGCTCTACCTAACACTGGCATCTCCCCTTAAAAACGTTAATATTGATAACCAAGGTATTATTTGTTTATATTGGTCTCTTACGCCTGCCTAGTTTGTTTAAACCAGTTTTTGTTGTACCTACCTGTTTTTGTTAATTTGTAACTCTGTTATGTGTAATTTATTTGTTATTCTATCTTTATTTTTTAGTCTTAACTCAACTGGACTACTTTTTTGTTGTGTTCCGTACGTGACGTGTCGCATTGGTTCCGACGGAAGATCAGCGTTATGGTAGCTATAACCTATAGCTATCACAACACATGCTGAGTCGGACGCCTTTTTGTAGCTTTTAAGTAGTATATAAGTGGGTAATTATTATATATGGTGTTGGTTATTTTATAAATTTTAATATTTTGTATATTGTATATACTGCTACAAATAAAGAATATCTTATCTTATCTTATCTTAAAAGTGTTAGAAGCCTGTGTAATATAAATTATCAAATACAAACCTCCCAAAATATCCCCAATTCAATAAGTCCTTCTAACTACCCAGATATGATTGAAAATCAACCAAAGACTCTATCGTAGCTTTGTAACCTATGTACTCCTTTTACTAGCTACGAACCAGCCAAGGTCCTCATTCCTAACTGCGCCATCGGGCTGGCACAGTTAGCTGACGTCATGCGGTCAACGACCCGCGCGTAAGGCTGTGTATTGTGTTATAGTAAAGGAAGGTTTGAGTTGTTTTAGTTTATGCTTAACCGAATGGACGCTTCACAAGTTTTGTCTGTAAGCATGAGTAGTATTCTGTTATATAAAAATAGTAACGAGCTCAGTGTCACTGCGAGCAAAGAAATGCGACGCAAGAGAATGCCTATCAATTTCTTCTTGTTTCGGGTGTTTTCTATTATCATCCTCAACCTACACTGGCCATGAAAACGAAGTATTTGATATTTCGTTTTGGATTTCAGTTTTTACTAAACTATATAAGATAGGGATTTAAAATAACATAGTTTTATAGCAAATTTTATCAGCTTACTTTGAGACTATAGTAAACATAGTAAATATGGTTACATTTTTAACTTAAAAAAATAAACCTTCTTCATGAAATAGAATGTCTATATACCCAAGCAGCAGAATAAAATAAGAAACTATGTCGAAATATAGTAAAAATAAAAACAACCCAAACCATAGTATCCCGTCCGCCACCTTATCTGGCTAGAACATCCTCAAAACAACAAAAACAGAACCGGTTTGGTCTACGAGGATCGAGTTGGAAACCGATCATTTCACTGAGAGTACTCAATCAGCAAACAATGCATCTGAGATACTCTAACATTCTCATTGTTAAGTGCTTAGAGAATTGACTATTAAAATCTTGATGGTTACAAGAACTGAGTTTCTATGTGTAAGTTTGATTGGTTTATAGCTTCATCAATATTATTAACGCTAATATTATAAATGCGCTTTACTCATATTATAAAATTTATATGCAAAAGTTTGGATGGGTGTATAATTTTTTGTTAACTCTTCACGCCAAAACTACTGAACGGATTGGGCTGAAATATAATTGAACAGACGTACCTAGTTCTAGGCTTGGAATAAAACAAAGGCATACATTTCATAAATTTTAACGCGGGTGAAGCCGCGGAGCGCACGTGAGAATCACGTTTTCTAACTAAGAACTTGTTCAAAGTGTGACATAAATATTGACCAAACCACTTGACACCTTGTATGACGAACAATTTGACCTGTCTGACCGAATTTCTTTGTATGGTATCGATATGTTTACAAAGTTTTTGCGTCTCTTCAAACATTTTAAACCAAACCTACATTTATCTTTTTTATTTAACATTTAAAAGTAATAGCTTATCGGCTAGGAAGTGCATCAAAGGTTTTGGGACTCTTATTTATACTCCAACTAGCGACCCGCCCCGCCTTCGCACGGTTTTATTATATATAAAACTTCGTATAAAACTTCCTCTTAAATCTCTCTATCTTTAAAAAAAACCGCATCAAAATCCGTTGCGTAGTTTTAAAGATTTAAGCATTCAAAGGGACATAGGGACAGAAAAATCAAATCAAATCAAATCAAATCATATTTATTTCAGACATGGTACAAGAATTACAAAACACAGTCCATAATTAACATTATTAAAATAAAAACACAAAAACATACACAAAAACCAAAAATATCTAAACACTAACAGCCAACATGAACCTTTGTCCAATGCTGCATAAATGGAGAAGCTGTGTCCAGCCTTCCTGCAATAACCTGCAGGTAGCTGTTGGCGCTGCCGCGCACCCTGCGCATCAGCGACGCCGTTCTCTTGCGCAGGATCGCAGTGAACCCGTCGACCCGCGCCTCCGCGAACATGCCTGATGCGCTACAGAAGCGCGGCAGCCCCATCAGCCACCTGAAGGCATTATTATATTGGACGCGAAGGGCATTCCAGGTCTTCTGCTTATACTTGATCCATAGGCTGCACGTGTAGAAAGACTGACAGTACGCTCTAAACAGTGTCATCTTTACCTGCGAACTACAACGCGCAAACCTACGGGCCAGCATATTGGCTCGGACCGTTAAGGCCCTCCGCTCCCTCTCCATGTCAACGTCATCCGTGAGTGTCTCGGTGACCCAGTGGCCCAAGTACTTAAACTCCGACACGCGGTTGAGCTGACTGCCATTGAGTGAAACTGGTGGCACTGTGGCGTAAGTTTTTGAACCCGCCTTGAAAACCATCAGTTCACTTTTTCCCGCGTTGTACTTGAGCCCATGATCCTCCGCATAACACTCACAGATGCCTATCAGCTTTCTGAAAAAGCGACTTTGTTTTATACTATGTAGTAGTGATGAAGCTGTGTGTGGGTCATGGTAAAGAAAAATATTTTGATCAATTTGAGAAGAATTTTTTTTTCACAGATGATGTATTTCTGTTGCTGCTATAACAACAAATACCACAAAACATTATTATTTGATGTTTTTATAGATTATGGTACGGAACTCTTCGTGCGCGAGTCCGATTCGCACTTGGTTTAATTTATTTAGCGCCTGGAGCCCATTTTAGTGCTTTAGATCTATCTCTACTGACCTATAGGTTATTAGACCTCATTGTAATCTTCTTCTTCCGGACCTTATTCCACGCTAAGTGGGTTCGGCACAACATGAATTTTTGCTTCCATTCTGCTTTGTTCTCCGTCATCTCCGTATTCACACCTTTCTTAAGCATATCCTCTTCTTCACTTCTTCACACAAGACCCCGTCGTAATGTTATGCCTTAAATACAAATGAGTCAAAGACCCCATGATAATTCCCTACTACTACATAGTAGGGTGTATGTAGCTGGCATATCGCCAGTGAAACCAACACGGGTTCAGTGGCACTTTATCATCTACCTGTTTTACTGTGAACGCTTTGGTATTACTCATACATTGGCTGCCGTTCAAGTCTTCAAGTGATCAGGTCACGTGGATACTTGAAACTGTGGTAGAATCATTAATGCTATTGAAAATAATGACAAAGCTTTAAAAGTGAAAGTCAATTAAATAAATTATATAAGAGTTAAGACTGAAGGAATAATGAAAAGGGAATAGGGAGATGTTTAACTGTAGAAATAGGAATGTAAGAGATCCCGCTTCTATGATTCAAAGTGTTGGGTTTGTCCACGCTAGCTTACATACATACAATTGATGATTATACAAATATCCATGCAAAATCTAAGACATAGTGAGTTGATTAACTACAATACGCACTTAGCAAAAGCAATACTTCTTAATTCCCGAGAATTTAACGTGAGATCAAAAGCATTGAACTTCTCAAAACGAACCCCCTATCCAAATGCCATTGATATAGAAAGTAGATTACATATCAACTCTGATTCTTAATTTCACATTAGGGTCCTCGGTCACCTTAGGTCGGTCGAACTGATCCCGCAAGATCAGTTGACCTAATGTATATTTTGAATAGGGCTACTGATCCCATTGATACATTTTATGATTTATATAGACACGTAAAGTGTTCGACATTAGATTTAAGTAGCTACTGCTCAAGACAAGACTAAGAAGCGGCTTAAAATTTGACTTGACAAAGTGTTTATTTTTTGAGCCTAAAGAATCAAAGATTTAATGGTCCGGGCATACACATCTTAGTGCAGTATGTTATAAATAATTATAGCAATTCCAATGAATCGAACATAGCTATACAACAGAAGCAACAATGCAGCGACTATTCACGATTCCGAACATTCCATTCAAGCTATCAGCCTGAACCTCAGTACAACAGCCGACCCAGTTTGAATCGGACATCGATCGGGAGCCTCCCGGATACAGATATCCAGGTCATTGCTGACATTATGCGTGAAATTGTTGTGCCATGGGTTTAATTATGTAAGGGAAGTGGCCGGAACATATTTAAAAGTTTATTTTACAGCAATATGGACATGTACCTACCTACCTATTTCGGTTTATTGAAAAAACTTTCGTAGTTTGGCAAAATTGCTGCAAAAGCTCGAGAAATTGAATTTCTTCTTATTGCTTAAGCATTCTTTTGTTTCAACTAATTCTGTACATTTTCGATTCTCACGAAACTCGTTGTAAAAGTATCGCAATCCTATAGATTGCGATTTCTATTTGTACATCGAGCGGTAGCAATGGAACCATAATTATCATCATCTTTAAATCCACGAAGGATGGTTTATGTTTATAGAGGATATTATCCAACCCATTGATGCCAAACAACTACTACTACGCTTGTTGGAACCACGCTTCATGATGAATAACCAATCCTTCCGCCTAAGTTTGCGCCACCCCGAACCACAATATTGGAAAATCATTTAATTTTATCAATACTACTATCAGAGAAATTAATTATTAACATAACAATTAGTAGCAGTTCAATAAAATACAGTTGAATTATAAATTTGCATTGTTTTAACTATCAAAGTTAATTTCAATCGTAGATTTGAAACTAATAAAAACGAATATTTACAATGGAAATAACAAAACTAAAAGAAATGTGAAAAAATAAATCTGCGTTTCAAATCCTATAAGATTGGAAAGAATGTAGCTCCGGGCGCCGCCGCCGACAAAATGTAGATAGCAAACAAAGGATGTGAGTATTGTGAGTACAAGTTACCGTAGTAGAATTGAAAATTCAATAAAACATGGCCGCGAACCATGACAAAGATAAGCTGCTTGCCGTCGCGTAAAATGGGGTTCTCAATCCACTACAAATAGGCCCATTACGAGCTACTTTGAATAGGAATTACCTCCATTTATAAAGGAGAATTTCTGACGGCTGTCGCTTTTATAGGACCATCGATTAATATGAGCTGTGATAAATTGGAAGATGAGGAGAACTGGTATGGTTTTAGTACCTACTTTCTCTATCCTATCTTGAGTAGGAAAGGTATGTTATCCTCGGCTGAGGATCAAAATCCCTTAATATTTTTAAGTATAACCAGCCTATAATTTATATCTTTCATTGCATACCCTTAAACGTTGCAGATTGCAGAATTATATGTTTTCTTTATTTATCATCCACAGTGAATACAAAAAAATGGAAACATATGGTATTCACTGCTATTTCCATGAATCTACGACCAAAATATAATTTCCTTGCTCCAGCCTTCCAAATCCCATGAAGTCACCTCAGTTTACCTCCGCAATTTATGAGGGTCAACGACTATTTCTGCTACCTTTGAACTGTCCTATATTCAGGGCAAAATATAGAGGGTTCTGCATCGACCCCGTCGTCGCTTAAAATAAATTGAGCCGAGTCATCGAGCAGACAGTGTGCCGACGGCAGATCAGTGATGATAATGGTAAAATGGCGGGCGAAAGTGATTTATGATGTTTGGAAATTAAATTAATGAATGATTACAAAGAAGGTAAAGTCGGTACGATACTTCAAATTCTTTTTTTAGAAACCTGTTTGTTCTCATTGCACAAGCCTCCTTTCCCTTTTACACACCACGCAAAACAAAGAGTGAAACAGCAAGAAATAACATTCCGGATTTGATTTATCACGCGACAGGACCTTTAAATTTTAATTCCCAGCAGCGACTTGTACCCAGAGGGTGAAAAAACAATAAAAACCCTATGATTTGAAAAGGTCCTTAGGGCGATCACACTTGACAACGAATGCGTCGAAACAATGACTGCGGCAATAGAAACAAAGGATTCCAAGCCACATTCACGAGCCTCAGCGTTCGCACGTGTCGAGGGGGACGCGATTACATCATTTCAGTCGTAAAAGTATTACAGTTCCGAATCATAATAAATATGATCTAATATTCTTGGGTTGGAAGATCCTGTATCATCTCTATTGCAGATTATGAGCTCATTCACGATGTTCCTTGCAATTTTCTTTCAAGGTATGTTTTGACTTAATTCGATTATGAATGTCTCTCTAACATCGAACTCAATAGACTTCTTAATAAGCCGAAAGCTGACACCGACAGTATCATTATAACAAGGACTTGGCGTGATATCTATCACCATCACCAATAGTATCCTTAATGGCAGCGCAGCGATGGAATGCATCTTACTGCTTACGCCACCCCTAGTAGCTAAACTTTGGGTACTTTGTGTGGAACTATAATTATTGTTACAAAGTATAATGATTCTTCCGAATATTCATTGTCCATTTATTTTTATGTCTTCAGGGCCGTTTACCGTGGCAGGATCACCGTGAGTTATCGATCAAACTGTAACGTTATTACTGTGGGGGACATTTTGTCTATACCTACGATACGATTGCAATATTTGGGGTTGTTCAGGGGTTGGAATGTCAAGTATTGACCAAACTAGGAGGCTTCTTTTGACATGCAAACATGAAGGAATTCGATATTTTCATGGTACTCTAAAAGTCGAGCGAGTACAAACAGTGGTTATCTGTTTTGGAATCCAAATTATTTACTGACAACAAAGATATGGTTAATGAAATCATAACACCAGTAAATAACAATAACAGAAAAGTAATCAATTAAAAAAAAATAATTCACAAACTTCAAAATCGCACAAAAATACACGCGCAGCGAAGTCTTGAAAAATAGACAAGAGAAAAGACAATGAATTAAAGCTTTGAAAACTAACAATTTTTTAGAACTTCTGTGATTTGCTCTCCGACGATACCAGCGTCGTTAAATATTTTCCATCAATATTTCTTTGGTACAGAACCCCTTTGTTCACAAAATTCTACCGAGATAGTCATCTAGTTCCCTTAACACTAGCTCAGCTATTTAGAGACTTGATGTTTTTGTATACAGCATTATTCGTTATTGAAAAGGATACGGATCAGCACTGGCCTTCGGACTCTTGCATACATTGTATTTATTGTCCATTGTTCCTTTAAAAGTACATCTATACTACTAAGCCCAGTTACATGCATATTTTTCTTCCTATCAAGGCCTTCCTTTAACGCTAAAGCATTTAAAGACTCTTAGCACTATTAAGTCTAACAATCGACTTTACGACAGATTTACACTGAACGTTGAATAAGGAATCAGGACCCTTTTCTGTATACTCGGGTAGTTCTTTGATGTTCGTTGCGGGCGACTGCGTGTTTTGAATTGTTAGAAGCACCGGTAAACAGGATGACGCGTTTGATACGCAGGAAGTTGGCGTTTAAGTTGGTGTTGATCGAGGTTTATTGTTTTTAAAGTTATTTGTAATGAATTCTACTTGTGTACGGTACGGTTCATCAATCATCATTCAAGCCTGGAAAAACTAACAGGATCGAAGCCTCATTTCGCTATTGGAGTCTGTTCTCGCATATAAGAACGCCCTGCTACCACTATTAGCAAACAATAGAAAGCTTCCAAAACTCTTGTTGCTAAAATCCGGCACCGATTTCTGAGGTCCAATCTTTTCCACCAAATGGAAAAAGTGGTTTACATTACAAAAATAAAAAGCTGGTCAGAGTCTGCGCTACCCAAGAGACTAAACACGGTTAATGGTGAACTTTGTCACGGGATACTAAGGTCTTCAACTGTAACTGAGTTTGCTACGAGTGAAGTGCATTAATAGCTTAGTAATCGCCAGCCGCGTTCGAAGGAAGCCGAGTATTGAAGCGAGAATGACGACCTAATGCGAACTGATTGCCGATCAATACCATGCTTCCTACGATGGATCGTTAACAAGATTGAGTGATTAGGTTTTCCTCGTAGGAAAATCTTGTTTCATTTTGTATAAAATGACTAATGATAAATAAATAATCTACGACACCTATACCTTCAAGTTCAGTTTCATAAGGAACATGTTTCGAATTGTAAAAGACAATACTCCAATTACAGTATATTCAAATATGTATTCCATTCAAATCAAAAACCGAGATAAGTTCGCGCGATATGTCCGACAATACAGGTTTACTGACTTTTTTATTATTTGAATAATATTCGTTAAATAATATGAAACGATGAAAAAAAATCATTCCCAGGGCCTAAAGATTATTTGTTCATTGATTTCATCGAAGGTTACTTGTTTTTAATAACCTTTAATCAATTAATATAACTTAAACTTAGGTACATACTTCATTGGTATTCATATTACTACACTAACATTTACCTTTATGATCAAAATCAATGATATAATTGCATGCGCCAAAGAAAGCTAAGAATCGCAATTCCATTGGTATCACGGCAGACAGTTATGTAACCTTACAATTCCTGACTTGGTGAATTGTATTTCAACTTATTTCTATTATGAAAGCTTACAGCTCTTTCATTTCTACAAAAAAACAATTTCCATCGGTTCAAGATCCACATAGTGTAACATAACCCATAGTCACGCAAACAGTCTACCTACGCAATTCGGGTAAGCCCCCATTAAGCCCCCGCCTTCATAACACTACTTTAAGGTCCAATTTCGCACACACAATTAAAGGATTTCCTCTAACTCATAAAGCTGTTGAAATAAGGGTGGTTTTGGCACGTAATGTGATTTTCCGACGTAGCGTGCTGAGAGGGGAAAATGAATGGGAGGGGAAATCCTATGGAAAGGGGAAGTTAGTTTTGTGGCCCGCGGAGGTTTTAGTGCTTTGTTGTTGGAGTTTGTTCGGCTTTAAATATGCATTGTGGCGGAAGAGACAGCGATCGAGGCGGATTTTGTACTCAAGACGTAACATTGTCGTGGTTTTATTTCCTTGGTGTATTCTTTGTTGTAAGACTTCTCTATATATCTGAGATATCTTTTAAAGCATGCACGGGTGGGTGAGATCAATTGTAATGTTTTTCACAAATCTGTATTTATTGAGGAATAGTTGCTCGCGGCTTCGCAAGCGTTATTTCTATTGAAATTTTCAAGGCTATTGGAATTGATAAATGGGATGAAAAGTCGCCTATGTTTTATTTCAGGGCTAGTACTACGTCTATTCAAAATTTCAGCCAGATCCGTTCATTAGTTTTTACGTGAAAGATCACATTCGTGATACATACAAACTTTCGCGTTTATAACATAAGTACTTAAGGATATTTTGGAATGGATAGTTGTGAACAATTTTTATCTTTTCGCAAACTATAAAGTTGTTGCATAACATAAGAGCAGAGAAATTAAAATCTTGGCAAGTCATCTTAGCGTCTCAGCTCAATTAGCGTAAGTTACTTACGGCTTCTGCTCAAGACGGCGGCGGCGGAGAATCTGTTTATTACCTGGAAGCAAAAATAAATATTTTATATAAGTAAACATGAAAGTTAACAGAGGAATTTAAACCTTAATGACTTTGGCTCATGAGAAGGTAATAAGTGTTGGAACTTCGAGGCTTTTAGGGTGCAGAATTCGCATACGATAAACCCCAATGAAACGAACAATTTGATGTAAAATCAAGTAATGACCGTAAACATGAGTATTGGCATAAGAATAAATAATAACTAGAAGCGACTCTTCTTTGATCTAGTCCCAAACGCCGACATTTATATACCTACTTCCCCCTTCACCTTGTTACGCCCCTCTGTCGTCCAGGCGTTTTGCCAGGGTTGCTACTGCACTGTACCGCCGCGCCCCGCCGCCGACGCGTCGCAAGGCGAAGCGAGTGAGAAAAGGTCAACGACCGATGTTCACGTTCTTTTGATTAGGTACAATAATTAGTTAGATAAGAACCTACAAAAACAATAATATTTAGAAAATATTACTTACATATTATCATTATCTTTTAGCAATCTAAAAAAACTTAAATTTGTCTTCGTTTTTGAGTTATTGTCACACCACAATAACTTGATCGTGACGTGATTATAGAGGTAGGTACCTAACTTACATAAATATTAAAATCCGCGTGCGGCTTCGCCGGCTGTGACAGCCCTACTGAATGGGCCCGCCCACTGCACGTTTAACGTGCAGAATCGCGTAGGCTAATATCGTGACCTTGAGCGCGTTCGGAGCGAAGTTTCCATTCTACTCTGTTATTGTCTATTCTTATGGTATTGGGCAGATTGGTCACGACCACGCCACACTAATATACCATTTGACAAGGTCAACATTGCCGAGGTGAGGTATTTCACAGGCCTCAAACTTGCCGGTTTGATTGGCGAGACTTCGTTTTGGAGAAAGCTTGTAGTGTGAGAAATGGGTGATGGTTATAGGTGATGTGGAATCACGAAAGTGGAATCATTTGGTCACGGGTTAAAGTATGATTTAAAAACATAAACTCTGAAGCATCGGAAATTGAAGATCTCCTGAGTTGGTTAAACCTAACAACGGGATCAATTGATATTCACAGCTCAGCCATGCCATAAGAATAAATAATAACTACGTAGAAAGGACTCTTCTTTGATCTAGTCCCAAACGCCGCCATTTATATACCTACTTCCCCCTTCACCTCGTTACGCCCCTCTGTCGTCCAGGCGTTTTGCCAGGGTTTCTACTGCATTGTACCGCCGCGCCCCGCCGCCGCCGCGCCGTCGTCGCGAGGCGAGGCTAGTGAGAAAAGGTCAACGAACGATGTTCACGTTCCTTTGATTAGGTACCTACCTAATTAGTTAGATAGGAACCTACTCAAACACAATAATATTTAGAAAATATTACTTACATAGGGTATGTATTATCATATAATATGCATTATCTTTTATTGTTACAACCGAACACACCACAATAACTTGACCATGACGTCATATTATAGAGGTAGGTACCTAACCTACACAAATATTAAAATCCGCGTGCGGCGTCGCCGGCTGTGACAGCCCTACTGCACGTTTAACGTGCAGAATCGCGTAGGCTAATATCGTGACCTTGAGCGCGTTCGGAGCGAAGTTTCCCTTCTAGTCTGTTCTTATTCTTATGGCCATGCGAAGTTACCTCAAAGATGAGTATTTAATTAAAGTGTTACCCCGACTTTAGCCGGCACCTATTTCTACTTATTTTACAAAATACTAAATTATCTACGTACGCAAAGAAAATTATTTTGAAAAATCCATTTTTATTATTTAACCTATTAAACGAAGGCATTCAGGCTTCGTTTTATTTTGAATAGCTTAGGCAGAGATGGGAAGCTCTTGGTGGCCACCTTACTCTGTTTACGTATTTTTTGTATTGTATTTGTATAATAATTGTCTTCCTAAACTAAAGGAATTAAAACTATTACAGAGGCATAAAAAAGCTTGTGATAGGTATAAAAACTGCATGTTTGTTATTTTGAAATTCCTTTGCCACTTTGGCCGCGGTATGCCTCGAGGTACAACCTCAACTCAAATCTGTTAAAACCATCGCAACCACTTGATGGAAAGTCTAACTTAACTTTCCCGTGCTATTCTTGTCATCGATGCCAACGCATTCCAAGTGAATTACATCGATCGAAGCCGAGGCTGCGATTGCCAGACGTTTACGTTTCGCAACCTCAGCCGGGAATAGCGACCGCTAATTCCGTCAGACGTTTTGCCTCATTGTTCTGCGTGATGTGCTATTTTGGTGTACAGTCAGCATTATCAACATCATTCCGGATTGAAAAAAAATTGTTCTGATTTCAATTTACCATTTTAAGTTAAATGCAGGACAATCCACACAGCAACATCTAGCCCCCAAGCTAAGCAGAGCTTGTGTTATGGGTACTAAATGACTGATATATTTGATACATGAAATTACATAGATCTAGATATTTTTTATCATACATAGATAACACCCAAAACCCCGAAACAAATATTAGAAGATCGTACAAAGATTTTTTTACCGAGGCGGGAATCAAACCCGCAACCTCCAGCGTTGCAGGCGGACCTTCACCCGCCGCACCATATCGGTCGTATCAATCTCGATTCCCTCAGTACTGTCAGTACCAGCATACAGTTGTTAGAAACAAAGAAACAAGTTCACATCCAAACTTTTTAGAAAGCAACTTCAATTGATTCTTTCCAGAATCAATTAGAGCAAAACTCTCTAATTTGAACAGAACAATCGAAAGATTCCTACACCATCGTTAGCTGATCAACGTTAATTGGGGTCAACGCCCCATTATCGAGAATGAGTCATCTTCTTGACCTTAGGATAACCGAGGCCTGATAATAACCCGGAGGCAAAAAATATTAGGTTTTCAAGTGATGTGAAGTAGCTGATAATATCGAACTTGATACTTTAACCATATCAGCTACTGTGAGCTGTAGTGTGCTTTTTGTTCGGAATTTTTTTTGTAAGTTTACCGATTTTTCTTCCAATTGTGAGGGACCTATTTTGATGATTATTTCTTAATATGTATAGATAGAGATTAAAGAAAACTTATATTAATTCACAACCGAAATTTTAAGCTAGAAACAGACTGAGTCGAAGCGGACGCCTCGCGCAATGTTTCCATGCAACTGTTGATCAAAACTACAGAAGCTGTACAAAACAATGCTCCTGATTTAAAACCTGATAAGATAACGTTATCACGGTTTAAATAACTGTTTGTATGATTTGTAACGTACCATTCATAAATGTCGAGATTCGTTTCGTCTTATCCAGTGATGGACAATCAAGCTAGAAGTTTACTTTTACAGAAGATTAAAAAGACTAAGCGAAGAAAACCAAAAAACACTTGTAAATCGTAATTAGTAGGTATTTATTTTCAAATCTGAATTGCATTTCACTAATCGGTCGTAAATGTTTTAAAATTCCTTTTAAGGTTATGAAAATAGATGTTGAGTTCCTATTGTGTTACTTGTTTCTGGACTGGTTTCCGCAACTAGGCCACAGGTGGGCCCTTTTTGCGTGTCGGGTGGGGGGCTGCTAGTCTAACCACCCGATATCCTCCAGGAAAGCCAGCAGCTCGCTGACGCCGGTGCATGCTTCCCTAGGCGTCTTCGGTGTCCCGAGGTAAAGTTGTCTTTAAGACGCTATACTGTTCCTATTATGTATTTTACTTAACTTTAACTATTTGACGATAAATAATCAATAGGCTCAACAATGAAAACTATTCAATACATCCTCCTAACCACTCACACGTCCGGTTGCACTTTCCTCAAACGCCCGAGCCTCGCGGCCAAATATCACGCGAGCGCGTTCCATTATTATTAGGGTGATAAATACACATAAATACGCATTTATTTTAATTATGTGTTCTGATAGCGTGTGTTTAAATATACTAGTATGATGAAATTATTTATAGACTTCGAGGAATCAGGTCTTATGAAGTAACAAGGTCAGCTCTACTCGTTACAAGGAAAATTAACAAAACCACCAACAAACATGGTACCTATACAACCCGATGAAAACTGAAATAGTTCTTAGTTAATAAACATTTGAGTGCTAAATCGTCTAACTACTCTACGTGTTGTAAGCTATGTTTAGTTTATAGGGCCATAATAATAATGCATTTTGCGTCGCGTCGCGTCGCCGGAAATGTCATAATTTTGAATACGGCTTCTTGCAACTTTGCTTAACCAGTAGAGATGCAATGAATAAATTTATGACAGTTTTTTAACTTTTTTATTTACCGTCTTAGAATAATGATACAAAGAAAAAAATTAATAACACTAAAAAAACCACGTATGTTTGTGATAGTAATAATCCAAGAAAGCGGTTCTCCTGGACTCGGCGCGTATCGTCTGAAAGTTACTCTCTGCAACCCTAGTAACCGGCGACTGCTTGAGCCTAGCTTCGCGGCCGGTGATCCACCTTTTGATATATTTTTTACTGTAGGATAGTTATATAATGTTATTTTAAAGTAAAATACCTACTTAATAATAAATGTATTGAACGAATGTATAACTCAAAAACTACTGATCAGATATGTATCTTATTTATATGGGACAACAAATGAGCACTACTTTTCAAATTAATAAACTTAATACTTACCGTCAAAATAATAAAATTGGTTCACCTAGGAAAACATCTCAGGTAACACACATAAAGAGTAAAAACCTATAGTGAAATTGAGAATGTCTTCCTTTTAAACCGACTTCAAAAAAGGATGGAATTTAAAACCTTTTATTTATTTTTATCCATTATTTTCAATTCGGTTGAAAATGGTTCTGCATGAAATGTTCAGTAAAATCTCCGTTTTGTATAGGAAAACAGAACAAAAACATGATGTGCAGAAAGGGGAACGCTAATTGATATTGACACAGGCTGTAAAAGGGGAAAAGGGAAGCCTGGATGGGCTTTTCCGATTTATTGGAAATATTCAGTTTGCTTGAGTGGAAAAGGACTACACAAAATATTGAGGTATATTGTGACATTTACATAATTTATCAGTTGACTTGTTTTGTTATTAACTTAATTTACATTAAATTATTTTTTTGCTTTTATAAGAAAGACTGAGAGATTTTATCTTTAGCAAAGATAAAAGTATGAGTACTTAATTTTAATCTTAATATCTCTTAACAAAAAAAATACATGGGTCTACCGAGTTAACATGTTAATTTTGTTGTTATTCGGCTGGTAGTCTTTTTACTCATGCAAAAACTTCTTTAGGCATCGTAAACTTACAATCAAAAACGTTTTCATATTTGTATTTTTAACGTAAGTGTATATAGTTCAGTGCCAGGCCCTAAAGCACTTACAAAGTCAATGGATCATTAATCAATTGGCAACGATGACTTCATTGAGTCATCACGTCCATCTCATTAGCTCTGACGAAGGTCAGCTAAGTGATAAAGTGAATTTAGTTGGTATCTAATAGCCAATTTTTATAGACTGCTAAATACTGTAGTTGTGAATACTAGAGTTCCTGTTTTGAGGAATGCTTTATTGTACACCAAAGAATATACATTACAAATAGAAAACTACAAGCAGGCTTATCGCTTAGAAGGGATCTATCTATTCCAGATTTTCACACTAGCTAACTTAACGACACACGTAATTGCAGACAGGAGCTGAAGAGAAAATCTATACGATTCCTTATTTAGTAATAGTCCATAAAACTAATACTTTTTTCCGGAACACAATACCGCATCAAAAGACTTCTGAGAGAGAATGCTTTTTTCTGTTTATTGGAGTGAATAAGGAACTACAAGAAAAGAAGGAGTCAACTCTTTGATGAGGTTAGGTTTTACGCTCAATCCAGTAGCAACCACTTAAAAGCTGCACAGAACAGCTCACACGTAAGGAATGCAGCCCTGATTACGAGTTTACAACTAACAAACCACACCAGATGTGACCGGCATTCTTTCATAACAGGGATATAAATACCGCTGGTGGATTCAGCTTTAGGGTAATGATGTCAGAGCCCAGTGGATCCGTTCAATGGGTTAGCTAAACTGTTGAGGCCTTTAGGGCGATTTGTAAGAGTATTTTCACACACCTGCGGAACGCGATCACGAGCAACATGAGGTTAAATGTTAAAACTTGTAGCTTGTAGCTTCTGGCCGCGGCTTTGATTTCAAAGTCAATGGAGATTTTTGGATAAAGCACTGACGACTTTTTGAATACAAGCCTGACATTTAGACACCTGTATATAAATAAAATACTCCAACCATTCAGGAATAATGTAGATCAGTGGATGTTTATTAATCAGACTGTTAGTTGCATAGATTACAAAGTACTACAATACAATCTAGAGACCGGAAGTAATTGGCAACAAAACCGTTCAAGCCGAAACAACAATGATGAAGGCAAAAGTGCAAAGTTGCAAAAGTGGTTGCACTTTTAAGTTTCTCAAATAAGTACATAAGAGAGAGCATCAGGTGCCACTTGAGTCAAATGACTCAATGCCCTGGATTTCGACAAGCCCTGAGGTATTTCGGTTTCATTTCATTCTCAACTCGGTATGTAATTCGGCCCGATTGCATGAAGATTTTGATTCTTGGAAGTTTCGGTAACGCTGTAAGCAAATACTTTGTTACACAAAGCTGCTCTTTATGTATAAGGAGAGAAACTTAAAAATTGCTATAGAATCTCCGTAATATACCAATATCAGTGCGGATATAGCACTAGAGGTCGTGAACGAGTTTCTTGAAATTAGCACTGCGATCTACATTTACATATTCAACCCAGTCCCCTGTTCCATCATGCAAGCAAATTACGCTTTGCTGAATGTCAAAGGGATCTATCTTCGCGAGCATTACAAAGCTATGCTTTACGTACCTAAAGCAAACGAGTATATCAATATTCCGATAGGATTTAACAGCTTTTAGTTATGGGTATAAGACATTGAATCGATATATATATTTTTATAAGGTGTAAGTATCCACTACAAGAGATGCTTTTTTAGTTCTATAGAATTTTAGGAGTGGAAAGGAATGCCAGCGGCTTAGCTATCGTAGGGAGGATTCTCTTCGATAACTGTTCCTAAATTGACGTTTTAAGTTGTTTAATATTTTAGAAACTCATTGAATATGCGAAACCCTGAGTGCGTGTGTAGCTACACTATTCGTAGCGCAGTGTCGTGAGGATATGCCATCAGTCGACATGCAACAAGCCAAATCGCTTGCATGTCGTTGGGACTATTTTATACATTGCACAGAATGGAATTACAAGTGTCGCGATTCAGGTCACAATTGTTTTAGCGAAGCAAAAAGAAATTACCTGAATATAATATTTTCTGGTAGCCTACTTCGCTTCAATGTTGGTAAGGTCCTTCAGCAATCTATTTTAAATGTATTTCAACAAACCCTTCAGAAATTCTGAGTTTGAGTTTGCTTTATGAAATGGAGAACATTTCCCGGAGCGTCTTTTGCACTGCCTCAACAAATCTGCCAAGTCATGTTTTGATATTTTTAACAGACTTCGAAAAAAGGAGCTACAACCGTATTTAGCTTACAACCTTATGAAAGTCGATTTTAATCAAGCCCTTTAAACATTTTAGTCGCAAAAGATTCGGATTTATCCCACAAAACTTAAAAATACAATGTTATTCAAAATTAAAGAATTCATGTTAGTCAATTTTTATTTAGTTACAAAACTAACAACTTATAACACTGTCGAAAATGATAGTTTAATCAAAAATCCGTTGAGTTTTTTAACCGTCTACTGCCAGACGGAAACCAATTGTTTCTAATCATGACATGGACAACTTGCCTTCAGAGGCAGTTATGACCTTCCGAAATTCAATCTATCCAACATGTAACACAATGTAGTAATAATAACATGCAACGGTCAACAAGCAAAGCGTGGAACGTTCAATAGCAATCAGAATGAGCCGTCACGCTGGCTGGAGATATGAGGGGACAATACAGGTGTGAACATAGACGGCGGATTTCTGTTTACAAATGTTTCGGGGAATTGAAAATTATGAACAGTATCAGATTAATACGGCTATTCCGACAGAATAATGTATGGATATTTGTAACAGATGGAATCTGGTTTATGTTAGTATAGCTTCGGCTTCGCCCCGCGGCTTCAACTGCGTGAAAATTTATGAAAAACTTCCACGTCGATAACTACGTCTATTCAAAACTTCAACTCTATCCGTTTAGATGTTTTGCGTGAAGAGGTACAAAGATCCATTCAAACTTTCCTATAAATAGATTATTTCTTTTTTATAACTTTAGTGTGATATTGCGTAAGTCCCCACACACCCCGAGTGTGAGTTGCTAAGAAATGAATTATTATCCCAAAAAAATTTCGTTGCGATAATGTCTTAGATAGAATATAGATTTCGTGCATAATTCAGCGAACAAAAATAGTTAAAGTTACATCGACCTCCAAACAAACAGATCTATATGTAGGTGGCATATTTATTTGACCTCCCTAACCAACAAAATTAGGAAATATAGTAAGTAATGGTAAAGTAATAAGAAAACAGCTGCCACTCAGCGTGTGTCCAGCAAAAAGATATTTAAAAAAATATATTACATAATCATTTGTGTACTCAATATCTATTTCTATTCGCGAGTTGATGTCAAGAAGATTAAATCAAACTATTCAGTGGCAAATCGTTTCACATATTAGAGGCAGCAAGCAAAATAACTTTTCATTCAAACGCTAGCACTAAACGAATCTTTATGTAATTTCAATCCCATACACCTTCCATTCAGAATGCCATGAAAGTAGCTCGGCCATACACGAAGGCCGTGAGACAAAGCAGTGAATAGACTCAATGCAGCCAATCTCACAGCAAGAATTTATAAGCAAAAGTGGAAAAGTGGTAGTAGGTCTTGTTTAAACGAGTGATATCGAGCTAGACTTATTTAGGTAATTTCAATAATCCATAATACAAGAAAGCGTGGGAATTTCAACAGATTCCGTCGACTGAAACATAAAAGTCATAACATTCTGTTAAAAGACAATAAAATTCAATAGTTGAATCCGACTGTCCATACGTTCAAATAAAAAGCTTCAAAAAACCTGATATCCATACGATTGGAACCATACTCCTGGGCAGGTTAACAGTGTAACCGACATGGTGACATCACGGCATGTAAATTAGGAGGGAACCGGTTGATGCCTATATTTTTTATGAACGTTTAGGAAACACATGTCGGATAACATTTGGAATGCTAAATTGAATGGCGCTGGAATTTTGTATCTATGATCGTCTGAATAACCTAAGCAAAAACGCGAATCTGATGAATTGTCCGATAGCTTGGTAAATAGAGATATTGAAAAGATACAAATATACTTTAATTCAGAGGCGAATGATAGAAACTAAGTTTACTTAGAAGTGGAAAATAATACCGAACTACTGATAACATAGATTTAGAAGATGATAATGAGTAGCCGAGGACGTTGAAAGAAATCGCTTCTCTCCCGTTGGTAATTTCCCTTAGTCAACTGACACAACTACGGGCTATGGTAAAGGTAGAATAACAGCGCCTTCTGTTCAAAACAGTTTGCATTATACTAACTTGGGAGAGCCCATAGTAGACGTTCATATAACAAAGCAATGAATACATCAATAAGCCCAAAAGAGCAAATCAAGCAAAGGGACCTAAAAGCCAAATGATGATTGAATGGACTCCCAAATCGTAAATTCAGAACTTATCGAAAAGCCTAATGGACTGAAAGCATCGACTGGTGATTTATAGCTAACGACTTTTTGTAATAGCTAAGGAATAAGTGATGATTAATATTATATCTGCTAATTACTCGTACAGTAACAATAATGAATATTAATCTTTAAGAATGAGACTTTAATGGCGTAAACATGTGTCTCAAACTGAATAATATCTTTCGTCTGTTTTTAATACTTTATTTAAAAGAGTATCCTTAACGTTTTTTCTATTTAATGTTTCCTTTAACTATATTTTTCCTAAATATTATTAGATCCGTACTTTCACACTAATACAGTACTAGGTAACAGACATCCAGCTTTCTGTAACCTTTTCATGAACTAAACAACTGAATTGACTGACGGTAAAGAAATTTGTCAATTCTGGATTGTATAAAACACAAAGTCGGTAAAGAAATTTGTCATTTCTGGATTGTATAAATCACGCAGTCACTTGCACAAGCAAGGTAAATACAAGTCTGAGCCGTTGGTAAGTTGCAGAAACCTAGAAGCGGGCGATGACATCACCTGGTACAAAAATACGGCGGTTAAGGACCGGTTCCGCGTGCAGCGAGCGAGGTGTCCTGTCCTGGTTACTCGAAGGATACGAGGCGTAAAACGTCTCAGAGAGACAAGATAGCAATTCTTTCATTCATCTCGTAAAGATCATTTGAAAGTTAGTGACGGGGGAATTGAATTGAAAAGTAATTGAAAGGTTCTTGGGTCGGTGATTTAAACGTGCAGATCTTTTTGCTCTGGGCTTCCATTTCATAAGAAAATTAAATAGAGGAGGTAATTGATTATTTATTAGTAGTGCAGTATAAGGACCTCTCTCTTTTAATTTATTAGTTTTGTAGATTAGACGTGCTTTTCAGTGGAATCAGAGACAAACGAGGCGAACATTTGCCGTGCTTGGTAGTGTTTAAGTTTTGAGACTGTTAAGCTATTCCTTAGTGTTTTACTTCATAGTCCTTTGAGTAGTCCCTACTAAATAGTTTTATTCACTCTTCGTTACATCATCTGAGGCATTCTGAGATCATATTTAGAGATATTGAGATCACCAAACTTTATGGGTTTTTTCATATCCTCCCTTTAATTTTTTTATTACTTGTAGCTTGAAGTTCGTTTTACGTTCTCTTATTAGGGTAATAGCGGGTACGGCGCCGATAGCGAGAGAAAACGCGTCATTGAGATAGTAAACAATGTCGCTGAGTTTATTGGAAAAGCTGACTCGAGAGCTCTACTTTGTATTTTGTTGGAAGATCGTGATTTTCGTGTTAGAGCTTCAATACTTTAGGCTCGTACTTTGAGCACAAGGCTCTAGCAAAATCAAGATTTAGCAAGACTACCGATATAATCTAATGCATTCAATAGACTTACTTGCCTACCACAAAGGTGTCTAAAAAGCATGCGGTCCACCTGATTTAAAGTTACCTTGGACCTCTGACGTATCAGAGTCATTACACGGTATCCTATTAATCAAATACTTTAAGATTCCTTTTTTGTAAGAACCCATACGATATCCCCAGGGAGGAGTAGGGCAAATAAGACCCTAGCAAGGTACGACTACGACGACAAGGTATCGAATATAAGAAAAGAAATAATGCTGGACAATTCGCTCAGGCAGGATCTAGGCCCCAAGCTAAGCAGAGCTTGAGTTTTGAGTACTAGATAACTATATAGATACTGTAACTAATCCATAAACGGGAGACCGTTATAAGCAAGAATCAAACCGGCTTCGCCATTGAGCCGAGCCAAGAGATTGGCAAAGTCAATTGGATTTTATCTGCCTCTATATCGGTTAATTAACCTTTCTGCGGGTATTACTTTTCGTATTATTTGACGATTTGGGCGTAATGGCTGATCTTTGGAGAACGGCGATTTTGTAGTCAATGGAAAGGCCAGAGTTAAAAGTATATTTGTCTAGATCAAGGTGCAATGCAAAAACCTTTGTATATTTAGGGTATGAGACTTGCACCTTTTTTACGTTTTTTATATAACTTTTTTTTAGAGGTGTGTCTTCGGGAGTAACCATCTGAACAAAGACACACTCGACTGAAGCAAATAGGTACACCACGTTCACGCACTCAATATATTTTTAATTTTTGGCTAAAGTAAAATTACTTTATTTCTATTTTTATTATTTTAGCAATTTCTGGGATTTAGTTAATTTAATGATAATTACACTCGAGAGCATAGAAATCGCACATCCCATACATTTTCCTACATTTTCTTTTTGAACCTTATTTTTTTAAAAAATAAAGTTTGTTTGCAATTATAACTTAAATTAAATTAAAGTACACACTGTTAGCTTCCTAAAAACCCATAATGTCTAGCCTTGACCTTCGAAATCATAACAATGGCAATTTAACAACAGAATGGCCTAAATTAGCTCGTTTCAGGTAGCTCGGTTTGTGGGACTTTGAGCAGGTATAAAAGGTTAAAAAAACAATAAATTTGTGATTTTTACGATTTATTAATACAAGGTATTGCCTCCCCTAGCCTTAATAACAGCTTCCATTCGATGTTTCATTGAAGAAATCAATTTTTTTACGAAATCCTGCGGTATGCTGTCCCATTCTTCCTTGATCGCGGTTTGGAGCTCTCTGAGACTCGTAGGCGCTGCGTTTCTGGCTCTTACTCGTTTCTTTAGTTCGTCCCATAAGTGCTCAATGGGATTGAGATCTGGGCTTTGAGCAGGCCACGCCATAACGGTTACTTCAACCTCCTCCAAGTACTGGCGGACTATAGCAGCGGTGTGTGGTCTAGCGTTATCCTGCATAAAAACGAAATTTTCGCCGATAAATCCCGAAAAGGGCACAACATGTTCTTCCAGGATCTCCTCGACGTAACGTTGAGAAGTTAATCCACCCGATCGACGGTCGGTATCGGGCCCTGTGATGAAGACAAGTTCAGTTTTCGCTTTCAGTGAAATGCTTCCCCAGAACATACAGGAACCACCGCCGTATGCGACCCGTTCGGAGATGCAGCATTGAGCGAAACGCTCACCAGATCTTCGGTAGACTCTACCACGTCCGTCGTTACCATGGAGACACATCCTACACTCGTCAGAGAAGAGGACTGCCTGACATTGACCCATAGTCCAATTAACGTGATTTCGAGCAAACTGAAGGCGTGCTTGTCTGTGCGCTGGGGTCAATTTGGGGCCAGTTGCTGGTCTGTGCGCTGTCAGGCCTCCTTCGGCTAGTCTTCTTCTGACCGTCCACCGACTGACTTCCACTTCTCTAACTTCCTGGAGCTGCTGTCCGAGTTGAACTGCATTCAACCGGCGATTTCGTAGTGATGTATTCACAAGAAAACGGTCATCGCGCTGTGTTGTCGCACGTTTTCGGCCTGTTCCTGGTCTCCTGGTATAGCCACCAGTTTGCTGATATCGCTGGTATACACGTCGGACAGCATATCTGCTCAAATTTAATTGACGAGCCACTTGACTTTGGTTCTGTCCAGCTTCGATTAGTGCAACCACTTGAGACGCTGCTTCCGGTGTGGTGTCCATTTTCTTGTTTGGAGTGATGACGTATTCGTTAAAGGACCTTTCTGACTGAGAGTTGGTATGCAAATGATGTCATTTCAATCATCCCTTATCAATTTATACCTGCTCAAAGTCCCACAAACCGAGCTACCTGAAACGAGCAAATTTAGGCCACTCTATTGTTAAGTTGCCATTGTTATGATTTTGATGGTCAAGGCTAGACATTATGGATTTTTAGGAAGCTAACAGTGTGTACTTTAATTTAATTCAAGTTATATTTGCAACCAAACCTTAATATAAAAAATAATAAGGGTCAAAATGAAACTGTAGGGGGTGTGCGATTTCTATGCTCTCGAGTTTATATGGTAGAGCGGGGTTCTCCTAATAATTATTTTATATTATATATATATTAAAAATATATTTTTTTATACTTAAATGAGAACCCCAACCGCTGTTATTAACCGTAATAAAAGACCTGTGTTCACTTTTTACTATTTTTATTCAAAGGAAAAGATCTAAGCCTCATGGACATTACTCATTTTTGTTATAGGCCACCGTTTCCGAAGTATAAGAGAATAGCTCATGACGGGAAACCTGCATAATGACCATAAAATTTCAGTTGGGTCGTAAAAGCTATGACCTCATGCAGTGCTCATGCTAGGGGTAATAAAATGGAGTCAGCAGCAAGGAAATGATTTATTAGCTAAGTAGCTGAGAAGTAACCTATGAGATGTATGTCAAGAGGCAGTGTAAATCTTCTGTTACGGCGTTGGGGTCATAGAAGGTCAAATTCGTCAGTCAGTTCAGTAGACATTATAATGTGGCGTCCTTAAAAAGATATTATCAGACTTCAAATTCTTTAGTCTAAATTGAACATTATCAATGTAGTCGAGAAGTCAATAAAATACCGACGCAATGTTAAGGATAACTCAAAAATTACTGGTCAGACCTTGATCAAATTTATAAGTGTCTACATGAGAAGCACCGCAGCACATCTATTAAAACACTCATAAAACTCAGTCACTAAGATATAACACACATAAGATAATAGTCAAACTAAGCTCCTAATAACCTAACCTTCTTTTTTTAAGTTCTTTAAAATAAAAGCGCTAAACAACAGTTTGAATGCCCACGACGCATGCCCAAGTAAGTTTACGTGGTAGTGCGACGCGGCGCCCTCCTTTGTCGCACCGCATGGCAGGAATGCCTTTTGCTTACGATTTTTCCCAATGTTAAAGAGGCCTGCCTTGTCTTTTCCAATTTCGGAGGACCAGGACAGATGATAGCCGTGTTAATTAAATGATCTTCACTTTTTTGCGGTCTTCATCTATACTCAAGACTTTCTTCGCAACACTCTAACAGGAACTAGCATTCACGATGTGTGATTCACACTCTGTAATTTCGTGTCTGATGATGAAATCACGGAGCCTTTTCTATAACCCACTCACACAGAGAAATAAAACTATCTTAGTTATTAACACTAAAACCAATAATATCAGGGTATTAACTTTAATTTCCTTAAATTTCCTGTGAGTGAAGAGATAAAGATAATGGATGAATGATGTTAAATATCCCGTTGTTAATGATCACAGTTCTCTAAGCTTTCAACAAATTGGCATCTCCACAATTTACAAGCGGTGATGCAATTAAAGTGGAAGTTCGTCGAACCTGCATGCCGAGGCGTCCACAGCTTCCGGTGTGGTGTAGCAGTACGACCGGTGTTCTGTCGCCATAATAAGGCTCGAGTGGTTTCTAATAGGACCTTTAGGAAGTTCGACGACATAAATAGCCTATTAAATAGACTAGCATAAAATAGCGATTGACCTTTTTCATTTCACCTTTTTCGTCCCGCGTTTTCACAAAGGTTTCTTCCGAATTAAGACCCTATCTTTGGCTACCTTCCACATATCTTCAGTGTTTTTGAAACTGCCCTTACTTTCCAATGCTTATATCAGTATTGGATAACCCTAGTTTCTAGTCTAGATGAAATACAACAAACTACTAATCTATATATATAAAAATCAATTGCTGTTCGTTAGTCTCGCTAAAACTCGAGAACGGCTGAACGGATTTATCTTATCTTGGTCTTGAAATGTTCGTGGAGGTCTAGGGAAGGTTTAAAAGGTGAAAAAAATCGAATTGCCGGGAAAACCCCATATGAGGCAGTACGAAGTCTGCGGGGTCAGCTAGTTTGTCATAAAAACTATCGATCTAGCGAATGATTTTACCAATGAGCCTAACAAACGCTATCCTTATTTTTTGTCATTCAATATCCGATTGACTAATCAAGAGTTTTTGTACATCATTGGTCAATAGGTAATCTAATGATAGCTTGCTTTTTTGTGAACATCTGCTGATGAACACAAATTTGAATGAGTTTGTAAGCGTAATCTAAGCGACAGATTTCCGATTCTTTTTACACATCTTATATGATAACACGCAACCAAGGTAATTAAAGCTTAAACATCCATTAGGATTATGGATGTGACACATATCTTAACCAGGTCCTACATACCCAAACCCTCAACAAGCACTTTCCAGTCAAGTGCTAAGCAAACCATAAATAAAGCCAAACAACCATCACTCCGAAACAGGCTGACACCGGAGTTGTTTATAACACTTGAACAGTGTCAAGGCAGTATACAGAGTATAGCCATATTGGTCATTTTGTTTGCATTCTCGCGTATTGATCGGTCCTTACGGTACTGAACGGTAGGGGGGAGAGAAGAAGAATGCGTTCTTCGCATTCAATTGCAACTCTAGGAGAATCACAGTGTGACAATTTCGGACATTGGTCAAGAAAGGATCGTTTGTTTGAGTACATCTTGGGCCATTCCACTATATTAATCACTTCGCCCTTTAAAAAAGAAACTACATATGGAGGGGCGTGTGTCTAAGTGTAAAGGTTGAAAATATTCTATCAATCTCTCTGCGCAAGTAGCACGACACCTTTGCACCGCACACATTGTAATTTCTTTCAACTTTTGAGGATTCTGCCATTCCTAAATGCCAAATCGGCAACTGATATTACGTGACAATGTGGTGGGTGAGTCATGGCCCCAAAATTAACGGCAAGGTCCAAAAAAGTTGCCCAGACGTTTTGGTGGAACAGGAAATCTATAAAACACTTGTGTTCTCTTTTCTTAAAGGTACTCTGTTGTAATTGCTTGGAAAACTCGGTCAGCCGATGCTGGGATGCCGATGCATCCAGTTCCAAACCTGAGCTTTCTTTACCAACTTTCGTCTGACCACAACCTCACATGACGTTAAGTGTCGATGTGGCTAACGATGGGAATAGTTATCACGAAGGTATAGAAGACATCCTAATAACTATTAAAGTAAACAGAGGTCCGAGCAATAAATAAAACTCATTCTATAAACAATATCCCTTAATCAATCTTAGCCCTGTCCAAAGACAGAATACCATTTGAACAGCAACAGATGGCAACATCAGACAAGAAACCAGATAAAGCAAAGGCTCAAGCCTCAGCGATAGCAATCAATCCCACTTAGAATTGCTAAAACAAATATATTACTGTCCATCTGGCCTTTCGAAAGCTGGATAACGGTAGCTCTAACAAGCATCACACTAATATATTAGATACGAAGTTTGGATGGATGTTTGTATCTCTTTACGCCACGGAGCGGACTGAGAAAACGAAGAAGAAAGAGTAGCTCTTAGCCTGGAAACAAACAGGTATATTTTTCAACCGCTTTCAAAAAGGAGGACGTCCGTATTTTTGTAATGATAAACTCTGAACTTTTTCTTGGTGAACCGATTTTGATGTTTTTTTTATTTGAAAGTTGGTGCTTCGCATAATGTGTTCCTATATAAATATACTAGCGACCCTCCCCGGCTTTGCACGGTTTTATTATACGTATAAACCTTCCTCTTGAATCACTCTATCTATTAAAAAAACCACATTAAAATCCCGTTGCGCTGTTTTAAAGATTTAAGCGTTCAAAGGGACATAGGGAAATAGGGACAGAGAAATCGACTTTGTTTTATAGTATGTAGTGATTAAAAATATGTTACTTGATCAGACCAGTAGTTTTCTAGTTATCCTTAATAATGAATATTTTTATGACTTTGACTAATTTAATTAAAAAATAATTTAAAGTCGGTTCATAATTTTGTGAAATACGTCAAATCATTTATCCCATAGCTCCCATGGTACGGAAATAACTTTCAAACGTTTCGTGTAGAAGCAAAGCGAGCGAAGCCGCAAGCAAAAACTAAGTAAAGTATAAGTAACAGATTGCAATCGTGGAAATGCCATAATAGTAAAACGCTAATAGAGCAATCAATACTTGCTAACTGATCTTGGGTTTACTCATTAATTAGTAAATGAGGAAATATTTAAACTTTACGATCAAAGCTCGTTTAGAAAGCTTAGATTTAATTGTTGAGCTGACCTTGAATGCTTCTTACTTATTTGTACTTTATTTCAGTGTATTGTACGTTTTAAATATATATTATCTCCTTTTTAGTCTTTATTGCACACACACAAGATAATACAAAAGTTTACAAATAATGGACATGTATAAAGGCGAGCTTAACCCTAAAAGAGTTTTCTTACAGCAAACCATGAAAGAGTATTAGTATCTCCTTTTTGTATAATTTATGACTAAGTAACTACTACTATTTACTTTTTTAATTCATTTAAAATGTGTTAATGTAACTTTGTTAGCAAATCAATGTTATATGTATGATTGCAAAACCAGTCTTATTAAAGAAAAAATAAAGATTTTAATTTTACCCGGTTTAACCGATTTGATGATTCTGTTTTAAATTGAAAGTTGGTACTTATCATGTATTTATATGTACTGTACTGTGAATGTATACATCAAAATCTGACCAGTAAATAGTTTTAATAATTATTATCCCTAAATAGGTAACGCATTAAATTTGAAGTAGATTTTTAGTTTTTGTAAAAATACTTTAATGATCAAGCGAGCTTTTCTGAAGCGAAGCTCGATCTTGATTATACAGCCTTCACCGAAGAGAGTTTACTTGTAGTAGGTACGTACAAACACGGACTATTCGCACAATAACTTTAGAGGTAAAACAGAAAAAACACACCGTCTTGCATTCTACCCTAAACATGTCTCATCATTATCTTCAGAGTAATCAACATCAGCAACATTGATCTACCAGGGATAGCTAGGTAGGTACCTAGGTAGGTAAGGGTAGGGAGGGACTCAGGCTCTCTTCGGTGAAGGCTGTATAATCAAGATCGAGCTTCGCTTCAGAAAAGCTCGCTTGATCATTAAATTATACAGCCTTCACCTTCAGAGAGTTTACTTGTAGATGTTTAGAGACTGATCTATGTTGCGAAGAGTACACGGAAAAAAATAACACTACAAATTTTCTTTTACTAAGACTACCATTATTCTCAAAAATATTGTTTAAATACGAGACCATATTATCTTAACTTTAAACATTATTCTTAAACCAAATAACACACTTTTATTGCATTAATAATAATTTATTCTCAGGAAATTATCTAAAACCAAGAATTTGATGCTTGAGTTAATACTTTTTTGTATTAGATCAAGAAATGACTCATTTCTTAACCAAAGAACAGTACCCGCATGGCTTTTAGGAATAAAATATTCTTCGTTTAAGAATTTTCGATTCTAGATAAACATTAAATTATGAACTATCAGGTGCAAGATAATTATTTTCTTATTATTAGAATAATTATTACAAGAAGAATAAAAGTTCCTTACATGAAGAATAATATTCTTCAAATGGATGAGCATGTAAATATTCTTTAATGGAGCACATGTTTCTTCATAAAATAATAACCAGAAACTTAGCTTGAGCATGATATTCTTGAAAATAAGGGAAAACAAACTCTCAAGTTAAGAATATGTCAAGTCTTTCAATAAGAATTAGTATTGTCCAAATAAGATGTTCACAGTCTTATGTAAAGAATCACCTAATGTCTTAAGTCAAAACCATATAATTTCTAGTAACAAAGAAAACGATTCTTCATTGCAGAATATATTTTGAGAATGCCAATGGTCATATTAAGATTGCGAAACTCTTGCTTGAAGAATCGCTATACTTTTACCAAACCAATAGTTTACTCGGCTTAAGTGAAAAAGAGACTTGATCGGAGATATTTTTGTAGTTTCAAACGAAGTTGCTGATTCTTTATGAAAGAATAACTATATATTTAGGTTAAGTAAAATTTTTCTTGAAATTAAGAGAACCCAAGCACTCACGTTAAGAATGTGGCAAGTCTTCCAATAACAATCAGTATTGTATAAATAAGATGTTCAAAGTCTTAACTAAAGAATCACATAATTTCTTAAGCCAAAACAATATAATTTTCTAGTAAAGAAAACGATTCTTCATTGCTGAATACCTATATTTTGAGAATGCCATGGTCATATTAAGATTGCGAAAATCTTTCATGAAGAACCGCTATACTTGAACCAAAACAATATTATACTTACTCGGCTTAAGTGAAAAAAATACTTGAAGATATTTTTGTAGTATAAATCGAAGTTGCTATGAAAGAATCAGCTGTAACTTAGCGGAGATTAAAAAAACTATAATAAATAGGGATCATCAGAGTCAGAAGTTGTTTACTTACCTATAGGTACCTTCTTATTGGTATATAGGTTATTATACAACTTCTGACTCCAGATCAGCTTGGCGGTACTAGAATTATTGTATTGTCATCCGCCTATCACACATATTATTTAGAATTTACATAATGTAAATATTCGTTGTTAATAAAATTAATTGTTAACTATCTAAAATTTCAAATCGATAGGACCATTATAAAAGGATAATTATATAATATCCTACCTATTCTAGGTATAGGGGAAGGTTGCTATGCTATGAATGGACCACAATACAATACAATACAAATAGGTACTCTTTATTGTACACCACAGTAAAGAAAAACAAAACAATTAAAATCCTATACAAAAAAGTTGCACAATGGGCGGCCTTATCGCTAAGAGCGATTTTTGGACCACATAACTTTACGAACCCGTATTTCAAAAAATATGAGTGGTAATTAAAATTAGTCATTCATATAAAATGCAAACGGTTTATTAACTAATTTAAATCTTAGTAGGTATCTTTATTTACTATCATCAAAAGCACAAACAGTACGAGCTAACATTTTCCGATATAAACGAAGAAAAGTAAATCTTTAGCTTTGCCTTCTTTGGACCATGGGACATGAAGTAGTCCTGAGTTAAAATATAAGATTTTGACTGTCGTAGAAACATTTGGGTTAGGGTACATCTCCTCCTCATCGTCCTTAGTGTCCTTACCCACGTCACTCCTCACCACGTGTCGCAGTGTGACTGGGGTGAGAGGGGGAACTACTGACTGAGTCACCAGACTTATTTCGATTAGTTTGTAGTTGTGGCTAGCTTACACAGTTTTGGAAATACCATAAGAATAAGAACAGACTAGAAGGGAAACTTCGCTCCGAACGCGCTCAAGGTCACGATATTAGCCTACGCGATTCTGCACGTTAAACGTGCAGTAGGGCTGTCACAGCCGGCGACGCTGCACGCGGATTTTAATATTTGTGTAGGTTAGGTACCTACCTCTATAATATGACGTCATGGTAAAGTTATTGTGGTGTGATCGGTTGTAACAATAAAAGATAATGCATATTATATGATAATACATACCCTATGTAAGTAATATTTTCTAAATATTATTGTGTTTTAGTAGGTTCCTATCTAACTAATTAGGTAGGTACCTAATCAAAGGAATGTGAACATCGTTCGTTGACCTTTTCTCACTCGCCTCGCCTCGCGACGACGGCGCGGCGGCGGCGGGGCGCGGCGGTACAATGCAATAGCAACCCTGGCAAAACGCCTGGACGACAGAGGGGCGTAACGAGGTGAAGGGGGAAGTAGGTATATAAATGGCGGCGTTTGGGACTAGATCAAAGAAGACTCCTTTCTACGTAGTTATTATTTATTCTTATGGAAATACCTTGGTGGTCCAATGAAAACACTGGTCCAATGATCGCAACCGCAACCTTCCACTAGGCAAAATTTAATACTCTTTTTGGAAATTGGATTCCTTTTAGGCTGTACAGTGTACAGGTGTAGGTAGTGAGAAAGAATTTTCCTACCTACAGTTATAGGATACATTATAAAATTCTAGTATCTCTTATGGGGTTATAAAGAGCTCGAATGTAAAACAAACACGATTATATTATTATTATGTACCTACTACGTGCCACGACGTAGGTACCTATACCGTGTGTGCGGTGCTTGTAAGCACGTACTATCTATGTGTACACTTACTTCTGAAACTTAATGGTAGGTAGGTAGTAGAAAATCTTTACACATAACATGCATAATTATCTAAATTTCTTATGAGAAATAATAGTTATTGATCGAGGCTCAATCACGCCATAAAGCGTTCACAGATACAACGAGATCGAAGCCACGGTTGGCCAACCGTGGCTAGTTAGTATAGTATAGATTGAATAAGTTAAAGTAGGTAGATTAGGTTTATGTAAAGTAGCCCTGTTTACAGAACGTGGGCCACTGGCGCGGGCGGCTCACTTGTGTGATGGCGATTATTCTCTGGCGGGCGAGGGCAACTCAAGTAGAATCCATCATGAAGACACAGAATAGATTAAGAAATGAACAAATTATTATACTATACCATCCGAAGTAGGTAGATCCGTTCACATGCAAAGTTTCAAATCGATAAGAACTTTACAAGTAGGTAGGTAACTAGATTAAAAATCAGACTACCGATTAAAATCGACTTCTTAGATTTGAAAACACAGATTTTTAGGTATATGTATAGGATTGGTACATAGGTAGTAAGTACATACTTAGTAGGTTAGGTACCTACTAGGTAGGTACGGATACGTAGTAGGTGTAGGTAGGTAGGTACGATTGCGTCGAACTCTGTCTGTCACTCATCGTCTCATCGCCCTTGAATCTGCATGGTCAGTTTGTATGGAAAACAATTAAGTAGGTACCTACCTATATTCCCCCATGCCATAGGTAAGGTAGGTAAGTACTTATACCCTACCTACCATTTTAGCATTGATTGACTTAAGTAAAACTTTTATCTAATAAGCATTTAGCCGACTTTTATTTATTTTAATTAAGTTCCATTGTCGGTCTATCAGCGTTGGTGTAGATTTTCACCTGAGTATAGCGGGTTCCAGGTAGGTAGGTACCTACACTACCTACTTATCGCCGCCGTACCGAGGTAGGTGTGGCGATACCTGGAACCCGCAACGAAACGGAAAAACGTGGTTGACAGAGGAAAGTACTACCTAGCAGCAGCAGTAGGTAGTCGGCCTACTGCTTTTGAGGCTGTTCTGCGTGGTGATTGCCTATATCTGTGGCAATTAAAAGTTTCAAAAAATAGGTATTATCCACCTAGGTAGGTAAGTAATTCTAACAAGGACCAGCGATCACGTATCTTGTCGCTGTCATTTTTTGGAACGCTACCTAAGTATTATTTTCTATACTTATAGGTAGGTACTCTGAGTGCATACTTAGGTACTTACCTACCTGCTACCTAGGTAGTTTTACAATCGAAGTTTCTATCCGTTCTTTGTTGAAACATCTTTATAAGTAGGTAGGTATTCGATCTGTCGTCTGAGGGTAGGTACCTATTTTGTAGGTACCTACTACTTACCTACTTAATAATTGTTCAAAATCATGTCGAATATCTATTTTGTCTGAGGTCGACATTTATTGGCAATATGCGACTAGGTTTTGATTGCACAAGATCACACAAGATCCAGCATAATCAATGATAATACCTACCTGTAGGTACACAATCACCTGAATCATCCAGCCGCGCCGCGGCCGCCCGCATACCTACTTACCTAGATGTAAACCTAAATGACCTAAAGATGTCCTAACTTTGTCGTCGTCGTCTAACGGCGGCGTCTTGTCGTGTAAGAATTTAAGTCTTAAAATTTGTAGCATTATTCTCAATCTGAGTAATCGATTCTCGGTATTTTCCGGAACAGACACCACTTGTCATAACTTGTTTTGTCATGTAAGAATTGATGTCTTGAATTCTGAGTACATAACGCGTCCTTCCGGCCAGTGTTCCGACCTTTCGGAAATTTTCCCTAGATTTAGGGTATTTTGGCATGTTTAAGGGATTTTTGGGGTATAAATTATTTAGGCGAATTTTGAGGAGAATAATAATAACTACCTATTCAGGGGATTTTTCAGGAAGTTTTTAATGTCGGTTCGCAAAAGAATTGAATTGCGAACTAAATAGGCTTACATCGACTTAACATAATGACATAAAGCGTCAGGCTTCTGTGATATTTACATATGAAAGAAAACATGAGAGCAATAGTTATTTTCACCTGTATTTTCATTTTATTTCTGAAAAATATGTTTAGGGGAAAACGTTTTGAAAAGTACCTAGTTTAGAGGAATTTTACGAGAAGTTCGGGGAAAATCAAAAACTGAGAGTGGCATCACTGTTTCCAGCTTCCTTCCGCCGCCCTGCGCACTGCGTGCGTTGCGCTCACGCCATTTTGTGATTGTGACTCGACTTGTAATTAGTGATGTTATATTAGGGTCAATTTTCCATATTCATGTTATTGAATATATCGCTTTGAAGATATTACGATACCATACCTATTACAAAATATTAGTTTGATATTAGTTTAATAATAGTGAACCTATTCATTATTTACGATACCAAATACAATATTATACTGTACCTGTTCAAGTTTATACCGAGATAAAATCTTTTTTTGTTTGTTTAGAAAAATAACTAGTTGCGCCCCGCGGTTTCGCCCGCTTGAAAATTTATTTGTCAAATTTCAGAAATTTATTCCACGCCTCCTAGGGGTAGTTTCTTAAAAATAAAAAAAACGTGTTTAATTATTTACTTTATAATTTATTTATACCGAGTTTTGAGTGAATCGAACCAAGGAAAAATTATTTTCCATACAAACTTTACCACCTCCTCAGAGGTTAAAATTTCCAAATTTGAATAGCCTATGTCCTATTCTAGGTCCTAAACTATTTATATACCAAATGTCATTTAAGTAACTTAAGTACCTAATTAAAAAATTACTTATAAGAAACATTCACACAGACTTTCGCATTTATTATTAATTATTATACCTACATAATAGTAAGAAGTGATAAATTTTCCCTCATACTTAAACAGGCTTAGGTATGTTCAATAGGTAGGTACGTAACCCGCCCACCATTGGTATTTCCACTAATCGTATCGTAGATAGGTAGGTAGGTACATCCAAAACAAAAATCGAAACGCACTGGTGCTGGCGCGGCGCTGCAGCGTAAAGGCGCGGTGTAGCAGCGCCGCGCGCGGACTGTATTCTGGGAGGTTATTCATGCCACCACGACATCCAAAATAAAAAGTTTATGACACTAGCTAACACTGACACTGGCAGAGTCGTAGAGAAAAGCAAGCGGACAACTCTGGACACACGTACATTTAAACGGGCTCGCCCCTCTTCACACAAGACCACCGGAAGTAAGACCATGCTGGAGACCCCTGCCCAGAGAGCTGGAGCTTTCGGAAGACCTTTCCCCAGACCATCGTAGCCAACCGGTTAACGAACAGCTTCCGAGTAGCCTGCATGGCTCTCGAAGCGATATCACATGACTCGAGAGAAACTTCTCTCGACGACGTTGACGCCAGAAAATGAACCTTAGTTCGATTCTTACTTGCATTTCACACAGAGTCGAAATGTTGAAGACCACTTGATGAAAAGCAAGCGGCGCCACTCAATAAGAAGTTGAAATTGAAGTTGATTTGTGCTACTAAACTAAGAATAGCTAGCTATTATTTCAGTCATAAACTCGCTTTTCACTTAACTTTACACTTAGAAACAAACTAAAGCACTTATTATAAATAAAACAAACAAAACACCATTCCAAACAAAACATAAACAAAGAACAAACTCTGCAACGGAATGGCAACACAGCGGCGATCCTAATCTATGAGCATAAAATATAATACTTTATACCTTTTACTCAAAGATAATACGAATACGAAATAACAGGGTAACGGAACGGGAACGCCGTGGCCGCGCGCGTAATAGGTACGTAGAAAATATTAGGTAGATGGTATTAGTCGTTCTCTCGCTGCACAGCGCGTAATAGGTATCTCACGTAATCGTATTATGTATGGTATTAGCTAATATAATAATATTCAGTCGCTCGCTCGCCATAGTCGCCACTGCGCCTACGCGTGAAGTGAATGTCTCTGATGTTTGACTATTATTCGATAATATAATACTGTAGTTTCACGTACCTATTATGATTATCTGGGTCCTCGTATTATGTTCCGTATACCTATTACGATTATATTAGTTACACCACTACTTGTAATTGTGTTGTGTTGTGACGCTCATTCTGATTTCTTTCTGCGTGTGTCTTGCTGAGTGAGTGTTGATTTGTGTTATTAGAGTTAAATTCCTTGTTTTAAGAATGGAGGAACTTTTAGCCTCGTGGGAAATCTCTCCAGAAGTGATAAAAAACTTCACTGGTAAGTACGCCATCACGAGTTTTTGTAATACCTACGTATTAGGTCATAGATTTCGCCTGTATTTAGTTATCCTATTATTATTACATACGCGAAAGTTTGTAAGTATGGATTGATGGATGGATGGATGTTTGTTACTCTTTCACGCAAAAACTACTGAACGGGTATGGATAATGGAATTGTTTTCTGTAATCTAGCAATTGCTTGTATTCAATTACACAACTAAGTTAGTTCCACTTAGCTGGCATAGTTTGCGGTGGACGCACATGTATGAAAAACTGGCTCAACTATGCGAGCTAAGCTAAACTAACTTAGTTTAGCCGGCGGTGGACGTTCGGCTTTAAGATCTGGTTACTTTTTATTTTTCACTTATGAATTTACATTTTCATGGCTAAATAATAATTTAAATTAAAAAGACAATCTTTCTTTTTCTTTTTGTATATGTATGTATGTACAAGGATAATATGTATTATGTATTTCAGATAACTGTATAACAACTGAACATCTAAAAGATGTAATTGAAGGCGACCTACTAAAAGAACTAGTGCCTTCAATCGGCCCACGAATAACTATTAAAAACAAAATTCAAGAATATCTCACTTCAGTGGTATGTACATATTATAATCATCAGTCCAAAGTTCACTGCTGGACATAGGTCTCCCTTTACATTTCCAGGAAAAACAATTCTTAGCCCTCTCCATCCGCAGATGTCCCATGGTCTTAAGAATGTCATAAGTCCATGCTCCTCGTACATATTATTATTCTATTTTTTCTCCGCTGCTACAGTAAGGCTGTGGCCTCATCACCACACTATGGGGAGCCACCACCGTAAAACAGAGAGGTGGTTCAGGGTGATTTGTTATTACATTTATTTGGAGAGGCCGAACAGTAGCCATAGATACAGGCAATGGGTATAATTAATGTGGAATTTATTTTTCAGACTGATACCATATCAAAATCGACTGATGACTTTGCCTCTATAAATGAATTAGACAATATAAGTATTGATGAGGTATTTGTGTCGAAGCCTGTCCTACCACATTTTGAATTAAAAACTCTTTTGATGACCTCACCATGTGGAAAGTCCATATTGAAATTCTATGATGTTAATAAAAACTTGAACAACAAACATAGGAACCAGTTAACTGAAATAATAATTCGGCATATATATACATACATTGTGAATAAGTGAGTATGACATGTACCTACAGCATTATTAAAGCATTTATATAGGCAGTCTTTTTGATCACACTCTGAGGACAAAATCTGAATGGCTATAGTTGTGTAAAATAATTGTTCTTATTTTTATAAAAATTCAGATGTTTAGATTTTGCTCTCAGATTGCGATCGAAAAGACACCTGTATACCTAGCCGAGGCTACTGGTCTTATGATACGACGACCGATGTGGCGCGGTGGGCGAAGTTCCACCTGCGATGCAAGAGTTTGCGGGTTCGATTCCCGCCTCGGAACAAATTTATGTAAAATTTGTTCCGTTGGTCGTTGTTTTTCATGTATAATAAAAATATCTATCTACATAAATAATGTAATAAATATATCAGTTATCTAGTAGTCATAACAAGCTTTGAGTAGCTTACTTTGGGGCTAAATGGTGCTGTGTGGATTGTCCAGCATTATTATAATTTCATTTATTAGTTCTTGTTAAAAACTATTACCTATTATGATTAGGTGTCATTATTGTTTACTTTTTACAGCCACATTACTCATGAAGATTACAATGTTATTACTGCCAAAATAATTACATTATTTCCGGCAGAAAACATAGGTACCTATTTTGTACCTGCTATTAAAAAACGCGAGTCTATTAGTGGGAAACCTGTATTTGCCAGAGGCAAATTAGTAGATAAAGTGAGAAATATTCTGTACAAATCTGGGGAACGCAAAAGAAAGCTAACTGCAGAAAAAGAAAATGATAACTCTGATCAAATTAAAAAAGCATTGCAGGAATTGAAAGGTTTTTCACATGTTTTATTTTCGTAGGATCAAAAGTTAACCTGCTATTTATTTGTTATTTTTAATTTGTAGAATCATGAAGTCGCTAGATTAGTTTTGACTGGTATCATTTTGCATTCAAAGTAGACTTAGACAAAGTAGACCGTTTTTATGCTTATTATTTATTTACTTACGACTCGCCCCGGCTTCGCCCGGATGTTATTAAGAATATGGTTTCCTTGTTAGAATTCGGAACCCTAAAACAGAAGGTGAAAAACAATACGAACCTTTGCATTTTTCCACTCGTGCGAAGCCGGGGCAGGTCGCTAGTTTCAGATTTGCACGCCCTTTCGCAACAAACACTATAGGTAGGTAGATGCTATTTGCTATTTTAATAAAAATGGCACGATAACAACTAACTATCTCTTTTAGCAGTGCCGGATTTATATTTTTTATGAGTGTAGGCCTTTTTCCGCCGCCCCATGTACAGAGCCCCCCCCCCCCCCCCCCCCCCCCCCCCCGACGACATAGAATTTTATTGTCTGCAATCGAGTGGACCGTCCTCTGAAATCTGCCGCCCCCCCTAGGACGCTGCCGCCCCCCTAGGACGCTGCCGCCCCTAGGCCGCGGCCTATACGGCGGCCTATTTACAAATCCAGGACTGCCTTTTAGGGAAATATAGAAATATTTCCCTTTTGTTTCATATCGTATAAAGTATCTATTGGGATGGATCATTTTGCATTCAAAGCAGACAGTTTCATATTTCATTTCATAATTAGGTATACAGTAGTATATTAGTTACTTACACATATTTATTAGTTTTCGTAATTATTAAATATTAGACAACTTTATCATTAGATTACTGAATAATATAGTAGATTACTTATCATACTGCGACTTATAGACTTTGCTGTCCATCAATTGTCACTTATAAATATTTCAGATGTAAATGAAGACAAAATAGCGTGGCTTAAGCATAACAAAGAGCCGTGGCAACAAGTCATCGATTATTGGACCGCGACATATGACATACGGAGTGCTACGGATTACGAGACTGTAGCAGATTTTGTCTGCGAGTGGAACATTCTCAATGATGTCAGAGGAGAAGCACTGGTGAGTTCAATTTATGCTTGTAAACAATTTTACAGTAAAAGTTAGGTTATATATAAGGTTTTTGTGGTAGTAAATGAATGAAATTTAAAAAAATCCAAAGAAAATGTGTTAATTGAAAAAAAATTAAATTGAAAAATTATTTATTCAGATATTATACATCCATTTTGTTAGTAGCACAG
This sequence comes from Eupithecia centaureata, assembly GCA_944547425.1. Lineage (NCBI taxonomy): Eukaryota > Metazoa > Arthropoda > Insecta > Lepidoptera > Geometridae > Eupithecia > Eupithecia centaureata. The sequence continues at coordinate 1,596,796 of OX155698.1, forward strand.
TATAAATTTGGTAGTACACAGTATAATTTAATGGTATGTGTTTATGATTTAATATTGTCTTGACTTCTTGCTATATTATGGCCAATTTGTTTTATTTAATTTCAGATAAACATTGATTTTGACAAGAGATATCCAAACTGTCATTCAAATTTTTTTTTAAAATGGGATTACTTTTTTACTAGAGTTATAGAACTAAAAGAAGGCTCTATCAAAGACAATGGTTTATTAAATGATTTGGAAGAAATAAAGGAGGAAACTGATAATGGTATGATACATTGACTTTGACTATCGTAAAACTTATATTAAAAAAAACTAAAATATTAAATCAAAACTAGAATATAGACCCAAAGACGTCGTGGGTTCAAATCCCGGTCGTACACCAATGGTATTTTCTGCTCCAATATTATTAAGTGTTCTGACACAGTGACGACTAAAAATTTTAAGAAGGCATAATTGGCAGTATTTGTCACTAGGCTCTTTTCAGGCGTTTAACTGTGTGTAATCTAATGTGTGTATGTAAAGAACTTATAACATTGTTCATTCCCGTTGTCCTTACTGTTTCAGACACGAAGGCCATTAAACAAATTAAGCTGCTGTGCCGATTGATACCGCCGAAAGGAAGGTTAAATAGAAAAATAAAATTTTCTACTATTGAATGCATTGAGGGCATAGTAGTGAATGTCACGGTAAGTCTTTAGTTATTATTATTCGTAACGGGTAGGTACTTACTTATGATACGGGAACAGACATTTAGATTGCCTATCAATATCGTTAATTTGGTGTTGTGATTTTATGGTTCAATGTAGTTGGGTTATTTATACCTACAAGTTGGTTTAATTGTCCACTTGTTTATAATTAAATTAAATTTGTTCTAGTGTTAAATTTGTGTTTATATAAAATTGTCGATAAAGTATTAAAAAACCGGTAAAATAATAATGAAAATCTTTCCAGAAACCTGGCGACATTCAGCATACCATTGACACCGTAGCAAGAAAGGCACAAACCAGTAAAACTTCAGTCCAGCCTTACATCGTGGCCTGCGAATCACAAACGGCTCCTTCATCTTACTATCTGGTGATCGACACGATAAAATATAATTTCAGTTCAGCAACGAAGGCGCTTGATACACTATTCAAATGTTATCACACCCTTCATGCCACTTACCCTAAGGCTTCTGATCACATCTACTTGATTATCCAAAGAAGTGTATATGGTATAAAAACTAAATATGATAATGTTGTACCATACGTTGCCGATATTATATTAACCATAACCTAAATACAAATTGCAGTTTCATAATCTAAATATGAAGTGTCAAATGTGTAGCGTCAAATTAGGTGATATTAATTCATACTTTCTCCATTTACGTTACGTCCATAATGTCACTGATAACTTCAGATGCCCATATGAAAATTGTAATAGAGCTTTCCTGTTAAAAAAAACAATAAAAAAGCATTACATTAATTGCCATGACATCAGTAACTCTGTTTATGAACCACCCTCGCATGATTCATATTTCGACAATGCATCTAAAGTTAAAGAGCAAGTAGGTAGTTCTCCAAATCAAACAAATAATAATAATAATACACTGCTATCGGAACAAGAACAAGACGGTGTAATCGCATTGAGCGATTTTAAAATTGAACTAAATGATGCAATCCTGGGTTTGGTTTCACAATTATACAATATTTCGAATTTGCCAAGAAGCATAATTCAAACTTTTATGGAGCTAATATCTAATTTATTAATATCAAAACCGTTTAATACATTAAAAAACTGTTTAAAAACTTCAAGTGACGAAACTTCAGCTATGTTGACTATAATACAAAATGTACTTACTGACTATGATACCGATTATAAAAGAATGGCACGTTTAAAAAATACAATGTCATATGTTGAACCAATTCCAAAATCTGTTGGAGTTTCCCATGAAAGTAGACTTAAAAACGGTAATACTCAGCTAGTTTTAGACAACAAAATATCATTTTTAATGCCATTACGTACAAATATTCAGATATTTCTTGAGTCACCGGGTGTATTAGAGTTGATACTAAATTACCAAGAAAAAGTATGTACCCAGAATAATGTCATAAGAAATATAGTAAATGGCGCTTCCTGGCAAAATACCGTAAAAGATAATTTTAATGAAGACATAGTTTTACCCTTGACCGTATACTATGACGACTTTGAATCCGGAAATCCCTTAGGAAGCCATGCGGGTAACCAAAAAATAGGCGTGGTTTATTTAAATATAGCTACAATACCTCCAAACTTAAATAGTCGCCTAGAAAATGTGCTGCCAGCTCTTATTTTTAAATCTCATGATAGAACTAATTTTGGTAATTCCGCAGTTTTTGGCCCACTTATAAATGAATTAATTTTCTTACAAGCGGAAGGCATTAAGGTTAAATTTAATAAAAGTAGTGCTGTTGTCAAGTTTTGTATTGCTAATATATCTGGTGACAATTTGGGTATTCACTCCATTCTAGGATTTCACGAAAGTTTCTCGTCACAAAATTTTTGTAGATTTTGCACGACTACCAAAATGTATACGAAAACAGACACTAAAGAGCGGTCTGAACATATTCGTATGAAGAACGATTATAATTTACATTGCAGTAGCAATATAGGCATCAAAGAGGAATGCATTTGGCATACTTTACATTTCCATGTGTATACAAACTTAACGTGTGATGTAATGCATGATTTATGCGAAGGTGTTCATCGATATGACATGTGCATGATAGTTACTAAGCTACTAGAGAAAAAATACTTTACATTATCTTATTTGAACAGTAGAATAAAATATTTTACGCATTCACGTTCCGAAAAAAATTGTCCTCCACCAATTTCAAGACAAAAGCTATCGAAAGGTATTATAGTTTTCTCAGCATCCGAGATGTTATATTTTGTACGAAACTTGAGATTTTTTATAGGCGATTTGGTTCCAGAAAATGACTCAGTTTGGATAAACTATTTGCTTTTGTTAGAAATTACACAAATTTTAACGTCTCAAACCTTTTCATTTGAATTAATAGATTATGTCAAAAGTTTGATTGAAACTTATTTGGAAAACTTAGTTCACGATTTTGATTATTCACTAAAGCCGAAACATCATTTTCTTCTTCATTACCCAAGAATAATTCGCGTCTTAGGTCCTCCGATTCTGGTTAGTGCTTTTAAATTTGAAGCTAAGCATAAGGAATTAAAAAGAATAGCGCAATCAATTTCAAGCCGTAAAAATTTGCCTAAAACTCTTGCCACTAGGCTTCAATTAAAAGTTTGTCATAAATTGTGGGCTAAGACTGGACTAGAAAATCGGCAAAAAGTTGGCAAAACATGTCTTGAAGGCACATTAAAATTACCACACACTGTAGAGCGAGAAGAGTACCTTTGCGTTGATTTTGTTGAAATTAATGGTATGCAATATTATCCAATGGACACCCTCTTGTATAAGTACGAAAATGACAATCCATTGTTTTATAAAATTTTAAACGTATTTTTAAAAGAAAGTTATGAATCTAGAGTATATTTGTTATGTGAAGTATTAAACACATTGGGATACAATGATCATTTTATGGCATATCATGTAGAAAATTCCAATGAAACTCTTCAGTTCATTGACTTGAACGATTGCCATAGTCTCATGCCAAATCGAATTCATACCATTGGTGAGAGTAATTATGTTGACTTACAAACATAATAGTAACTTTAGGTGCATTGTTGAGATTCATGCGAGGATAGTTCAGTAGTATAAAGAGAGTATTATCTAATAATCTGTGCAAATCGCAAAATTCGATCATAATCTTATGAAACTGTCTGCATTGAATGCAAAATGATATACCCATCATCTCCCCAGAAATTCGGAGAGTCAATGTGCTCATCAATGTGAACAACTTTCACCATTTTTTTATGCCATTAATATACTTAGTTTTATCTTGTATAGTTTAGGAGGAAATATGATGTTGCACTTTGTGGCCACCAAATTCAGTTATTGCATCTCCTAAACTATCTTACTACCTATTCAAAATAAAACTATGATAGAGACATTAAAAAAAACGTATGATAGGTATCATAAATTGCCCATTGTAAATTTTGAAATTACCTTTGTTCAACGAAATAATAAAATAAAATAGGTGGTGGCGCTAATTTCGCTCAGGGTAGCCCTTTAAGCTTGAAAGGTAGAAATCAATTCTACCAAATATTGTTTAACTTGTATAATTTTTTTAATAATTTGAAATAAATATTTTTATTCTTTGATTCATGATAATTTTATTTCACTGAAATTGTGAGATTGTAATTTATTGTAATAATTTAATGTATTTTTTTTTTATTTTTATATTAGCATTTGATATAAGTAAGTACCTAATTCAATCAAAACAGAGCTTTCTTAAGTAGAGACAACAATGTTTTCATACAAGAAATTACATTCTCACGATAAAAACACACCCTCTTCATAGGAGAACCAATATTGATTCAAATTAAGACTAGATTTTATTAGATTGAGACTAAATTGTTTTGAAATTGAAAATAGTTTTCTTTAATCAAGCCATTGATAGTATTCAACCAAGACCAAAGCTTTCTTAAATCAAGAGTATATATTTTAAATACAAGAAATTACTGTCTCACGGCAAAACCACAACCTCTTCGTAGAAGAGTCAATATTTAATAGATTAAAGACTAAATTGTTTTGAAATTGAGAATAGTTTTCTTTAATCTAGCAATTTATAGTATTCCACAAAGACAAAGTTTTCTTCAATAAAGACAACACTTTTTTCCTGTAAGAAATTACGTTCTCACGGCAAAAACGCAACCTCTTCGAAGAAGGATCAAGTTGATTGAAATGAAGACTAAACTATTTTAAAATTAAGAATGGTTTTCTTTTATCTAGCAATTGATATTATTCAACTAAAACACAGTTTTCTTAAATCAAGACAATATTTCTTACATGAAAGAAATTACATTCTCAAGGCAAAAACACAACCTCTTCGTAGAAGAATCAATATTGATTCAAATGAAGACTATGTTTTATTGGATTAAGATTAAATTGTTTTGAAATTTACAAAAGTTTTCTTTAATCTAGAAATTGATGGCATTGATTTAAGACTAAAATTTTTTAAAGAAGAAATTACATCTTCACTGCAAGACAGATTTTTACTAAATTCAAGAAACAATGTTTTCAATTTAAAACGCATAACTACTTTAGCTAAGAATTATTTATTCTTCAACGAATTTAAGGGTATACTTGAAATGAAACTAAGCATTGTTGTTTAAAGAGAGAATTATTTTATAAACAAGCAACCGAAGTCTTCAAAAAAAAAGTATTTTCTCTTTTAGCAAGAATTGATAGTTTCAATAGGAGAATATAATGTACTTGGCTAATAATGAGTTAAGACAGTTTGATAGTCAGGGCAAGAATGTGTCCTCTTATTCCAAGTATTGCATATGCTTATAAAGCAGTTAATTAATGCTACAATTAAGAAATCACGTTTATTTGATACTAAGAATTCTGTTATTCTTGATATGTGAGACTATAATTTACTTAAATCTAGTCCTATGGATAAGGCATATCTATTCTAGGATTTAGAAATCATATACTCCGATTAAGACAATAATTTTGAAACAATAATATTCTATATTTAAGCATAATCGAATTGGGGCATATATGAATCAATATTATTCTTGACCAATAGAATTACTCTTCACTTAAGAATAGTTTTTTTTCCGTGTAGTAAAATAAAAATAAACATTGAGATTTTATAAAATTTCTTAATGTTTATTATTTAATGAAATAACAACAAAAGAACAGTTCACAGAATCAATATGATAACCTAATAACGAAACAAATCTTGTCCACATAAATAATCAATCTTATACTATATAGACTACCAAACTATTGGTGGAGTCAACAATAGGCCTGTTATAAAAATTTTAAAATACTGCAGATTATGCAGACCAACCTTACGAATTCATCGATACCCTGATCGCATCGGTCGATACTAATACCGGGTCGCGCGACAAGCGGAGTGGAGGCATGCCTCGTGCTGTGTGCGCCGAATATAGAGAGATAACCACTGTCCCCTAGAGTCTGCTTCAACCAGCGACCAATAGACTATTGGGAAGTAGCAACTTTATGAGGCTTTTTAAAAGTAAGAATAAGTCGATCAACAGAATCGGGTCTGGTAGTAGCAGTTTCTAACAGATATTTCTGAAAACTAAACTGATGCCGCCGGGCTAACTCCAAGTCGCTATGATACTACTGGTTCATTTCTACCTATTCCAGAAGTTTTTATTAAATCAGTAATGGAAATTATGATTCGATTATTCAATAAATTAATATTGGATGTCTTAATTAGTGACACAGTCTGCATTCTTTGATCAGTTGATAACGCTAATAGCATGTTTTTTTTTTTTTTTTTTTATTACCCTTTCTAAATTGCGGGAATCATGTGGTATTGTTTCTAAATAATCCAAAACAATACTAGGATTCCACGTTAATGTATATCTGGGGAACGTTGACTTTGATTTTAAAATCCCTTTTAAAAATTGGTGAGTGTGATGTCCTCCCGATCTTATTTGAAGATAAGAGAGGTATATTAAGAGGCTATTTAAGTTACCGTAGCTACGTAGGAAGAGCCTATGTTGAATGAAACACACTGTGAGGGAATTCAAAAAGATGGTATTTCGACTTGGAATAATACACAATTATTCCCATCATTGCTTTTAGCTTCTATTATACTGAGATCTAGTGTTATGTGTAATAGATGAAAGCATTAGACGCAGGAAGCCTTCCCTGATAACACACTCGCCGCCAGGGAAAGGTGGCGGTCGAGCGGGTGAATTGACCTGAAAGGTTGAAGCAAGAGATGCATACTTGGAAGGAATATATACTACCTCTTATGCAAAGCGACATAAATAAGGGACACCAGGCATAAAATACATAAAATACAATACCAGTTGCCTCATCGGATACAATCTTTTTTAGGGTCCTCAAAATTAAAGCGAACGGTGAGAACGCATAAAAATTAAATTGAGACCATTTTATGGTAAAAGCGTCAATGTTTTGAGCAAAAGATCATTTTTATTTTATTTTTTGAAATTTTGCATTTACGCGAGTTGCAAATAAATCTAGAGGTATATCTGGCCTTATCAAAGTAATGAACTAATTTTGTAAATTCTTTCTCTAGTAAGTTTCCTAGATTCTGCATTTGCAATTATGGTTTGTGATGAGGGAATATACGATGCGAAAATGAATATGTTCCTATCCTTGCACCGTTTCCAAATGTTACTAGAAATTTTATTCAAGTGAGGGTACTGGACCCCACCCAGCCTATTTACGTAGGAAATTATAGCTGTGAATGGTAGGTATTTACGTAGGAAATAGCATCTTAATCAGTTTTTCATCCGCTATTGATTTTATTCCGAAATAAATGGCCAACAACTCAACTCAACATGTGATTAGCGCATTCGGTGGTTATCCAGTGTCCACCATTTCTTTCAGAACCACAAGCCACGCCCCAACCAGTGGCTGAGGCATCGGTGAATATTTCTAGTTCGTATTTACGTTGACGAATAGGATTAAAATCTTTCTTAAAAAATTTCATAAATTCTTTTATTCCACCAATGTAAGTAAGTATTCATGTAACTTATTGGGCACCTCCATAACAGCGTCATAGTTATCACTGTGTTTAAGAATAGCTAAATATTATTTTTCTCTTTAGAGATTTCGTTTAAAGCCGTCCAATAGCCGGAAAAGCTGTTAGGAGTTAGTTAAGGAGCCTAAATAACAAGCAAAATATCATTTGCATTATCGTCTCTGAATTCAGGATTTTCATGAAAATTTACACGACTTCTTTGGAATTTATATGCTCTTTTTATAGTTTATTACAAAACCTAAGCGCTTGAGATTCGCATTATGTAGACAATTACTAGATTGAAAGAATATCGTCTAAATATCTTACAGAGTAATCTCCGAGACCATAAATTAGACATGACTGGTTGTAGTATTTTTGTAAATACATAGGCCAACATAGCACGGAACATAGGCCAAAGGCTAAAACTCCCATAATTGACTTTTAAAATAAAATCTCAAATATGATAAGATTTAAAATAACAAAAAAGAACAAAATAATCGTCTCTGGTATCAATATTAACCATGTGACAACCCCAGTTAAAAGTTTGGTAGCAGTGCGTATATCTTCCATCCGTATGAATGTATTTAGATGTTTAACTTTCTTAAGCTTAAATAAATCGGTTAGTCCTGTCAATTTAAGGAATCAAAAATATATCCAATATGAATTGTCCCACGGCATTATCACATTATCACATTCCATATAACGCCAATATTCGATAAGTGACTTAGATTCTCAATTACTATTGCTGATGACTGCGATGTGGGCTTTCTGGACTTTGGTTAGAAATCTCTACGAATGGTATTTTATAACCAGATAAATTACCAAGGATAAAATCATCGTCTGAAATAGATCGCCATTCATTTATAAAATATTTTAGACGACCTGCATGTGCCTGTGCATTTGGGTCTACAACCTGCGCTGTGTAGGTACTGGCGTAGCGGGGCGCTGTCGGCGTCGAGTACTGGCGACGGCGGGGCGCGGGGGGCGGGGAGGGAAGCCGCGCCGCCTGCAGCGGTGGTTGAGATGCAGCCGGCGCCGGCGGCGCTGACACGGGTATGACGTTATCAATCTCGACCCACCACCGCCTCGCTGCTGGTTCTTGCTGCTGGTTCTTCTCTCCGCGCGCCGATGAGCCTTTCCGGTTTAAATGGGCCGATGAGGTCGATGCTTGTATCAGCTCACATTTTTCTTTATAAGCACCTCTCGAGTCTGTTATTAGATCTCCCAAGTTTCGCCGAATAAGAGACTATCCCTTTTTCTGTCTTTCAAAGGTTTCATTAGAGACTTGTCAATCAGCGGGATGATCACCGAAAGCCTTGTATCAGTTTCAGCGAAGTGACAGTCCGCTAACAATCTGCGGCGTCATTTAGTGTACTTACGGATAATATTCGGAATATTTGAGTTCTGTCATAGCTATTGCTAAAGCTGAAAAAGGCTTTACCTAGCTGATCTTGTTTACCAAATAGGTGCCTGTCCCGTATCATGCATGACTCTGCTAGCATTGCTCCCACTCCCATGTTTAGAGTAGGAACTTTTAGCTAAAGCTAAATTTTTTGGAAATAAGTATTTCTTTAATAAGTATTTCTTCTTTTGCTTCATAATTTAGCCCGCTAAGAAGAATTTCTAGAAGAATTCTCAATGCCAAATCAGTCTGAACATCCTCAAGAAAATCCACAGATTCGAGTTCAAACACGCCGAGTGCTTCGAGTAACATCGGGTCGAAAGAATCAACTTCGGTTACCTCCGCCGCGGGCGGTGGAAAAAACTAGGCTCGCCCGCGCCTGTCTGAACCTGCTCGGCCGCGGGGTTGAAAATCGACACTTCTATAATTACCTCGATATTTTCAACTAAGTACGACATTTTCTTGATCTGTCCAATGAAGACCAATGACCTTTGAAAAGGTAGGTAATTGAAATTTACAACTTGTAGCGGTCATCCCATAATTCGATGAATGCAACGAACATGGATAAAAAATAGGTCAGTATTTCGCTAGGTAACAAAAAATTTCGATGAATGCAACGAAATAAAATGTGGGCCACATATGTCTCGGTTTATTGTTTTTCAAAATTTGGAAATATCGTGCACAGCTCGATGAATGCATCGAGGATATCCGAAGAATTCAACGGATACATAGAAATAATTTCAGGTTAGGTGCCGTGCCATCGATCATAGGTGAAAATAAATAAACTCATACCTTCGTCTTCTTCCGAATATATTATTCGACGATAGCCTTTTCCTTTCTTTTAGATCGTACTCGGCTCGATGAATGCATCGAGGACATCCGAAGAATTCAACGGATACATAGAAATAATTCTAAGTTAGGTGCCATCGATCGTAGGGTGAAAATAAATAATTTCATACCTTCGTCTTCTTCCGAATATATTATTCGTCGATAGCCAATCCGTTTCTTTTTCAATGTATCCTCGTACTTCCTCTTCTTCCTTTCCCATCTTTCTTCTTTTGTTTCTTCATCATGTAATCGTCGGGGAACTTTTATTCTTTATTTTTGGTGTGTGCACTTGTGCGTTAGCCGTGAGCGCACGGACAATAATGATGAGACATGTTTAGGGTAGAATGCAAGACGGTGTGTTTTTTCTGTTTTACCTCTAAAGTTATTGTGCGAATAGTCCGTGTTTGTACGTACCTACTACAAGTAAACTCTCTGAAGGTGAAGGCTGTATAATTACTATTTTATTAATCGGTTGATAAATCGATCTATATCACGGGTTACTTTAACACTTTCAATGTCGACGACGCCAACGTGCTTCCAGAAGACACTTATTTATTATGTATATCATATAATTACGTTCAACAAAGAAATTTCCAAAAATCAAAGGTTCAGTTTGTTATACCTATCATAATCTTTTTTTCTAATAGGATTTTTAAGAAAGAGATACGAAGTTGCTCTTGATGGCCACCAAACTCTGTTTTCGTATCTCGTCCTATAACAGACAAAATAAATCTACTACAGATGCATTAAAAAAAAGCTTATGATAGCTTTAACAAACTGAACGTTTGAATTTAGAAAATCCTTTGTTTAACAAAATTATATGATAAATTAAGTGGTGGCGCTAATGTACCTTCTGTTTGCGTTGTACCTTAAGTACGCATTAGTCAGCGATGAACTAAGAGGCCGAGGGTCATAATATCATAATCTCGCTATCGTGAGGTTATCGACGTTATAAATAAACATGATGCTGTTACTCGATTACTCATTCATCGCTGATTATTATCTATTATTGATATAACTGCCGTGCTATTGATACAAAGTTGTGTAAGGTCTTGGAGAACAAGCGCTCTTGGTCCCTTTTCTGATGGAGATGAATGTAAGAAATACCGTACATTCATAACACAACTATTTTTATTGGTATTTCTTTGGTTCCTCTAATGTAAAACACGATTAAGATAAAAATTACGATAAAAATTATAAAACATTACTGTTTCGTTCAATTTCTACGGGATCTCATGATCTCTCGTCATCTCTATTGAAAAGACTAATGTTTTAGTTTTCGTATTTGGTTTTTCTAAATTAATGTAAATGTAATGTCTTTTTTGTAATTTCAATAATATGAATTTCTGCGTCTTTACGCCTTTACAAAAAGTTATACTCATCTCTGATCGTATGAACGCAAAACCCTATTTAAGTAGGTATATCCTATTCGAACGAATGGCTGCAACGCGCCCTCCTAATAGTAGAGAGAGGGGGGGGGGTTCAATGCCTACGTCACTCCACTGACTACACAGACAGTTTTTTCTTCAAGGCCCTTATCACCAGTTGGCAAGAGTAAGCTGTAAGTTTGAACTACGACACATAAAGAAAAAACCTAAATACTGGTTGAAATATACACTGCTTTTTATTCTGAAGGTTAATGATTACGACAAATAAACTACTGACATCATCTTCGATGTAAACTTTAATTTTATGATAATTGCTTTTAAAACATCAGAGGACAGAATCGAATTATGAAAAACCCTTGGGAATCTTGGAAGTGATCCAACCTTAAACGTTTTTTTTTTGTAAATTATATTCAAAACAATTCGTACAACCAATAAAGTCCTACTATTACAGACGGGAAAGATGTAAACATATTCAATTAAAACTAGTATCTGCCCGCGGTTTCAGACACGAAGTTTCTATGAAAATGTATCAAGCCTATTTCAATCCCATGGGAACTGATGATAAAACGTTTCATAGACAATGGTTTATTCAAAGTCTAGAAATACGGCCAATACGTAATTTCAGCCTGATAATTTCAATAGTTCTTTCGTGAAAGAGTAACAAAAATCCATACAAACAAACTTTGACTTCTTTTCATGAGAGACAAAGTTGAAGGGAATTGCAATTATCCTTACTAATCTTATAACGCGAAAGTTTGTATGTATGATGTTTTACTCTCTTTCACGCAAGAACTATTGAAATCATGGCGTCAAATCATGGCCTGTAGCGGCAAAATGCTGAGACAGGGACCTTTTTGCCCCTTTTATGTATATAAATAGCTTTACTCTTCTTTTTTTGTATTTGTGTTCCTTCTTGTTTTCTGGATCTGTTTTAGTTTGTTATTTATAGCTGTTATTGTTATGTAAAGGGCCAAATAAATGAATTTTCTTTCTTTCTTTCTTTCATGGGGCTGGAATTAAGTACTTGACGTATTTCTAGGTCTTGAATAAAACATTGTCTACTTTTCATCCCATTATTGTGTCTAGTTTGCCACTTTTTTGCCATAATAATTGACGAATTGTAACGTTGCGATGTAATTTTTGTGTATTCTACCTTTTATCTCAGATTTAGGTTAAAAATTAACCGAGATAAGCAAGTGCAAAGATTCGGGGCAAAAGATTACTTGATTATGATAACATTGTGATACGTTAAAAACAAGACTTTTGGGGTGATTTAAGGATTCTAAAGGTCATTCGTAGATCCAAATCTGTTCAGGAATTTAAAAATTAAGATGGAATAAAGAAACTCACATTTATCTATTATCCCGCAAACATTAATGAAAAAATTATTAGGTATTTGAAACATTTTAAACTAAATATTTTTTTGCAGTCGTGTGGTCAATAACCATATAATTATGTTTCCTTCTTTCATTATTTATTTAAAAGAAAACCAGAGGCTTATAATAAACAGACTTACAAATATATCAATAACAGTAAGCTTATGGAAGGTTTTAACGGATTTTTAAATATAGGTAGTTATAATTCACATGATAGTGAGAATTCCTTTTGTATTTATAAATATCTTTAGAGAAGGAATTTACAGACGTACAAGATTAAACGAGAATATTACACAATGTACATTATGTAATTGTCGATCATCTGGCAACAATGACCTGTGGCAGATTTTTAAGATAACTGGATCACTACCACTATTCTTTTGTACCTGTTGATGATAATCGACGATAGAAAAATAGCTGTAAAGGTCCATGAGTTAAAAAAATTTAACAGGTTTACTACGCGTACCTATTTGTGTGTTTATCGGGATACCGTTTAGAAATAGAAAAGCTTTATTTGTAACTCAAACACATAAAGATAGACAAAGAAAGAATCACTACATATAAGCAAAAAAAACTAACTAAAAAAGCAACTTTGCTATAGTTTAAAGCAAAGTTGCTTTTTCTGTCCTTATGTCCCTATATCTTTATGTCCCTTTGAATGCTTAAATATTTAAAACTACGCAACGGATTTTGATGCGGTTTTTTTTAATAGATAAGAGTGATTCAAGAGGAAGGTTTATATGTATAATACAAGCGTGCGAAGCCGGGGCGGGTCGCTAGTACAATATAAATACAACAGTTTGCTTCAGTCACAAATGGTCCTTGTCACAGCATGAGCTGGTTGACTGGTTGTTTATTTACCTTATTTTTTTTTACATCGCCATTTTTTTCGATACAATGAATAGTAATTAAATTGACAAATCCGAGTGTTACATTCCTCGGCTTTAAAATTCAAAATAACTTATCTACATTTATGATTCGTTTAGGCATGTATATGGTAACAGACAGACGTAATAACCGTCGTTTTATGATATTAGGAAGGTATTGGCTGTCTTGATAACTCCATTCTTTAATTTAAAAGCCTTGGACCAAAATTTTGCGGAGTGAACTCGATATCAGCGACAAAGGCGACCTTTACACTCGTGGCCTAATTATATTGTGTTTATTGCTAATTATGTCTCGCTAACAAGCTTTATGTTGCTTGACCTGTTGACTTTTTTGTGATATTTAAAATTTCAGCCCGATCCTTTTAAATTGACAATTGGCAGTACAAACATCTATCCAAACTTTCGCAATTATAATAAGTATTAGTGTGTCCAGCAGTGGACTAATATAGGCTGATGATGATGATGATTAGTGTGATTTATCGCTTACATAATTTAGTTAAGGTGTTGCAATGTGTCTTCCAGATACATTAAATTTCGTATAAAATTAAAATTGAGGTGTTTAAGAGAAGGCCTATATGAGGCATAAACCAAGCACTGAGTGTAGTGCAAACAGACCGAAATAAGGAAACCGAACGGAATTGCACCTAACAGAAACAAAACTAAGAGGGAAAAAAAATCAGAAATAAATGCAGCCTGATAACTTTAAGTACCTAAACTACCCTAAAAATATCAAAGAACCCCAGTGAAGGCATTAACTAGTCCACAGTAAAGACTTGAACCAGCTATCATCCTATACAGCTGTGGCGCACCGCGTCGCCCACGCGCCGTCGCGTAAATGAACTCTGAATCTAAATAGATGTAGGTACAATAGAAGTAGGTACAATAGATATAGGTACAATAGGTGTAGGTACGCTAGATGATGCGTGGGCCTCCCAAATTGTTGTACCGGTGAAGGGGACGCCTCGTCTTTGTTTTATACCTTGTTGTTTATTGGTGGCAGGATTTTGTGTAATGGAATAAACATCGCCTTAGTTCCGCTTGTTTTTTAGGTGTAGGATTGTGTATGTCTAGTTTTAAGTCTTAGTTTGACTCAGGCGCGGCGGGTGAATGTCCGACGCAGGTCGCGGATTTATTCCCGGTTTGGGATAAATGTATGCACGATCTGCAGTTATGTAGAAAAAAATCTAACTAAGTATGTATAAAAGCTTTGCACGAGTTTTGATATCGAAATCTTACAAGAAAAGGTTTCCTGTTAGCGAAAAAAAGAAGTAAAGTGAATAAAAATTAAACTGAGAACTTCATTTCCTAGTTTTAATGAAAAATGAAGATGTATACGTATAAAACATGATTTTTGTGACGTTTCCAAGAGTCCTGTACGGTCTAAAGGAAATAAAGCACTTTGACTAATGTTTTATGTAGGTTTCAGTTATGTAGAAAACATAACACAAGCTTTGCTAAGCCTGAGGCTAGATAATGCTGTGTGAATTGTACAGCATATTCTGAGAACAGTTTCTCACAACTACATAATAAGTTAATTTATATGCTATACAATCAACGTGAAGGCAACCTATAAACCCCGTAAAGGTAAAAACGTATCTTTTTCCTCAAACTTATTAACGTATAAATCGTCGAATTGAATACGTCGCGGGGCGTCAATGGATGCGGCTAGAGATCATTGGAGGCCTATACATGTAGGTACGTAGCAGTTGAAAAAATCACAAGATTTACCGCAATAACTAGTCACCATGGAAGCTGTAAATAAATTACTCAAACTGACAACCTTTTCCAGCGAATAGCCATTCGAGACTATAATCAAAGGCGATAGAGATCAAATCTGCTAATCGAATAAAAAATCCTCCATCCAAGCAGTTCTAATTAGAGCCAGAGCAGAACCACAGGACACCAGCCCCCGCCTCGTTAACAGTTAATCAGTTGCCTTAACTGAATTCAATCAGAGGCCTTTTATGGCGTCAGCCTGAGGAGGAAACGTCTTTCTAGTGATCGAGTTAGTCGAGGTCTGATGCGGCTGGAAGCTTTATTGGTTCTGAATGGGATATGTATTGTGTGAATGGACTGCATACATTGAAAGACCTGCATGATGTAGATCAATCATCGGATTTGCAGCATGTATTCTTTGTAGACTAACTCCCAAATACTCATAGCAACTCAGATAAAGGGTAGCGATTCTTGGAAAGATTTAATTTAAATGTCAAAAAAAGACTATTAGACTTAGCACAGATTTTTTGAAAGATTTTCGTTGAAAGTGTCAAATAATTGCGATTTCAACTTATTGTATAATGGCGTCAACTAGATATTCTATGTTAAATATACTAGTTAAATTTGAGTACGCGAACACTCAAATATAACTTTTGACGGATTACACGACGTATGTACTGCTTAGACTCAAAGCAGTTCAAAAAAGCCCTAGAGTTTAACTAATTAATTTTCACTATGTAAGTGGAAATAGATGCTGTGTTATTTTAAAATTATCGAAAACGTCGAAAGTAAATAGTGTTTTGTTTTCCTTTCTAGATAAATAACAGGATAGGACTCTTAACAGGACTCTTGCCAAGATGAGGATACAGGCGACTGGGCCCATACATAACTAGGACCGCGGTCCCAGTTACCTGATCACATTTTTGAATCGGTCGACTGGGACCATATACCTATTCCTGTAAGGTCTAATCTAAAAGAAACAAAGCATGTCAAGAGTCTCTGAGACACATCAGATAATACACAGAAAGTAGAAACCGAAAGCCCAAAACATTCACTAGCCTCTAACATAGGTTGTAGATTCTCTTAAAAAACTAAACAAAAAAGCTGTTTCCAAAGTACCCGTCTACAGTTGGTCGTATCAAGTCAAACGAGTTTGTCCGCAATTTCGGCACCAACTTATTTGTTCCTTTTTAGCGACGCGCGCTCTCGTTTGGATGTAGCAGCTTTTCAAATAAGAGAAGCCTCGCTATGCACATTACTACATAGTATAAAACAAAGTCGCTTTCTCTGTCCCTATGTCCCTTTAAGTTTGTACGCTTATTTCTTTAAAACTTTTGATGCGTTTTTTTTAATAGATAGAGTGATTCAAGAGGAAGGTTTATACCTAATAAAACCGTGCGTAGCCGGGGCAGGTCGCCAGTTGACGGTATTTTTAGGGTTCCGTAGCTAAAGGGTAAAACGAGAGCCTATTAATAAGACTCCGCTATCCGTCCGTCTGTCTGTCCGTCTACCCGACAGTCATGAACCGTGATATTTAGACAGTAGAAATTTTCATGGAAACTGATTAATGGCATGAAAAGACCTTATTGTTGAATTGGCCTATTTTTAATCCAGGCCTAAAACTAAGTCTTTTAAATTTTTTCAGCCCGATCTGTTCCGTATTTTTTGCGTGAAAAATTAACAAAAATTCAGTCATCCATACATACAAACTATCGCCTTTATAAGATTACCTACGGATGATTTTTATAAATAACTTTTTGTGTACAGTTACAGCGTATATGATAAAAACCAATCCTCCTGATTCATAAGAGCTTTCCTGAGTTTTTCTTACACTAATTAATCATTTCTTTGGCGCTGTACCAAATGCATTCGCAGAACAAACAGATGAATATTAATTTTATCTTGATTTGGCGTGACTAATACTGCTAATTAATTTACTGTGATAAAATGAATTTTTAAATCAGGTCATGGTAAAAAGCTCTTTGTAATCAAATAACAGATGATTTTATATTTGTACCAATAACCAGCTACCCGCCTCGGCTTCACACGGGTGCAATGTATTTACTAATGTGTACATACATATAAACCTTCCTCTTAAATCACTGTGTCTAGTGTAGGAACCCGCATTAAAATCCGTGAAGTAGGTAGTTTAATAGATGTCAGCGTAGGTATTCACAGCAGGAAGCGAGTTTGGCTTTTACTAATGTTATAGATAGTCGCAAGCTACTATGTACTGAATTAATAAACAAATCTTAATTTTTATCTCTTTCATGACCACTGTGCTATCAATCTTCAATAAAAAGTACAAGTACTACGACCTTTAAATATTAACCGATCGTACAAACCATTTGTCTAATAGCCTACTAGCATTAAACTATTCTACCACAGTCAAACTAGGAAAATAAGTTCCCCTCTATCCGGTAGAGACGCTGCAAGGCGCCAAATGTACGAAAAGAGACGAAAACATTTGTCGTCATCGTAAACGAACTCACAGCCTGTACTAAGGACTCCGATGCGATATGACGACCGATGTGGCGCGGTGGGAGAAGGTCCGCCTGCGACGCAGGAGGTTGCGGGTTCGATTCCCGCCTCGGAATTTGTTCGGTATTTGTTCCGTTGGTCTGGGTGTTTTCTATGTAAAATAAAAAATATCTATCTATGTAATGTATTGTATTAAGTATATCAGTCATCTAGTACTCATAACACAAGCTCTGCTTAGCTTGGGGCTAGATGATGCTGTGTGGACTGTCCGGAAAATTATTTATTTATTTTATTTTTCATTTATTTTATATCCGTGTCCAAGATTCCTGTAAGGTCTAAAGGAAACAAAGCACTTTGACTTTGATAACGGCGACCTACGATCGAGTACCTACTTTTACAGAGATGAATTCTCCACAAAATGACTTATTTTTTTCTACAGCTACATCGACTTGATCACATTGCATCATTAGTCATTACGCCATGACGTCATGGTTCAATTTATGTGGGACGATAACCATGATAACATGTCATGGTCTCCGTAAATTCCGGAGGCCGGAAGATAAAATGTCCAATTATTCTATTATACAATTTGCTATAAACTTGACAGATGTTTGTCACCGTATAACTAAAAAAACAAAGTGAGCACTTTATTTCCTTTTTTTAATTATTTTTAACATGAATTTGAAGACGTGTCCAAGAATCCTGTAAGGTCTAAAGGAAATAAAGTACTTTGACTTCAATACATAGTATAAAACAAAGTCGCTTTCTCTGTCCCTATGTGTGTGTGTGTATGTGTGCTTAAATCTTTAAAACTACGCAACGGATTCTGATGCGGTTTTTTTTAATAGACCTTGCGAAGCCGGGGCGGGTCGCTAGTACTTATATAAAATGACTATTTCCCTTGGTTACGCCATCACACTTGAACGGCTGGACCGATTTCGCTAATTATTTTTTGGGAAGGATTGAAGGATTGAAAAGGACAGAAAATTACAGCGGGACATCATGCTGTCGCGCTCTTATTTGTTTGATCAAATGGACACTCACAATGTGAAAGCAAAATTTTCAATCCAATTCTAAATTTACTCGACTTAAATGCTTGTAGGTAGGTATCACACCAGTTTTATTTAGGCCCTCATTTAGTACCTCTATTACCTTATCGCTTGTATTAATTATTATTTTAGCTAATGACCTTCCTTGTTAAAAACCCAAACGCTAACATCTAATACGTCCATGAAATACCAGAAGAAAAAGCTGGTACCTCTATATTCTAACTCTGGTATATTTTGCAATCATGATTGTGTTAAGATTGATCTTAGGTAAACAATGCGTAAGCGTGCGTACTAAAGGTATTCCTTATCTTATCTTATAACCAAAATAAACCTAAAAATATGTGTCAAAGATAAGAACAGATGTTGTAGTAATATACTGCAGGTGTTTGTTTTGCCCAAAATAATGTGTTGTGAAGACCTAATCGATACGAATACAATCTTATATTTGATACTAGCGACCCGCCCCGGCTTCGCACGGTTGTATTATAAGTATATAAACATTTCTCTTGAATTAATCTATCTATTAAAAAAACCGTAACAAAATCCGTTGCGTAGTTTTAAAGATTTAAGCGTTCAAAGGGACATAAGGACATAGGGACAGAAAAAGCGACTTTGTTTTATACTATGTAGTGATTTATCTTGAAAATTATCAAGACGGATAATTTCAAACCCTACCACAAATATAACATCTTGAAACGAAATATAGGTACTCGGAAACTCCCTTTACGTGCCTATACAATACACACTTGCACAGGCGTAGATTCTATTTATAAAAGAGAAAATTAGGTAACTTATAAAGAGATCTCGACGAGGGCTACGAAGCTGAAATTTTGCACGGAGGTTCTTTTCAGGACGTACGAAGGCTTTACCCGCTTTTTTGACAGGTTTTTGTAAATTCGTAATGGTATTACTAAAAGTCCACGTAAATGATCACGCTAGCGCCGGTCAACTAATTATAAATCTCTAAAATATTTAGGCACAACGAAACACAAAGATTATTCTCCAAAAAGCAGTAAGTTTAAATACTTGCAGAATTATGAGAAACTGTTTTCAAAGAGAACTTCCGAACTTAGAACGCCCCAATGAAGCGCACTTGTGCTCGTGCCTTTTGGATGAAACTAGTTCCCGAAACCAAGTATATTAAATTATTGACCAAAATTAAAATGAATGTATTCATAAACAACATGAGAGAACCCGAATAACCTCACAGGATATCGGATACGAAGTCGCGGGAATACACTAGTTGCGCACAAGTACGACTGAATCCTTGAAATGTAACTACGGTACGTGAGTCATTTCATTTGGCACAGAATTCTTATCTAATTATAACAAATAACAATACAAGCCTTACATTGTTTTAAAACTTAAAATACTAGCATCTGCCCGCGGCTTCGCGCGCGTTATTTCTATGGAAACATTTCAAGGCTTTTTCTATAATGGGACTGATAATGGGTTGAAAACTAGCCTAGTGTTATTCCAGGACTAGAACCGCGTCTATTAAAAATTTCAGCCGTTAAAAAGTCATTAAAAAGTTCACTAGTTTAAAGGCAAAGATTGACCAACTTAAATTAAGTAAGTACCCAGACCTACCCTTCTTATTTCTAAAGTATGAACTTATTTAGTTTCAATATTTAATTTTATGACCACCCGAATGACCCCCCAATCATATTATTGCACTAGCTTGGCGAATGTCCAGTGTATAGTCCTTGTAAAATGTTAACGTTTAAGTTTTTGACTTCACTTGTGTTTATTTTTCGGAATGGTGACACACTAAGAATTCGAAATAGGTACGTGCCATTAGTTTTTGACTTCACTTGTGTCCAACAAATTTTCGGAATGAAGACGTAATAAAGTTTCGAAATACGTGCCAGTAACTTTTAATTTGCATAATCTATTGTTTTCCAAGGTCCTTCTTCGTTCACACGAATGATCCTTTGTCCTTAAAGAGCCTTAATAACTAAATTTTTCATCATCATACCTGCGATTCTGACGATATCGTTAAGCCGAGCTCGCAAGATGGCTTGGATTTCTAGGGCCTTGCAATTAATTATCCTGCTCTCTTCTTACTGATAACTCTCCACTTCATTACGTAGTTATAGTAGTTCGTAAGGTAAATAAAAACCTTTATTTCTTTCTTCTTTCTTTACGCATTTCTGTCTGATCCATCCACCATAGTTTCACGCCTTCAAAATTATCCTAGAGTCTGACCAAGGGAACTTTGACTTTGAACTCTTTCAACCTAATATTTACTTTCATTAATTACAATTAACGTCTTATCCAACAATCAGTTAGTATCAAAAACTGACGTCACCCATTACAAATGATTAGCACAAACGAGATTTAATTCCTAATAGCCCTGAGTCAAGATTACATCTGCTCCACGAATAGGTATGACTGGGCCTTAATTGAGAACACCATCAGGCAGTAATTAGAGCATGATCACTGGATTGCGACACTTTATATTGCATTCTACACTTTTTTGTACTGTACTGACCACAGACTGAACTTTACTTGGCTCTTGGTTTTGGGATCTAGAAAACAGACTCTTGTAGCCTCATTCATAGGAAAGTCTAATACGAGGAGAGAAATGGCCTAGGCAAATATCACGTAATTTGTTTTAATGAATTTTAGTGATGCCTACTGAGGTATTTTATTGTTTGATTTTGTTACTATGTTTTGTTTTTATTCTCGACTATGTTTTTAGTAGTATCAAATTCAATTCAATCAAGCACAGATTTACTTTTACATTAGGTAATTTTTAAGTAATTGCAATGAACATGTTATTTTATTAGGATAAGAACGCTTTTTGGAAAATCTCACGTGAGATTAAAGGTGGCAGTCGAGAAACCTCTCATAGACATAAGCATCTCAGCCAAAGGATAGAGGGGGGTTGAAATATCGTCAAAATCATCTCACATAATTTATGGATGCTCCCTAAGGAAATTGTCAAACTTCGATAGTTTTTATAGTAAAAAAAACAGCATAGTTGACTACATGAATAATCAATATAGTCAACCCTTATTGACCACCCTTTGAATAAGCTGTAACAGGTTTTTAGTTATTGCCAAGGGCCTGCGCTAGTCTAAACAAGTTGCTCAATAGCCTCTACTTACAGCCTAAAACAAAATCAAGGCTGAAATAGAGACTAAAATGATAATTATGCTAAATTCCCACTTATTACACAACTGGAGACACCATTCCCCACTCATTAGCCACTTAAACTCCCATTAACAAAGCAAACAGGCCACCCCGTCCACAAATAACATAAAAATAACAGTTGAATCAAAGGATGTTGCACAATTTTCTGCTCGAAAATTTGTGTGAGAATTTTGTTGTGATATCTTGTAGGTAGCATGGTAGTACTTTGTAGGTCGGGGCAAATGAGTTCACTTAAATCACTTAATAACTGATCTGATCTTTCCTCTGTTCTCTCCCTCTCTCTTTCAAGGTCTCTTTTAATAACATATCTTGCAAACTTTGATTATTTATTTGATATTTTATTTAGATTATTTATTTACTAAAGTTAACTTTACATTTGCATTATCAAATTAAAGGGGATAGGTACAAAGTAGTTACAAAGTAATTTAATGGTGAGAATAAGAAAACATGTAGTTCATAAGATGCTGCAGTATGCAGTGAAACTACTTTTTGTAACCCTCATGTGATTTCTATGTAAGATCCCATTATAAAATGTAACATAAAAAAATCACCACATAGTATAAAACAAAGACGCTTTCTCTGTCCCTTTGTATGCTTAAATCTTTAAAACTATGCAACATATTTTGATGCGTTTTTTTTTTAATAGATAGAGTGATTCAAGAGGAAGGTTTATATGTATAATAAAACCATGCAAAGTCGGGGCGGGTCACTAGTATTAATATAAAACAAGCTCTGCTTAGATGATGGTGTGTGGATTGTCAAGCATTATTTATTATTATTATTAATTGATGACTTTGGTCAATATCAAAAGCATAACTTAATGGATATTTTATTTAAGTTCAACTCTTGCCTGCATGATTAACAAAAATAATAATATAAACTACTAATATAAAACAAAAAACATCCGATTTACTTCAACAAAAATATGTAAGTCATTTAAAAAGCCTTCATTCTTATAGACCTCAAATATACAGCTTCATTGGCATGAACTTACAAAATGACATCATCATTTGTGCTCGGTGGCTATCTGGATGATGTCATATAAAATAAAACTCAATGATAAAAGGTCGAGGTTAGAGCAACTTTGTTTTGAGGTTTGTATCTACGTAGCTACAGTAGCTATTATTGGATACATACCTAGTTATATTGTTTTATTTTAGTATAATTTTTGTCCCAACTCTTAGCTTAGACTTTGGGTTAAACTTGTTAAGATAAACTTTATAGCAAGACCATTTCTATAGTCCAAATGGACTCCAATGAGATATCTCGAATTCAAGTTTTTTATTGTAAAAAGGTTGTAAGATTTGATAAGTAAGATAAAAAAAGGGAAAAATTTTAGGTTCTTTATAACAGCTCCACTGTTGCTTTTAAAATAAACTGTGAAAGTCTCAAGCAATTTACCTTATAAGGCGAACAAGAATATCGAGTAAGCGTCGTAGTATTAGCAAAAACATGTCATTGTGAGTAAAGTACCGTGCCGGTGCGTCGAGGGCCTAAAGTGGGCCAACCGGCGCCGCGCCCTACCCCGCCCGTCTCGCATTCCAATAAGAATACACCTGTGGTACTTTTACAACGATTTCTTACGAGAAAATCACTAAAAATTCAAAGATTAAAGATATAAACAGAGCATGTTTCAGATAACTATTTAGTTTATGAAGTACGAAATTGTTGGTAAATAGAAAGTTTCGAATAAGTTTACAATCAGTTTTCTAAATATTATCTTACCTGTTGATCAGCAAGATCCCATTAAAGTCCAAGTCGGTAAGGCTCGCTGGCCTGAATTTTCAACAATGCACCGTTTTCAGCACGTAAACACTAGGTACAATCACAAAAGGAAGAACTGGTACACACAACCACGAATCTACCTTTGTAGTTTTGTACACACGGTCCCACTACACCAAATTCACGTCCGAAGTTAGAGTTTCTTTTATTCTACTGAATAAACAACTCAACCACTATATTTTTCGTTCATCGCAATGTGAAATCATTCGAGACGAGTGGCAGTTGGCGAAGAAACTACATCACAAGTTGCGGGCGGGCGGCAGGGAGCGCGCGTCATCCGCCATATTGAAACATTACGTCATGCGCGCGCAGCAAAACGGTCGAGGATCTCGTGGCTTGGTTTCTGATCTTTTGGCGTTTTTCACATTTCCTATCCGGTTTAAAAGTCTCTACACACTGAAGCCGGAGGCGGAGCGGAGGCGAAGGCGAGCCGGTTTTTCCTATGGCACCGCGCCGCCACCGTCTGCGGCATGTGTGTAGGCTTTCATAGGATTCCATAGAATACAACTCGCACGCCTTCACCTCCGCTCCGCCTCAGGCTTCAGTGTGTGGAGACCATAAGCATGCAGAAGCCGTGGCCCCGGGCCGGAGGCGAAGGCGAAGGAGTTGGATTCTATTGAATCATATGAAAGACTGACTACACATACACCGGAGGCGGTGAAGTCACGCGCCGTGCAACAGGAATCTCTATCCGAGACCTTGAAGCAGTGGCCGTGGCCGGGCCGGAGGCGAAGCTGTGCCGGTTTTTCCTGTTGCATGGCGCGCGACTTCACCGCCTCCGGTGTACGTGTCTTTCATATGATTCAATAGAATCCAACTCGCTCGCCTTCGCCTCCGGCCCGGGGCCACGGCTTCTGTGTGCTTAAGGTCTCCACACAAAGAAGCCGGAGGCGGAGCGGAGGCGAAGGCGTGCGAGTTGTATCCTATTGAATCGTTTGAAAGACTACACACACACCGGAGGCGGTGACGGGGCGCGGTGCCATAGGAAAAACCGGCACGCCTTCGCCTCCTCCTCCGTCCCGCCCGGCCACGGCTTCAGTGTGTGGAGACTTTTAAGTGGAAATCAGACCTAAGAACCATTCAAAAATTCTGATTAAAAAAAACCATTCAATCATTCATTCACTAATGTCAAAAATGACATAAATTGTCAAGTTTATTTGGTAATGGACAAACAAACGAGAAATAAATCGATTTGATTACTCATTATTCCATTATTTAGCGTGAATAATCTAGAAACTTAGGAAAAGGATAAAAAATATTGCTCAGAAAGTTAGACAATAAAATCACAAGTCATGCAAGGTAAGAGCAGTTTCACTCGTATACCTTAGATGTATCCTACTCGATTGTCTCACTGTTTTCAGTATAAACAAAGGTGTTTCTGTTATTTCAGACACAAGGCCTGAACTATACGAAGAAGTGAAGCTGTACAAGAACGCCAGGGAACGAGAAAAGTGAGTGATCTATAGAAAACTTAGAAACTCACAAAAGAGTATCGGTTTGTTCACGAGCCACACCTGTAACTGCCGTCTCTAATTTTCCATCTGTAGATATTAATCTATTCCTGTAACTTATGATTATATAGGATCAACTAAACAATACAGTTTACATTTGTGGGGGAGTAGTGTAGATTCTGATGGGCATTCAGGGCCCAGAAGATTTGCATTTGTTCATAAGCCACTCCAAAAAACATCGAACATTTCCTATGCCTTGCGTCTACATTGAACAAGCTACAGATCTTGTTAAATAGCATCCAGCATCCAACTTTTCACAAAATATAGGTAATATTGATGTTGAATCAAAAAGACTAAGAGAAATAGCTAAAACAGACATAAAATACATAACTAATTAAACTAGTATTTACTGTTGAAATAATCATTTGAGCTAACTGATATCACACAATACATTAAAAAGATAGATATTATTAATAATCTCCCAGGCCTTAAAGATCCTGTTGGGTGTTTGGTTAATTGCTAAGGTTTAGGCCCACAGATTGACATCATTATGTATAGATCGGGTCATGTAAAAAGCATCACCTATGTATATCAGAGGTCAGCAACCTGTGGCTCTTTCGGTGTAAAGTTGCATCTCTCCAGTTCAAAACGCAGAAACAAATAATTTATTATCAAAACCATTCAAAATAGTGCAATCGATGAGTAAGTACCATGTTATGGAGAGTGGTAAATTAACTTAATTAAAAAATTTGATAAAAAAAGTTCTTTGAAAAATCGAACTATGCGACTGTTGATATAAAATTGAGAAAATGAGATCAAAATTGTACCATTTGAAAAACCTGAGAAAAGTTATTATGCTATTGTGCAACATAAAGTATGTGGCTTTTCAAAAACGGCTACTTTTGTGAATCATAACCTTCAGCTCTTCTTCCTCAAAAGGTTGCCAACCTCTGATCTATATCTATCTAATACTCCATGTCTTAACTCCAGGCATGTAAACATGGCCGAGCTGTACGCCGTGGTCAGCACGCTGCAACACCTGGAGAAGGCGTACATGCGTGACTGCGTGCGCGCGCAGGAGTACACGGCGGCGTGCAGTCGCCTGCTCGTGCAGTACAAGGTGGCGTTCAAGCAGGTGCACGCCGACGAGTTCCCCAATATTGAGGCGTTTGTGGCTAAGTACAGAGTGAGTTAACAACTAGCTATTACATTACAGTGCGTAAGCCCGAGTGCGAGGGGAATATCTAAGATAAATGCAGGAGTACACGGCGGCGTGCAGTCGCCTGCTCGTGCAGTACAAGGTGGCGTTCAAGCAGGTGCACGCCGACGAGTTCCCGAACATTGAGGCGTTCGTGGCTAAGTACAGAGTGAGTTGACAACTAGCTGATAAATTATAGTGCGTAAGCCCGAGTGCGAGGGGAATATCTAAGTAATTAAATGCAGGAGTACACGGCGGCGTGCAGTCGCCTGCTCGTGCAGTACAAGGTGGCGTTCAAGCAGGTGCACGCCGACGAGTTCCCGAATATTGAGGCGTTCGTGGCTAAGTACAGAGTGAGTTGACAACTAGCTGATAAATTATAGTGCGTAAGCCCGAGTGCGAGGGGAATATCTAAGTAATTAAATGCAGGAGTACACGGCGGCGTGCAGTCGCCTGCTCGTGCAGTACAAGGTGGCGTTCAAGCAAGTGCACGCCGACAAGTTCCCGATATTGAGGCGTTCGTGGCTAAGTACAGGGTGAGTTCAACTTCAACTAGCTTATATGTATAACTAGCGACCCACCCCGGCTTCGCACGGTTTTATTATTACGTATAAAACTTCCTCTAAAATCACTCAATCTATTTAAAAAACCCGCATCAAAATCCGTTGCGTAGTTTTAAAGATTTAAGCATAGGTACATAGGGACAGAGAAATCGACTTTGTTTTATCTATACTTATAATAAAACTGTAACAGGTCCAATTCTGTACATTGAAGATATTTTGAAAATTTTTTTTGCAGGGCGCTCTATTATCGATACTCAAGCCAAAACTGTAATTTTTTTATTCATGTCTGTCTGTCTGTCTGTCTGTATCGTAAACGCGCATCACGCCGAAACTACTTGATGGATTGAAATGAAACTCGGCATGATTATAGGTCATACTACGAGGAAGGACATAGGATACTTTTTATCCCGGAATTCAGTAAGGTTCTCATGGGAGAGGGTATGAAAGTAAAATTCCTTTACCGCGCATCACGCCGAAACTGCTGAATGAATTGGAATGAAACTCAGGACGATTTGAGTTCATAGTACAAGGAAGGACATGGGATACTTTTATCCCGGAATTCAGTAAGGTTACCCTGGGAGAGAGGGTGGAACAAAAATTCTTTAACCACGCATCACGACGGAATTGAATGAATTCGAATGGAACTCGGGACGATTGGACATGGGATACATTTTATCCCGGAATTCAGTTTGGTTCCCCTGGGCTATACGGGTTTTCAAAAATTTCTCACTGCATCTGAACGACACGGGTACACACGCGTCGTTCAGATGTTGTGAGAAATTTTTGAAAACCCGTATAGCCCAGGGGAACCAAACTGAATTGAACTGATAAACGCGAAAGTTTGTAAGTATGAATGGATAGATGGATGGATGTTTGTTACTCTTTCACGCAAAAACTGCTGAACTGATCTGGATGAAATGGCACAGAGATAGATTATAAGCTGGAATAAGAAATAGGCTTTATTTTACCTCGAAAATCCCACGGGAAAGGGAATTACGCAAGTAAAATCGCGAGTACTCCAAATACTAAGCATGCGCAGACGAAGTCGCGGGTACCAGCTAGTACTACATAATTATGTAGTGATAGTGATGTTATAACTTAGTTACGTTTTCCAGCTGGACTGCCCGGCGGCCTTGGAAAGGATACGAGAGAACAAGCCCAACCTGATCAAAGACGACAAGGGAAACACCAACAAATACATTGCTGAGATTGTGTCTGTAAGTATCCTGACAACTTTATGTCCCTTAGCGATGCGATAGATTGGTTCTACATAAGTGTTGCCAGACATCTGTGGATACATACGGTGCTGTACTTTCAGCTGATTTGTCGCCACACTAAATACTTGACTTAATAAAAGTCTTGTGTAAGTGGTAGAGTAGTAAATAATGGATATTTAATAGTAAATTGATTATCTCTTCACATTATTTTTAAGCGAAAAATATAGGTAAACAGGGTGTAAAAAAACTACTAACAAAAATAAACATTGCCCATTTCCAGCTATTTATAACTCTGATGGACAAACTGCGGCTGGAGTTCAGAGCGATGGACATGATCCAGCCGGAGCTGAGAGACCTCCGCGACACCATGGACCGGCTCGAGATGCTGCCCGAGGACTTTGAGGGGAAACTAAAGGTATACACACACTGGACAAAAGATATGACAGCCTTACCACAAAAACCAAAGTTACGACTTAAACACGTGTTTAATATTTGTTTAACGTGGTTTTGTAGGATGACTTCTGCTAAACAACTGTTAAAAACGTATCTAAGTCGTGACATTGTTTTTTGTGGTAAGGCTGAAACAGTTTAGTTATTTGGTTCTACACTCACACATACAATTTACATAGACATCAAACTTAAAACGTAAAAGTACAATGTAAATTATATAATGCTTACAAAATTCAAGTCTCCCTGAATTTTTCAATTAATCTATTCACTGTTGTCGAAGGGAAAAAAACTATTCCGACCATCTTTTGTATGAAATTTTCGAACTGCGGCCGTAAAACATTCATTATTTTTGAAATATTGTACAGTAACAACGGGTCTTCACCGTTGTTTTATTGTGTAACGCTCCATTTATACTAAGTAATTGTAAACTCACAGTCAGCTGAATTGTTTTTTTAGGGGTGCCAAGACTTTTCTGCGCAAATTCGAATTTTGCGTTAATTTTGGGACGCTCTTTACCTACTATGTAGTGATGGTACAGGATCCTTCGTACGGTACGGGAGTCTGACTCGTATTTGACCATTTTTTAAGTTTATGTTTTTAAATAAACTTAAACACTTCGGTCATCATTGAGCCACCAGCGATGAGGTGGCTCAATGATGATAGTGTTAGGTTTAATTTAATTTAATTTTTGATTCAATGTTTTGATTGATTGTGTGTATATGGATGTATTATCTGAAAATAAATAATTTTGATTTGATTGAATAGAATGTGTATAATCTGTATAACGTAGGTACAAGAATGGCTGGACACGCTGTCGGCTATGAGTGCGATGGACGAGCTGTCTGAGTCGCAGGTTCGACAGCTCATCTTTGACCTGGAGGGCGCCTACGGGGCCTTCAACAAGTTCCTACACAAGGACTGAATACAGGTACATTCACAAGGTAACTATAATTAGCCATTATTCACCTATCGTGTTTTTGATATATCTGCTAGTTTTCCTAAATTTTTACAATAATTAAACCACTTATTTTATCCGTTAAACAGGAATTTCTAAAATTCACACATACAGTTTGTTAAATCAAACATAAGCTTTTTTAATGCATACAAACAGAGTTTGGTGGCTACTAAAGGCAACTTCGTATCTCTTCCTAGACAAAATTAAACTACTAAAAATGCAATAAAAAAAAGTTATGATAGGTTTAACAAACTGTACGTGTGAATTTTAGAAATCCCTTTGTTAAACGGAATTATATGATAAAAATAAGTACTGTCGCCACTGTAGCTCGTTTTTGCGCCTTAATTATTATACACTGGAAAACTAACAGCTATCAAAAAGAAAATGGGTGAATAACGGCTAATTAAAATTACCTTTATACCTACCAATCATCAGCATATACTAGTCCACAGCTGGACACAGGCCTCCCCTAATGAGCGCCATAGCGCCCTGTCTTCAGCTTGCCGCATCAAGCATCTCCCAGCAGTCTTTCGCAAACAGAACTACCTCATACATAATAGGAATAAACATAGACCACTCACGGCACTCACTAAATCCCTAATCCCCCCGTCCCTAATCACTACATAGTATAAAACAAAGTCGCTTTTTGGATGCTTAAATCTTTAAAACTACGCAAAGGATTTTGATGCGGTTTTTTTTAATAGATAGAGTGATTCAAGAGGAAGGTTTATACGTATATTACAACCGTGCGAAGCCGGCGGGTCGCTAGTTTACTCTATAAAATCTTGAGTGTTATGTCTTAATTAGAAGGCTTCTCGTAGACTGATTTTTTAGTTTCCATAAAAGAAGATGTTATCGTATGCTTTTGAGTATTTGTTTGTATGTCTTCTATCGCCTGCTATGAAACACTTTTGCAAAGCATTACTATCAGTTTTAATTTTAATCTTTCAAATTCGCACCTTCCTATATTATTGTAAATGTTAATTAATTTAAGTTTACTGTATTAAATATTTTGCATTTTGTGTTTCTGTTATGAAACGGCTCTATCGGAAGACCAGCTTGGCCCTCCAGCCAGAACACTGTCAGCAGATCATACAAATTGTCCCAAGGCGGAAATCGAACCCGGAATCTTCGCATTATGTCATGTCAAATTGATTTTGCAAAATCAAAAGTCGCAATCGTAAACTCGAAGGCAATACGATTTAATTACAAGCAATATTTATATATATAGATCTTAAATGGATCAGGAATGGAAATGGCGTAAATAATACACGTAAACAGAATTTCAGTTTTAATAGACTTACAAACGTTTTACATCGAATTTCGCTGGAGTATAGAGAGGAAATAAATTTTCCTAAAGAAGACGTAATTTTAGGCTTACAATCATTTTACATCGATTTTATAGTAGAGTATTTTTGAAAGAAATTTCGCACATTCCCCAAGAAACGGAGTCATAATTTTAGGTTTACTATGGCTTACAATCATTTTAAATCGATTTTCTAGAGTATTTTTGAAAGAAATTTCGCACTTTCCCCAAGAAACAAGTTTCATACATAACAAAATGAATCTTATATTAAATCTTATTGTTTCAGATGGCGCTCAACCCAGACGTGTTGTGTTATAAAGATATATCACCGTATACCACTCAATGTATCCTGTTTATATTATTCTAAGTTATTATTATTATATTAAACCAAATTTTTACTCCACGACACACTGTTTTTAATTTCATCAGTATCAAATGATCTCATTTGTTTTCATAAATAGGAATTTTACTCGTCTATCTTCTCTAGGTATCTCTTTCTTTCTCCTACGCTGTATTAAGTTGTGGTATGTAATCACTCTTGAAAACCTTTGAATAAACCGTGTCTGTCGTGTAGTTTTCTGTTAGTTTAATTAAAAAAAAATGATAATATAACAACATGAGGTTTTGCTTACTAAGTAAATCAGTACATAAGCCTACTTCATTTCGTAGTAACAGACACTTTAATAATACGGAGCCAAACTACGATCTCAAACTTTGTTAGCTTGTTTTACCACATTTTCAGAAAATTCCCTTATATACAAAGCATTGTCAACGTTTAAAGTAACTAATTGATGAATTGCAGTATTTTTAGTCAAAAATTACCAACTTTAACTTGTTTAACTAAGCATTGTCAACTTTTAACCCTTAATAGGGCAAAGGACAATTGCTTACCACCTCAGCTTTTTGACCATAGAGCATGAGTCGTTCTATGTGCACATTCTCATATTCAATATTTATAATGTGTGAAGACCCTTAAAACTTTATTAGTACTGGCAACTACGCTAACTGTGAAAGTTTATGAACTACCAACATTCAAAAAAAAATATCGAAGAATTTTAAAAATCAGAGGTGTTTAGCGCAAATAAATTGAAATTTTGTTCTAACAAGATTCCGGTAAGTGGTTTTATGATATTTGGTAGGGTAATTGATTAAATTATCCTGCATGACTCGTAGAATAACTTTTAAAATGAAACTTGTACTAATTGGAAAATCTTCGTAAACTCGGTGGTAAAACTCTTACCATTGCCCGGTTACATCAACATAGTAGTATTTGGTGGTAATATAGTTACCTTTACCCATTAGCGTACTTGTTATTTCAGGAGAATGTCGAAGAAAAAGAAGATATCTGATAGTATTATCGCCGGTATTCTAGAAGATGATCTCTCTGCTGTTGAAAGTAGCGACGAAAGTATCTCGGAAGAACCACATTTGGGCGATTGCGTACTGGATTACGATGATGAAGTTTCGCGAGGTCTTTCAAGAATATTTGGTGAAGAGATGGATTCACAGGCAAAAAAAGAACCACTAGTATTATTTTCAGGAACAAACAAGGTGGAAATTTCGGAGTACCTGCTGAAATCAGACTCTCTTCTGTTTCACATTATCCAGAAGACCAAGGAAAATTTACGAGATGCCGATTTTAAAGCACGAAAAATACGAAAAAACGTTCTAGGATCATTTGCGATGTCTGCAAAGTAGCTTTATGTGCCACACCGTGCTTCAAAAGCTTCCACATAGCTCCAGAAGAAGGAGAAGCTATGGACTGTAGCACCTCTAGTACCTCCTCTCTCTTTACAGTAACGGGCTAAGGTCAAATAATAACCACCAACACCTAAACGAAAACGGGCCATGGTAAAATGATTACCACCAAGTTTTCGCGTACTTTTAATAATATATTTTTAGATTTTCATGAATAATGTTTAAAAGGGCCCTAATAAACGTATAAATAATAACACAAAACTTGTTTTTTCAATAATTTTCATCATCGCCCTATTAAGGGTTAAACTAACTAATTGTTGAATTGCAGTATTTTTAGCCAAAAATAACCAGCTTAAACTTTTTTAACACCAAGAGTGGTTGAAATTGAGCGTAAGACATAAAATTCTTATCATTTCGGAATCACATGCATGATTTCAATCCATTTATCGGAGTACACATTTGAACAAATCCTTTTCTAACATGTGAATATTATTACGTAAAGAAAATAAGATAGATCACAAATGGCTCCTTCAATAAGACTAACTGAGTTAGTGATTATCGTTTTAGCTGGACTTGTTTTACAAGGAGTAAGTACCTTTTTCACTATCCTGGGGGAAAAGCGCTAATCGCTCGGGGAGACATGGTACCTACAATTATGTTGATAATAATTTTATTATAAACTACCCGCCCCGGCTTCGCACGGTTCTGTTACCTTCCTCTTGAATCACTCTATCTATAAAAAAACCGCATCAAAATCCGTTGCGTAGTTTTAAAGATTTAAGCATAGGTACATTGGGACAGAGGAAGCGACTTTGTTTTATAGGTACTAAAGGTATGTAGTGACTAAGTATAATACCGTTTTTAATTTTACTGAAAATTGTGAGGAGTGACAAGGATGGATAAGATTAGGGACGAGTAAGTATAATACCTACATCAGAGGAAGTTTGAAACTAGCGCCAGTGACGGAAAAGATGAGGAGTAATAGGCTAGCGTGCTATGGGTATGTTATGTGGAGAGAGGAAGGACATGTATGAAAAGAGTGATTGATTTCAATGTGGAGGGATATAAGGGGAGAGGAAGACCGAATAAAAGAAGGATTGTGTGAAAGAGGACATGGTTAAGAAAGGTATAAATACAGAGAACGGATATTAGAGAAGAATTGAATAAATATACCAGTTGTGCTTGCCCCAGTTGCTTCAGATGGAAGCTTATTATAGAAGGGCACACAATTGCCCACAAATGATTTTCTCACCTTTCGCAATCTAAATGATGGGATGTCTAACTTACCTATTCTGTTTTTGTTCCCAGTACAGTAACGTTTTCAACAACCTGGACCCTAAATACCAGCTCGTGAACGAGGCCTATTCCGTCGCTCAGAGTCTGTTCAACCAGGGTCGAGCTAACTACATCACCTTGAAGGAAAGGTAGCGTCATTATGACTACCTTTAACCTATCCTTTCAGCCAAAGGACGTATACCTACAGCTGGGCATCCCTCGCCCAACGAATGCTACAATAACCGGAAGGTTATTGCAACTTGTGGTTTTAACTTACAAATACAAAAATACAAACAAATACAAAAACCTTTATTGGGAACAGAACTTATGTCTACGGTACAATTGAGGGCTGACTACCGCAAAAGTTTAAAAAACTGTGTAGCGGAGTCAGCGCCCCCCTTCGTTAGTACAATATTTGTTTGTGTTCCAGCTTAAGGGTAATAAGCTTAAATAAAATTAAAATTATTATTATTAAAATTAAGTTAAGTTAAGTTATATTTTATAGTACATATTTAATAACAGTTATTTCCTTTGTGTATAGGGTTTGTGAATTTGTGTGTGTGTGTGTGTGGTGAGTGATAGTGTATGTGAGAGTGGGGTGCTCCTGAGGACACCGGGCTCATAAGAGTCCGGGCAACAGGAGTTACCCATGTATGCATGTGTAATGTGTGTGTGTGTGAGAGTGAGTGTGTGTGGTGAGTGATAGCTTATTTGAGAGTGGGGTGCTCCTGAGGACACCGGGCTCATAAGAGTCCGGGCAACAGGAGTTACCCATGTATGCATGTGTAATGTGTGTGTGTGTGAGAGTGAGTGTGTGTGGTGAGTGATAGTGTATGTGAGAGTGGGGTGCTCCTGAGGACACCGGGCTCATAAGAGTCCGGGCAACAGGAGTTACCCATGTATGCATGTGTAATGTGTGTGTGTGTGAGAGTGAGTGTGTGTGGTGAGTGATAGTGTATGTGAGAGTGGGGTGCTCCTGAGGACACCGGGCTCATAAGAGTCCGGGCAACAGGAGTTACCCATGTATGCATGTGTAATGTGTGTGTGGTGAGTGAGAGTGGGGTGCTCCTGAGGACACCGGGCTCATAAGAGTTCGGGCAACAGGAGTTACCCATGTGTGACGTGTGTAAGTGTTTGAGAGAGTAACTTTGTAGGATAGAGTTCATTTTTGATATTTTAAAATTTCCTCAGCATCCTCATAGGAGATAGATAAAAGCCAATCAGTACATATACATTTACATTTATAGTTTGTGAGTGGGTAAATGTTGATAATCTTGTTTACCTTATTGTATAAACGACTACCAACGAAATGATAATGACGACCTGCCACTGCAGTTCTGTGAGACACAGTTTTGCAGACAATGTCAGATCGCCGTTTCACCGTCGTCAGATTAGGGTCAAATGCAGTTTGGGAGTGTTTACGCAAGATACTAAATAATATATATAATTTGCGAACGGAGAGGACTTTGCAGATCAGATATAGATTTGAGGTAGAAAAATCTCTTGGCTTAGAAGTCATGACTTTTAGAACTGCTCTCTGCGCTCTCTCAACTCGAAGCATGAGGGTTTTGATGGAGCCACCCCATGCGGTGATGCATTACGAGAGAATTGATTGAGCCAGGGCAAGGTAAACCATTTTCATACAAGGAAAGTCAGCACTACCTCTCAAGTTTTTAAAAATGTACATTAATTTTCTAACTCTTGACACAGTGCATTCAATATGAGGTTTCCAGGACATGTTGCTATCCAACCAGACCCCGAGATATTTTATGCAGGGAGTACGTTCTAGTTCAGGACATTGGCAGGAACCTGGGGAGTCACAAATGTGCGCACTTAGGCAAAATGAGGGGGAGGGCTGGGATCTGGATGTTGGTGAAAAGGTCATATATTTAGTTTTAGAGATGTTAAGGGTCAAAAGATTTTGGGAGAGCCAGGTAAGAACCAGTCCTAAAGCTGTTTCAGCTCTAGATTGTACTTCTGACCAGTCCCGTCCACTAACGAGAAGGGCTGTATCATCAGCATATGTGAAAATTTTACAGAAAGGCACAGCCATGTTGACTAAATCGTTTATATAAACGAGGAATAGAGATGGACCAAGCACACTTCTTTGAGGTACGCCAAAATGAATGACCTTTTCCGCACTATTGACATTATTTATAGTAACTAATTGGCGACGATTTGTGAGATAGCTCTTGAAAAGGTCATTGACAACGCCTCTGACCCCAATGGCTGAGAGTTTGTCTAATAATATTGGAATAGAGACGGTGTCAAAGGCCTTTGACAGATCAAGAAAGATCCCCAAAGTTTCATTTTAAGACTGAAAGAACTGGGAGGTTACTTATAATTAACGTACACTTTAATTTCAATTAACGTTGATAACTAGAAGATTTAATAACCGGAAGGTTATTGTACCTTGTCTAACTATATCACCTTGAAGGAAAGGTAGCGTCGAATTCATATCATTTTAGCCGAAAGACGTGTTTGTATAGATACTGCTGGGCATCCCTCCTCCAACGAATGCTACAATAACCGGAAGGTTATAGCAGCTTGCGTTTATAACCGGAGAGTTATTTATAATTAACGTTCTCGAACGTAGGTACCTAAACGTAAAATTTAACTTTAATAACCGGAAGGTCAATAACGTTAATAGCCGGATGGTTATTGTACCTTCCGGTCTTCGATACATCGTGTTGGTACTACGACTCCCGGTAGCGCCCCCTTCTATTTCAACTTATTAATAGTTTATTTAGAGAAAGGATATTTTGAATGACGATCGAGAAGTTTGGGATGCCTATCATAAGTTTTCTTTTAATTCCTCTGTACAATTTTTTTGTATTATTTAGGCAGATATGCGAAAACAGAGTTTAGTAGCCACCAAAAGCAACATCGTATGTCCAAACATTGTTTAACGTAATAATAGGATGCGACTTGGCAAACGTAGAGTAGGACGCCCTCCAGTCAGGTGGGTGGACGATCTGTGAAAGACTGCTGGCAGATGCTGGATGCGGCAAGCTGAAGACAGGGCGCTATGGCAGTCAATAGGGGAGGCCTATGCCTAGCTGTGGACTAGTATAGGCTGATGATGATGCTGATGGATAATAGGATGAAATACGCAGCGGGCCTAGTGTTCATGTAGCTATATGTTTGTTTGTAATAGTACCAGTACCAGTAATAGTAGTAGTATAATAGTAATTTATTTAGGAACAAATACAAAGGTTACAAAACTATTGGAATTCGATGACGCCCGCAGTAGTTTTTAGTAAAACTACATCAGGGAAAGCAATAAAACTCTAGAAACTTTTTATCTCTCAGGTCTTTGAACACGATCGACATTTTCCTAGACCTGGTTCAGACGATGAATGAGGAGATGGCTCGCGAACTGCGCGGCGCCGTGGTGAAGTTCTACAAGATCAAATACTTCCACGATTTCACCAACTATATGATAAGTATGGATGAGGTGAGCCATTCACTGTTTTATGTCTAACTAGCGTCCCGACAGACGATGTCTAATATTATAAACGCAAAAGTTTGTAAGTATGGATGGATGGATGTTTATTACTCTTTCATGGAAAAACTACTGAACGGATATGGATGAAATTTGGCACAGAGATAGATTATAGTGTGGAATAATACATAGGCTATATTTTATTACGGAATTCCCACGGGAACGGGATTTACCGCGGGTTAAACCGCGAGGCGCTGCTGGTTATTAATATTGAATTTGCCAAATTTTTTTCTTATGAACCGTCTCCTGACAATAACAAAAACAACAAAAAAGAATTGGCGAAATCGGTCCAGCCGTTCAAGTGTGACCAAGGGTAGTAGGGAGTCATTTTTATTTAATGCAACTACCCTGACATGCAAAACTAAGTAGAAACCTATCTATCACACTTTACATTTATTTTCCAATCGATAATAAGAAACTAACTAGGTAGTTGCTATAAAACAGCAAATTTTATGAAATTTCTTTGAGGTTGAGAGTGTGAGATAAAAGATAAACTAAATGATACCTAGGATTAAAAAGACGGGTTAAGTTACGTAATAAAAAGTGTGTGATAAATAAGTACTTAGGTACCTACCTATGGGATTAATGAATGAGAGTGGAATTAAAAAGTATGAAATCAAAGAGTGTGGAACTAAAAAGAGTCGGATTAAAGAGTGAGGGATAAAAAAAAAATTGATAAATAAGTGGGGCATTCAAAAAATCTGATAAACCGACTTGGCACGAGTTGACTAGCAAGCTAGCAACCAACGCTGCTCTTCCGGCAGACGTAGACTAATATAGCCTGATAATGATGTTAACGAACATTGTTTAAAGATGGTGGACATAATCGAGCACTGCCTAGCCGATCCTCTAGAGAAACTCTCCCAGATCCGAGCGCAGTTCCGCGGCGTGATCCAGAACTTCAAGGACATCCGTAACTTCGACACCGTGGCCACCTGCCACAAGGAGCTCCCAGACGAGGTGGCCTGTGCCCACTGCATCCTGCACCAAGCTGTGCTGTCAGTACACTTACATCTAGCTTCTTGGTCTAGCCTCCATCTATTCATCCAGTCCTGGATTTATAAATAGGTCGTATAGGCCGCGGCCTAGGGGCGGCAGATTTCAGAGGACGGTCACTCTATTGCAGACGATAAAAGTCAAACACGTTCTCTGGTTTTAATTGGAGCGATTTTGCAATTTTCATTGCTGTTATTTCATTTTTGGGTTCCTTATGCTTTGCATTCGAACCTTGTATGCCTAGGAGGGGGGGGGGGGGGGTGGCTAATAATGAACGGCTCTGTACACGCTCATAACATACGCTCATACGCTCATAAAAAACATAAATCCGGCACTGTATTCATCCCATGATAACTATAATACTCAATGTTTTATTGCTTTGCTTAGGTAACGCATAATTATCTTACTTCTTACTAAGTATTATTATAATAAATGGGAAAGTCTGTGTGAATGTTTGTTATAAGTAAGTAATCTCCTAACTACTAAAGTTATTTAAATGAAATTTGGTATGATGATAGTTTAGGACCTACAATAATGGGATATGAAAATTTGGAAATTTTATCCTTTGAGGGGGTTAAATAGAATGGTAAAGTTTGTTTGTAAACTTATAATTTTTTGGATTGATTCACTTAAAACTGAGTATAAATAAACTGCATAGTAAATAACATCTAAGTATTTATTATTTTTACAAAACTACCCCTAGGAGTCGTGCAATAAATTTCTGCAATTTGACAAATAAATTTACATGCGGGCGAAGCCGCGAGGCGCGTATAGTACCTAATAAATGTGAAATTGTTGTTTTATCATATTAACTTGAGCCAAGATGATGCTGCGTGGATTGTCCAGCATAATAGTATATTATCCATCAGATCGTACTAATTGTCCTACCATATTTATGTACCTACCTAAATATGAGTGTGTTTTTTAGATTCAACGAAACGATGCAAGAAAGCCTGGTGACCATAGTGGAGATCAAAACCAGACAACATGCTCAAGACATGAACACCTCACTTTACAATGTCCAGGTAGAACTATAAAAACTATTGTAGTTGACGAATCTACTTATGTTTGCTGGTTAATTTAGCACCTTATTTTTGTATAGAAACATTTCACTCCCCATGTATACCATCAGGGTGAATACGGTTCGAACCGTGCCCGTTTTACTGAAGGGTCTTGCGATACTTAGCTAATGATATAAAAATATAAACTAAATAATTTATTATCTTATTTATAATTAAATAAGATAAAAGATCGATGGTCGGAAAAGATTTCTTTTGTTTCAAGTTTGTAGCACAAACTCTGTTTTCCTATCTCTTCCTAAACTAGAAAAAATAAAACTACTACAAATGCATAAAAAACAAGTTTATGTTAAGTATAACATTGGGTACCTACCTATAACAAACTGAACGTTTGAATTTTAGAAATTTTCCGTTGTTAAAGAAATAAGTGTAAAAATATTGAAAATCTTAAAATATTGTCCTCCTGAAAATATTGAAAATATCCTTGAAAATAACAAAGGAAAAGTGTAAAAAATATTGAAAACTTCTTCGTTTAAGTTAGTCTATTTATTTTAGTCTACTTCGTTTAAGTTAGTCTATTTTGCTAAATTCTAACTGATTCTCAGGTTTGCATCAACGATTTCATCCCGAAGTTCTTTGAGCAGTTGTTGCTCGATGCTTACACCAACCGCAGCGGTTTCCTTCGAGTCGTCAACGCCTCTATCGGTAC
Organism: Eupithecia centaureata; assembly: GCA_944547425.1. Taxonomy (NCBI): domain Eukaryota; kingdom Metazoa; phylum Arthropoda; class Insecta; order Lepidoptera; family Geometridae; genus Eupithecia; species Eupithecia centaureata. Next base: position 1,636,840 of record OX155698.1, read on the forward strand.
GTCGCGTCGATGGTCTTTCGAGCTTCAATTTATTTTCAAGATCATGAAACTTAGTGAGAGACGTACACTAGTACCTACCTACAAAGGTCAACTAAGCTGGAAAATTAAAGGAAACATGCTCCCAACAAGGAAACATTTTTTTTGAGCGGATTTCTTTCGTAACGCTTCAGCCTTGGGGGTGCAAAGAGGAACAAACATCCATACAAACTTTCGCATCATCACTGCATAGTATAAAACAAAGTCGCTTTTTCTGTCCCTATATCCCTATGTCCCTTTGTATGCTTAAATCTTTAGAACTACGCAACGCATTTTGATGCGGTTTTTTTAAATAGATAGAGTGATTCAAGAGGAATGTTCATATGTATAATAAAATCGTGCGAAGCCGGGGCGGGTCGCTAGTTTATAATATTTATATATTAATATTTATATATAATTATTACTAATACCAATACTACAACTACAAACATTTGTTACAAGACGGGAATCGAGCTCTTAACTTTCTTCGTCGCAGTTGCTCTAAACCCATGTTTATATTCCTTAGTTTATAATGTATTTCTGAGTGTTACATCTGGTAGGATATTTAAGTAGTTAAAGGTGATAACTTGTAGGTATGTTCACAGCTGACCTAGTGAAAGATAAGTGGAGGGGAAACGTCTCGTTTTTCCCCGAGAAATGGAGTCCACTCGTCAAACTATTCAAAGAAAGGTAAAACCTTCCTAGCGTCACCTACTTGCATTCTTATATGCATAACTTTGTTACCTTTATCAGCCTACCTACGCTAGTCCACTGCTGGACATAGGTTAGGTCTCCACTTATGAGCGTTATAGCGTCCTGTCTTCAGCTTGTCGTATCCAACATCTACTTCACTGACCTCTATATGAGGTCAGTGATCTACCTGCAGTTTAATAGCTCATTGTCGGAGAGTACTTAGTAATTAGGTATGCACTTACCTAGTAAATATTTTACTTACGTACAGTATCGACGTACTAGGCAGTGTAGGCACATATTGTTTTATTTTAGTTGTTTTTGTTTTTAGTTTTATGTAAGTAAATAAAATGAAGTTTCATTTCAGAACAAGCACGCCCGATCATGATCCGCTGTACCTGACTCTACTGGCGGCAAACCTGTCTTCCCAAGATATTGTGAATACTCTGTACTAAACTTATTAAACTTTGTTTATATGGTTCAAATAAATGAGTTCAAATTATGAATAAATGAGTGTTTACAGTAAGAAAGTAACCAACCCGATAATTTATAAAAAATAATAATAGCAAAATACTAGTGACGCGGTAATAATACCGCTCTAATTATTGGTGGGACATTTTCTTATCCAAAAATAATATTAATGAAGGCGAGAAAGCACTTCAGCTAAAGCAATATACATATTACGTTTTGCATAGGCCTCTGGTGGTTTGTGATTATTATTAATAATGACCAAAACTAATCAACTTTGTCAAAACTTTTTAAATTTCGCGCTCACCGGAAGTAAATTCGTTTCTTTTTGTTGTCACACATGTAGTTAACTCACTTCGTTTTTGAAACTCAGTTTTGTTGAGTGGAAATAGCTTCTATTCTACTTGCGTGTTTTTATGAAATGTCTTTCGATTTTCTTTTGCCCCGTTGATTTCTTGTTGGAGAAAGTCTAATTTCTGCGTAATATTATCATAATCAAGAATAGGTTATGTTATAACCAGCTACAATTTATACAGACCAACTGACAGTGATAATTATCATCAAAAATGAGCACACTCGACCCCGCGGAACAATACCAACAGTTTCCCTCAAACAGAATAATAATTATACATCCTGGATCTCTCTACGTAAGAATTGGACGAGCGTCAGACCTCATGCCCGTTAAACAACTGCATTGCATAGCCAGGAAGCGACGACCTGGTGGGAAAATCTACCGAGACCCATTCGTGCCTCCAAGCGTGCCGAAAACCAAAGAACTGATCGAAGAACTTGAAGAATGTCGGTTACAGATATCCCACACGCTGCAGACCTGTGTACAGTCTAACGGAGCACGAAGGTACGCGACGCCGCCCCAACAAATAGCAGCGTTCAACCGGCGGTCTCTCCCAGAGATTGTGAAGGATGAAGGCGAGCCCTGGCCACCAGTAGACTGTGAGATAGTCGTCGGAGACCTCGTGTTAGACATAGACCCGGAGTTACCATACAATTTACACTTCCCATACAGACGTGGAGACTTCAACTTACACTCCGAAGTAGGTGGATCTATTTCATCAGTTCTGAATGATTTGTACTCCATATGGCGGTCAATCATAGAGTACCAGCTGGATATACCTTTGATAGATCTCGTAAAATATAGATGTGTGTTGGTAGTACCGGACTTATACTCCAGAACTCATCTAAAGAGTTTAATGTCTTTGTTATTGAAGGATTTGAGTTTTGGAAGCTGTATTTTAGTCCAGGAAAGTGTAGGAGCTACTTTCGGCACTGGGATTGGGTCAGCGTGTGTTGTAGACATTGGAGATCAGAAAACGGCCATCTCATGTGTCGAAGATGGAATATCCCACAAAGCCACTCGGATACGGATGGATTACGGAGGCGGCGATGTATGTCAAGCATTATCCTGGATGTTCCATAAAAGCGCTTTTCCCTACAAGAATTGGAATGAAAATGTACCCAGAGATGTTATACTCATGAGGAAACTGTATGAACATTTCTGTCATGTCAACTTAGATGTATGTGGTCCTCAAGAAAAGTCATTTCTGGTTGACCACCCTGGTGATGCAGTGAACAAATACACATTACAAGTTGGAGATGAATGTATCATCTCACCTCTAGCTCTGTTCTACACAGATTTATTAAAAATTACAGGCCCAAAGACAAGTAAGATGCAGACAATCCAAGCTAGCGACCCTGAAGATCCTTTTGATGCCGAATTCTTAAGAGAAACCAGCAGGAAGCGAGAGGTAGCAGACCCCACAGTCAACGCTAACGACAGCCAGCAAACAGAACCAGTTAACGAATCACAACCTCATGTAAACCCAGAGGAAGATATTGTAGTTGATACATTAGAGAATGGATCTTCTGATGTTGTCTCTCTTGCTCCGGGACAGATATTAGCCCTCGACGCTGCAATACTACAAAGCATAGACCGATGCCAGACAGAAGAACTTAAACGTAAGATGTACAGCAGTATTCTTATTGTAGGAGGAGCAGTCAAAGCAAACGGCCTTCACCTATGGCTGCAAAACAGATTAGCTTTGCAAATACCTTACAATTACAAGACTGAGCAAATCGAGATAGTGACTTCGCCTAAAGATATTGATCCTGCAATTACAGTGTGGAAGGGAGCTGCTGTCATGTCCTGTTTAGAGTCTGCCATCGAGCTTTGGATTGACCAGGCCGAATGGAACAAATATGGTTTGAGGATATTAAGGGAAAGAGCCCCTTTTATATGGTAAGGCTTATGAATAATGTTGGTAAGGCCTACCTCATTGGAGTTGCGCAGTCACTAAATGTCACCCTAAGCCCTTGGAAAATAATACATTAATAATGTTGTATTGTAGGATTATGTTATGTATGACCGAATGTGACATTCGCTTTTAGAAAATGAAATTAAATCTTGACCATGATATTTAAAATTAAATATAATTTAATTCAATAGGTGCTAGATAATTTAAAAGAAAACAGGCTGTCATTTATACAAAGGGTAAATTGATGCAGCCAAGCTTAATTTTGTATAATAAAAACAAACCTACACATACTCTGTAATAGGATAATGTTATGAAATAAACATTGATTTTATCATTATAATAACTTTTATTAAATCTACCTATGTCAAGGTTAGGTAAGTTAATAAAAAAATGTGTTTTACAAAAATTTGTTTTATTAAAATAGTACAATAGAGATTCATTGTAAAACTAAGTATAAAAATAAATTATTAAGTTACATGAAAAAATCATTTGGCATAATGGGCCAACATTGAAACTTATAACTATTGGTAAAAGTTTTAAGATAAGGCTTGTACTTAACCTATGAAATGCAGCCTTGTTTGTTTTAAAACAATCTGACTTACTAAAACATTATAATATCAATTATTTTGCCTAAATTTTTATTAATTCTTACCTATAAGCATGCTACAATTCAAATGCAATTTTCCCTTAAGAAATAAAGTGCAGGTACTTAATTGATTTTAATTTTTCAGAGGATGCTAGTGAGATATTTTTTCTATAAAACTTATTGATATATTGTCCCTGTTTTGTGTGTTACAGACTGACATAAATGTTCTAAGAGAGCTTATCAAGAAAGGAATTTTCTTTTTGGCAAGAGTTACCTAATCTTTAATTCCATGACGCCGAACTAACTAGATAATACTAAATTCTACCAATCCATTGAGCATTTACAAAACTAAAATCTTATCTAATTCTTCAATAGATATGATAAAAAGTTAAATTCGCTAAAAATGCTTATCATTAGTTCTCTATTATCACTACACCACTTCATATTGTGGTAAATTGGCAAATCCCTTGTAAAAAATATTCTTTAAAGTTATAATACCAAATTAAAGAGAGCTTATTGGCAGACTAAACGGTCTTTGAGTACAATACAAATTTCTTGCTAAAAACAATAAAAATAAATCCCAGGTGTATTAACCTGTGATTTAAAAATGAACCTTAACTATCCCCACTAGCCTTAAATTCTACAGCAACATTATTCCCCACACCTATAATATCAGACTCTGAAATCTTCCTAACTTTAGGATGAAAAAACGAATAATACAACACCATTATACAAATCCCTATCAAAAACGGTCCTACACTTAACACTAGGACCGGGTAAAAATAAACAGATCCTCTTTCTAAATCATTCACATATAAATACCAGAGCAGACCACATGTTAGGTTTTCTACAAAGCATAATGTGTAATACATAGCATACCTGTACCTAGTTCTACCTTCAACTGGGAGTATGTAGGTAAATAAATACACACCGCCTAAAGCCAAGGAGAATGCTAAGTCAGCTAAACGGCTATGGAAACAGAAGGATGAGCGATCGTGGAGTTGAATCAGGACAGCCATTATGATGATGTGGAGAATGCAAGCCGCTATAGCCCAGTATGGATACATGTAGGCCAGGATGGAGATTGATATAATTCGGCTCACTGCAATAGAAAATAGGCATGGTTATAGTCTATTGTATTATGGAAGAATGTAAAGTGGTTGATGGCTTGACCATTATTTTATGTTACGTTCAAGTGAAGCTTATAAAGGTATGGCAATTTCTATTCACTTGGCTGATCTATTCACGATAGATAATGCTAGACAATCCACACAGCACCATCTAGCCAAAGTAAAGTCGGGTCTGCTGCAACAATTTTCTAACAAAACATTTTAACAAAACATGTTAGCAAAACATTTTTTTCAAACAGCCCGTCTGGTGCATTCTGTTTTGTTTATTGTTTTTGTTTCATTTCAAAAATGAGTTCCGACGAAGAGGACGTAGAAGCTGTAATAGCTATAGTGGATTTAGTTCTACAAAGACGTAACCGAAATAGATTCCGGGTCCGACCCTACCTGCTACCTCGTTCCTTCAATATTTATCAAGACCTACGTATAAACCTTCCTCTTGAATCACTCTATCTATTAAAAAAAACCGTATCAAAATCCGTTGCGTAGTTTTAAAGATTAAAAGAAAGCATTCAAAGGGATATAGGGACATAGGGACAGAAAAAGCGACTTTGTTTTTTAATATGTAGAGATAAAATCTATATGAAACTATGAGCTACAAAGATAAAAGGAAATAAACTAAATATAGAATTAAATATAAATATGTATAGACGTCTTGCTTCATTGAGCGCGAACGTAAAATGCGACGCTTCCCCTCCCCGCAGGCGAACGCGGGTGATGTTATCCATTTGTCTCGGCAAACATGTTTAGGTGTTTTTACGAACAAAACTGTTAAGCCACGCCCCTATTTTGTTTTGTTAACATGTTATGATGTTAGAAAACACGAAAACACGTTGCAGCAGACGCGACTTAAGCTACTCAAAGCTTGTGTTATGGGTGCTAGATAACTGATTATTAATACATAATATACATAGATAGATTTTTTTTATTATACATAGAAAACACCAAGACTAGAGGATTCGATTCCGGGATCCCGGGATTCGGGATCCCGGCCCATTTTCGATCCCGAAAATTTTGGGATTATTTTTTCCAAATCCCGGGATTTTCGGGATTGAGAAAAATACTATAATAATCGTTAAAAACAATAAAAAATGAAATTTAAGAAGAAAATTAAGAAGTAAATTTAAGAAACACAACACAATATTATAAACTTAAAATTATACCAATTGCTTATCGGCACCATTAAAAATAACAAAAATCTTTTCATGTCTGTTGACATCGGTTAAGTTTTATTTTTAAATTATGTTTAATAAAAACAGGAATTATTATTCCTGCATTTGTTATCAGAATAAGCAAGCTTTTTATTTACAAATAATACCATTTAAAATACCATGCACCTGTTCACAAAAAAAGCATTCCTTAAACAAGTAATCAATCGCATCCTCGGTCGTATCGTGGTCAAAAATGATCTAAAATAATTTTTTGTCGAAAATCATGACTTGCTTTTTAGTTACAATATAATACGTTTGATGATCATTAAACTTTGTTTTTACTGACTGATAACTAGCGATTAGATATTCGGTTGCTTATTTACCTAAAGGTGGGGCAAAGACACAAAAAGGAGCGTTTAAAACCAACTTTTTCAGGAATCCTGATGAATTACGACCACTAATTCTAAACTGCCAGAAAGACCACTAATTCTAAACTGCCAGAAATTTTTAAAATGATTGTTTTTTCGCCGGAATCTTTTTTATAAACAAAATAAAAAACACTTTTAATCTATTGCGTATTTCACTAAACACATAATATACAATTTTTTTTGAAATTTCGTAAATAAAAATCATTACGGCTCCGGAAATATCGATTAAAGTGAAAAACGCATCATAAAAAGTGTGTTTTATATTTGATTGACCTATAAATAAAATGCCAGCGAAAATAAATAAGTGTTATTTATTTTCGCTATTTTGGGATTCTTCGGAACTTATATGAATTCCCTAAAAAAGATTTAGTGTTGTTTGGTTTTAATAGCTCACGTTATGTCATCGCTCAAAGTTAAGGTAAATAAAGCGCCCGAATATCCGATCACTGCTGATAACGTTCCCATTATGTGGTTAGGTATTTAAATTAGTATTTTGTCGTATATCTACCGAGGAAAAGTAGACATTAAAAAAAGTATTTTTTTAATTTTTGTATAAGGTGCAGAGGGGCAATTCTGTACAAAAGTAATCAGTCAAAATTTTAAACAATCGTTGTATTCTCCGTGATTGAGTTTCGTGAATTCTGGCAAATTGGTGCTAACTAATCTTTATCTGACTTCTTCTTAATAGTGTTCATATATAAGAAAATGCTGAAATTAATGGTGAACTATAACTAATTAGACAAAAAACTGGAAATGCCCGAATTGCCCCTCAGCGGGGCTTTTCTGGTAGGTGGTAATATTATTTGATCCTATGATGCTATAATAGTAAAACTAGAAGCTTTACAAACTGGACAAGTCAGTACATCCGAATTTGAGTCTTCTAAACTCCTGAGAGTTGACGCGGGGTAATTCGGGCACCACTTTTTAGTCTCCCATACATGCTAGTGTTGAGGCTCTGACTATCGACATCGATAATAACTAACTCGGTAAAAGAAGTTGATATTAATTATATTAGTTTTTGAAAGTAAGAAGGAAAGAATTATTGATTTCATGTTAAGTAAAACAACAAGTTTATATCCATTAATTTACTTATTTAGGTAGGTAGCAAAAGCATACTTCATTATATTAACTGAATATACGTATTTAGATAGAGGCACGTAGACACTTAGACAAGTTAAACATTTTCAATCACATAATGTCCTAGAGTGTCAGTATTTCTCTCAGTTGCCACGAACTTGATTTTTTTTATCGGCATTTACTTCTGTGGACATCACTGGTTTTTTACAACTTCATATAAAAATAGGGCAAAATGGGCAGCCAACTCCGAAAAAATAACCTCCGATCACAATTTTGGGGGGTAATCATACCAGGCTCAATAACTTATGAAAAACAAAGATTAGGAATGAAACAATTACATTAAAAGAATTTCCAGTTTAAAACAAGTATAATTAATTGCCTTGTCAAATCAGCAAAAAAACCGCGAAAACCACTAAATTCTGTAAAATTTGAAGACCTTGTCACAGGTGTTATGCGGACTCAAAATGTCGACTGACAAAATGATGTTGTATATCGATCAGTTAACAGGGTAGCAATTCCTTCTATATGTGATTGAATTAACCGGTTGTTGCTCTACCCGAACATAGAGGTCTCTCTTGAGTAAAAGCTACAGAACCAATAATATGACCATGTGCCATAATAATCCTCCTGCCATAATTGCCCCTCTGCACCTTAATTAACTGAATAAATAAGTTTTTGTGATTTTAATTGATTATTACTTTGTTTTTGAAAGTAAATAGAAGCTGATTTTCATATATTACTTTGGTATTCTTACTTCGTCTACGATCCCGGGATTATCCCGGGATCCCGGGATCGCGTTTCACCAATCCCGAAATCCCGGGATTGAAAATAAAGACCGGGATCGAATCCTCTAACCAAGACACAACTGAACAAATTTCTGCAGATCATACACAAATTTGTTCCGAGGCGGGATTCGAACCCGCAACCTCTTGCGTCACAGGCGGACTCTCGCCGGGGAGGCCTATGTCCAGCAGTGGACTAGTATAGGCTGACGATGATGATAATGTCTTTATGTTGGCGAGTCTGCTGGTACGCGCTGAGGCACCACCCCGCCCTACCACTGATGAAGCTATTGCTTTAAAGTAAAGTAAAGTAAAATTTATTGCAAAAAATACATGTTAATACGGTACATAGGTGGTGTTATGATTAAAGTTTGACACAATGTATTTTTACCAGTATGGCGTGCAATATTTAGTCACAAACAATTTTATTAAATTAACTACTAACTAAACAAAAATCAAATCGAAATATATGAGTGAAATTATAATTGAATAAACATAAAAAATTAATTAAATAATAATAAAAAAGAAAAATTACGATATTATAGCTAAACCTACGTCATTACTTAGAATCTAAAAAACATTTATCAGTCATAAAATCATTGACTCAATTGACATCATTTATGTTGGCGATGTACCTCTACAATGTACTCACATGTGATGAGGAAGTGGTACACAGTCTGCATGATGGTACCGGTCCAGTTCATGTTGTCCTTGTCTTGCGCGTAGCGGATGGCGCGCTGGTACGCGCTGAGGCACCAGCCCAGCCCTACCACTGATGAAGCTATCGATAGGCTTTGGTGCACTGGAACAGAAGGGAAAACACTGTTAAATTTCATTTCAATCATTTATTTACCATAAAATCTTAATATAAAGGAACAAACAATTTCTTTCATCTTATTTTATGCCATTGCTTTATCATATCACATACAAGCGACTCGCTTGGCTTCGCACGGTTATATCACTACATAGTTTAGAACAAAGTCGCTTTTTCTGTCCCTATTTCCCTATGTCCCTATGACTGCTTAAATCTTTAAAACTACGCAACGGATTTTGAAGCGGTTTTTTTAAATAGATAGGGTGAAACTTTATCTTGAATCACTGTATCTATTAAAAAAAACGCATCAAAATCCGTTGCGTAGTTTTATAGATTTAAGCATACAAAGGGACAGAGAAAGTGACTTTGTTTTTTACTATGTAGTGATATATAATAATTATACTATGTAGATCCTCACATGCAAACTCCCTGCTGTACAGCAACAGACTAGTCTGCAGCACTTGCTGCGGCGCAGCCTCCAGGAAACCTTCGAAGATGCGCAGCAGCGCCGCGTCCGCGTCTTCCTTCAGCATTAGAGCGTAGTACGCGCGTTGTTTGTCCGGTTGTTGACGGCGTTCCGAGCGACGGGACTTCAACGCGTAGCTGTGACAAAAGGGTTAAATAGAATAGAAAAACATTTATAACAACGATAAAACACTACACATGTATGGACTTTAGGTGCAATGGTTTATAATGCCATTTTACTTTATTCAATATCTGATTGACAAACAAACAAGTATTTATCCATCGCATAGAGACACCAAAAAAAATTACATCTAAATCTTAAGTCTATTTAGGTATGTTTAGGTACCTACGAGTACATACAATTTTTCTCGTGAAGTTGTAATGAATTCTCGCTCTTACTAAGATTGATTTTGTATAAAGACGCGAGGGATCCCAGCTTCAATTCAGGTAGTTTGATACTTAGGTACTAGTTTTTCCATGCATTTATATACGAGATAAGTAGATATACAAAATATACTAAATGAAAGGTTTGACTTTGGTAGGTTTTCGGATAGTTGATTACCTATCCAAGAATAGACCATCAAGCTAAAATTGTAGCTGAAGTAGAGTCATATTTAAAACTCAAGTGATTATACTAATAACAAGTCCCATTTCTCACCATTATCCATTATCTAGCGTAGTCACTGTTTTATTTCAATTCAAAGTGACCGATACGCATCTGATTATGTAGCACATAGCATATCTGTTGAGTAGGACCTTGAATTTATAATCTTGCCTCTCCAGCTAAATATTCATAGAATATATCGGCTGCCACTGGATTTGGCATCATGCCGATGATATGGAGATGCTAACGACCCCATAAATCAATGCTCTTAGAAAATCTTTTTTAAATACATATGTAGTAGTTTCATTTTGTCTATAATATTATAAAAAAAGAGATACGAAAACAGTAGGTTAGTTGTTTTATTTTGTCTAGTTTAGGAAGAGATACGAAGTTGCTCTTGGCGGCCCCAAACTTTGTTTTCGTATCTCTTTTCAGATGTGTTTATTTTGTAAGCCTAAAGAAATAAAGATATTGATTTACCTACTATTTACTTACTTGATTTACTTGAAGATACATTGAAAAAAGCTTATGTTAGGTATAACAAACTGAACGTTTGAATTCGAAAATTCCTTTGTTTAACGTAATTAGGTAAATGATAAAACTAGCAGCGCCTCAAGGGTTGACCCGCGTAGTTCCCGTTCCCGTGGGAATTCCGGGATAAAATATAGCCTATTTGTTATTTCAGACTAATAATCTAGGCGATAATCTATCTCTATGCCAAATTTCATCCAGATCCGTTAAGTACTTTTTGCGTAAAAGAGTAAGAAACATCCATCCATACTTACAAACTTCCGCGTTTATAATCTTTGTAGGAGTGTGAAGTGGTGGCGCTCATTTAGCTCTTAAGTCACATGCAATTGTCACTCGCATAAGTTAAGGTAAATCAAGTATTACGGAGGACCAGGAGTACTCAGAAACTCCGTTTCCTGTCATGAAAATGAAACGCAGGGCATTATCCATCAGAGCGAACATGCTGGCAGTCTGCCTGCATTACCTATGTAATGCAGGCAGACTGACAAATTTTAATGAAAGAGCTTTTTACCAGTTATTTTATATTAGCGACCCGCCCCGGCTGCGCACGGTTTTATTATACGTATAAACCTTCCTCTTGAATCACTTTAACTATTAAAAAAACCGCATCAAAATCCGTTGCGTAGTTTCAAAGATTCAAGCATACATAGGGACAGAGAAAGCGACTTTGTTTTATACTATGTAGTGATGTGCAGCCTGGTATAAAGCCTCAGAACTAAGAAACAATGAGGTGATCATCATCATCATCAACCCATATTAGTCCACTGGTGGACATAGGCCTCCCCTAACTCACGCCATAGCGCCCTGTCTTCAGCTTGACGCATCCAGCATCTGCCAGCAGTCTTTCGCAGATCGTCATCCTACCCGGCCAAATGAGGTAATAGGCATAAACAGAGATAGGCTTGCAACCAGCAGTGTTCAGTTTAAATCAGCAATAGAAATAGATTAGGTAAGTACAAAGAGATACTGCAATAATTTACATAAGCTACTGTTCAATGTAGCGTATGATGATAGCAGTTACCAGGAATGTAAAATACAAAGAAACTTTGTGTGGTTAGCTTGTATCCTGTGGCGGACACAGCATCCTTTATGGGTGCCCTAGTTTTTGAAATGAGTCATTTAATATTACCAATACTATGACAATCAAATCATTTGTTACATGGAAAACATGTAGGTATGGGAGTTTTACATCTATGTGAATCAATTAATCTCAAGTAGTCCAAGAGTCTTATTTGGTCTTATAGTTAAAAAAACAATTTGATTTTATATTTTGTTAATTATTTCTATTCTAAATGTCCAATAAAGAATTTTCTATCTATCTAGGTACAACTCTGCACAAAAAATTCGCGGGAATATTATCGCGAAAGTGGTGGATTCTGCGGCAAAACACAGATTCGGTTAAGGAATTATTTTTGTGCGGTTTTTTCGCTGATGTTTGAATGTTTGTACTATAGGTATTATACAATATGAGAGGCTTTTGCAAAGCAAAATAACCAATTATAAATTTAAGTATTGTCAAAAATTATAGACAACCTATGTTTTGCAAGAGAAAATTACTAAAATACAATTCACCTCATAACTCAGAAAGTACTGAACAAATTGGGCTGAAATTTTGCATAGATGTAGATCTAGACCTGAAATAACATAATATGGAAACTAAGTACTCCATATTTAAAATTACGTGGATGGATTACAGGAAACAAATACCTTAAAATATGGGATACTTTGTTCCCAGTATTCCATGGATGGTTTACTTACATGAGAGCATCAGTGAATCTAAGAATGGGAGCCATCTGCAGCACCAGGATGAAGATCCTCAGCCATTTTCTTCTCGTGAACTGGTCCGATACAGACTCTAAATGTTGCTGCTTGTCTAGAGCATACCTAAATAAAACGTTAACTATTTATTGATACCATTTTACTTATATCTGGGTGTCTAGTTCAAAGATTACTAGGATTTTGCTGAGATCAAGTTGCCAGTTATACAGGCATTTAAAAAATCTTTGTTTTAAGATAACTAACTTTTCTATAATAAGAAAAAATAACTAGGTACTAAACTTCTCAGTTTAAAAAGTTTAGTTTCGTTGTAAAGTTAAAAATATAATTAAACCTATATAAATCATTCCTAGCTATAGTTTTTTAACAATGTTTGATAATAGATAAATTTATAATTCAAATTAAAATGCACGCATGAGGCATGAAGTTAATACAATAGGTAGTATGTAGGTTAAGATAGATAATTACAAACCAAGGAAAACAACTCACATTCTGATGGAAACAGCTGTGTTTACGAAGGCGGGAAGCAGTATGAAAGCCAGGGTCCATCCAAACTCTGTTACTCGCTGCGCTAAGAAATATCTCACAGCAATGTTTATATCCAGTCCCAAATCCACAAAATGCCCAACGATGGCCACAACATACATAAAAATATCTAAACGAGATACGTGAATTCTCTCCGGCATACGATCCGGTTCATCGTAAGAAACTTCATTATGAAGTAAATCTCTAACTGCTTTAGTCATTTTCTGTTATTAATCTGCAGAAAACTTTTAATAATCGAGCATGTTATTATTTTGAGCAGCCAAAACACACACGCATCACCCGCCGCGCGCGACTTTCTTTTGTTTGTTATTTTGAATGAAATTGAATTGACTAGAGACAGACAAATCTTGGAGCTATTTCCACGGTTGTTTTATTTTGACAGCAACTCCATCATCGACAACCTTTGAAACTTAACATAGTTTCCGGTCACATAAACACAGAGCGTCTTAACGGTTCTTTTCGTTGTCTGTTCCATTATTTTGACATCTTCATCAAACATGTCAACGTCAAGTCAAAAAGCAAACAAAACAACTAGCCCGTCAGACATGCACGTTATACTAAAATAATATTTTATGCTTAATTATGTCTCAACTAAGTTTATGACTCTTTATACATGGACACTGGCAGAGTTGTGGCAACATAGACACAGCGAGCCATAAAACAAGAAGAAGAAGAAGAAGACATGCACGAGAAAAAATCTCGAGAAAATAGATAAAATTTTCTTTTAGATTGCGCTTACACTGCAAAAATGGTGTCCCGAAGTATCACGGAGGTGTACGTGCTAATGCGTAACAATGCGATACAAGGACGACAACTTTTTGCTGAGCAGGTTCGTCCTATTTCATCATCCACCACGTATTTTTACAATATTGATTTTGTTTACTTTATTTTGTATACTTACCAAGCTTGTAGAATTCTGCAATCATACTGCTGGGTCGGAAGCAGCAGCTACAGCAGCTCTCATTTAATATATTTACAAATTAAACCCCTTTAAGGGCATTATTGAGGTATATGTAAAAAGTAACTTCCACACCCTCAATATATTTACTTATTTGCGTAGAATTAACAGTGTTTTTCTTTCCATTAGCCTACACTCATGGTTCAGGTATTGCTAGTCACATTACATTACTTTCAATAGTTTTATTATACAGTTTGCCATCTTACATGACCATGGTGTACTGAGCGGTGATTTTGGATCCCAAGGGGATTAACAACTTTTCATGTTTTAGGACATTTAAATATGTTTTTTAAATAAATAGAGTATTATTTTCTTCACATTCATGTTACTATATGAGAAATATGAATTTTTGCAATCATTTTTGAATGAACCATGCCCAAACACAGGTAAAAATATTTTGTAAAAATTTGTTAAAAAACAGCAAAATATGTAGTGATGTGAAATATTCAGAAATAATAGATATATAATGGCGGCCCGGCGCTCGTCCTTATGTAATGTTCTTGTTCTGGTGTACAATAAAGGATTTTTGTATTGTATTGTATAATGTAAGAGTGCATGTAATAATAAGACATGAATAAGAAGAAAAAATCTACACTACAAAAACATTGTATTAAAATATTCTAAATTCATACCTTTAATCACATTCCCATGTTCTACACACTTGGCATTTAAGGACTATAATTCTCATAAAAAGGCCCTCTTTCCTACCAGGAAATTTGAACTCCTACTGTTACATGTTACATGCCCTTTCTTTCATGATGGATGTTTCTTTTTGTAACATGACAATCCATGCATCATCACAACATAATATTAAAATGATAAATGAATTGAATTTATTGTTGTATAAACTAGGTAGTAACATTACATTGATCTTCACTACATAGTATAAAACAAAGTCGCTTTCTGTGTCCCTATGTCCCTTTGAATGCTTAAATCTTTAAAACAACGCAACGGATTTTGATGCCGTTTTTTATAATAGATAGAGTGATTCAAGAGGAAGGTTTGTACGAATAATAAAACCGTGCGAAGCTGGGGCGGGTCGCTAGTATATCATATTTTAGTAATATCTCTAGTCTGCCATGGTCAGGCGTACAATATAATAATTAACAAATTCAGCGTCATGTTAACATTAACATAGGTATCATATTGATATTTCTGAGACATATTTTTCATGTTTGTGTGAGTGTTCCTGCCTTTAATATTATTTACTTACAATATAATTGAACCTTGTCACTTCCAGAGCCATGACAGTGAAAATGTTCGTTTGATGCGCTCAGGGTCACTAGACCTGGAGGCGAATGACGCGCTGCAGCCTCCGCCCTGGAGTGACGCGCTTGAAGAGGCACATTATGTCATCACCAGGTGATAATGTAAAACTATATATAAAGGTTTTAAAGAACATTATTATTCACTTAGAAGTAGTGATGAGTTTTCTAGCTAAAGAAGGTTTTATAATGTTTTCAGATTTTCTTAAAGTTAAAGATTCAAAGATTGCGTTATACATGGTATAAAGATGTTATTACAATAAATAATGGACCACAGAAGTAGGAATATTATGGTACTAGAAATGTTATAGCACCTGGATTACGTACAAAACGCTTGTCACCACCTGGCCTCCCACCCATGCTGTCACTACTACATACGTGTTTATTCAAACGCAGAGATACACGCACACATAAACAGCGCCACCCAAAGAATAATGCACCGTGATTGGTGCTCACTGGCACAAACGGTTGTCTGTGAACTTACGAATACATTGAAAAAAGAACACATCTCTAGCTTACGACCATCACGAGCGGCCCTACCATGCGAGCGAGACGATATCGTAAGCTTCACATTACATGCACTACGTGCGCTTGTATCGCTCCAAATGTTGATGAACTAATACAGCAATGGTGTGCAAAATGACGATAAACGCAATAAACTATGAATAATTACTCTCTGACAATTTTATTTAAAAACTGACTTACCGATGAACTTTTATCCCCATATTTTGTAATTGCAAGTTGTGAAAGCATTTCCACAGTTGGTTATGCTGCAACACACCATTTTTACACGTTCCTTCTCGTCCGCCGTTCGACACAATACTAAAAATCAAAATGCGCTTTGGTGACTCATTAGTCATCTTTGCGACGACAAGGTCACGCTAGTATGCGACTTCTATTACCATATTATTCCTACTTCTATGGACCCAACCTATAAATTAGCTAAGATTTTCAAAAGAAAATCATTCATAAGTATCATAAAAATTCATGTCATTCAGCCATCTAAACAATTTGATTTTAAATAACAGCAGTCTAAACCTATCCAATTGCGCAGAGGAGTGAGACAGGGGGATGTCATATCCCCTGTTCTGTTCACGAGCGCATTGGAAGATATGTTTAAGACGCTGGACTGGAAAGGTAAGGGCATTAACATAAACGGCGATTACATCTCACACCTTCGATTCGCTGATGACATAGTCGTAATGGCGGAGTCGCTAGAGGAGCTGACCCACATGCTGGACGGCCTAGTTTCAGCCTCGCGATGTATCGGTCTTGGCATGAATTTGGATAAAACCAAAGTCATGATCAATGGCCTCATTGTTCCGGGACCGATCGTCGTAGATGGTCACCTTCTTGAAATTGTTTCCGAGTATACTTACCTTGGGCAGATTGTACAGCTAGGTAAAAACAATTTTGAGAAGGAGGCCAAGAGGAGGATCCAGCTAGGCTGGGCAGCATTTGGGAAACTACGTCAAGTCTTCTCTTCATCCATACCGCAATGTTTGAAAACTAAAGTTTTCAATCAGTGCGTCCTACCCGTAATGACCTACGGAGCAGAGACGTGGACACTCACGGTAGGGCTGGTCCACCAGTTCAAAGTCGCCCAGCGAGCTATGGAAAGAGCTATGCTCGGAGTCTCTCTGAAGGATAGAATTCGTAACGAATACATCCGACAGAGAACCAAAGTTATCGACATAGCTCAAAGAATTAGCAAGCTGAAGTAGCAATGGGCCGGCCATATCTCGCGAAGAACCGACAACCGTTGGGGTAAACGTGTTCTTGAGTGGAGACCGCGACTCGGTAAACGTAGCGTAGGACGCCCTCCGGCCAGGTGGGATGACGATCTGCGAAAGACTGCTGGCAGATGCTGGATGCGTCAAGCTGAAGACAGGGCGCAATGGCGCTCATTGGGGGAGGCCTATGTCCAGCAATGGACTAATATAGGTTGATGATGATGAATGATGATGGGCCAATCATAGCAGCCCTTTATAAAGCGTATTACCTGGATACCCTTATCAAAATATGAACATTTCCAGGCTCCGCACAAAGCTATCCGAGCTAATAGCCCGCCACGAGCGCCAGATCAGACGCCCGGCGCTCGACGACACCTCAGAGCAAAGACATATCGCGCGGCTCACGTCAGAGCTAGCGCGGCTGTTCAACACCACGCACGCACATATCTCTGCTATCCGGAGACATGCCAACCAAGGTCAGTAAAATAACAGAGGTCGCATCAGACCACAGCAGAGATATCGTGATTGAGCTATCGTGGCTCTTAAACACCACGCACGCACATATTTCTGCTAAACGGAGATATGCCAACCAAGGTTAGTAAACTAGCAGAGGTAGCGTCAGGCCAGAGCAGAGTCATAATATCATGATTGAGCTAGCGCGGCTTTTAACACCACGCACGCACATATCTCTGCTATCTGGAGACATGCCAATAAAGGTTAGTAAAATAGCAGAGGTCGCATTAGACCAGAGCAGAGGTCACATCAGACCTGAGCAGAGACATAATATCGTGATTGAGCTATCGTGGCCTTTCATCACCACGCACGCACACGTCTACCATCCGGCGATATACCAACTAAGTCTACTAACTAACAGAGTTCGCGTCAGATCAGACCAGAGAAGAGACACATCATTACAGAATTAACGCGACTCTTCATCACCACACGCATAAATTTCTGCTATCCAGCGACTTGTAAATTAGTTTCTTCGGAAAACATATCAATTTCATGGTAAAAAGCAAAACTCTTTCTTTTACAGGTAACAAAACTGAACAAAAATTGGTAACCAACGTGGTCCTCGCTCTTGTGACAACCCTCCAGGAATTGTCTGTTACCTTCCGCACGGCGCAATCTAACTACCTCAAGTCATTAACGTCGAGAGAAGAGCGATCCAACGCGTATCTAGACCTACCTAACTTCGAGGAGCTAAGTCTAGAAGACGATCTCCTTCCCGGACTTAGTAACAATCAAACAGATCTCTTATTTTCACTTCCAAGCACTTCAGGCACTCAGTATCTTGATGATGACAGGACGCAGCCAGAATTCCAAAACAAAATGCTAACACAAACACAAATGTTGCTAATGGAAGAAGAAAATACTAAAATGATAGCAGAGAGAGAAGAAGAGGTAAATAAAATTGTTCGATCTATAACAGATTTAAACGATATCTTCAAAGACTTGGGACAAATGGTGAATGAGCAAGGGACCGTACTAGATAGGATAGATTATAATATAGAGCAGACACAAACCTCAGTTTTTGAAGGCTACAAGCAGTTGCAGAAAGCAGAGGGTTATCAAAGAAAGAATAGGAAAATGCATTGCATTTTAATATTAGCGATAATTCTGATTTCCATGCTGATTTTACTAATTATTGTTAAAAGCTAAAAACAAATTAGCTATGTTGGCTTGTTAAGTGATAAAGAGCAACCACAGTTTAACAAAAGTCTAGCAGTGCATTTTATAATGAATGTATTCAAGAGAAAGCCTCGATGTGAATCGAACTGTCATTCCCTAAAGTAGAATGTAAAAGTAGGTAATTAAGTGAAATTTTGAATCTTTTGTACCAAAAGGAAAACAAACCCAAGGCTATTAGTTAAGCCTGACTTTATGACCTATGGCCTCTTCCTTTGGATAGTAGATCATGGTCCAAGATACTACTAGATTCTATCTGTGTTGTATTAATGTGAATCTTTGTGTATTATTGATTACCTAACGACATTTTGATTTTGAATGTATAAAACTGAATCATTTTCAATTTAAGGATATGTAGTTTATTTAAAGTCTTTATCTGTATCATACTTAATCTAAATCTAGTCTGTATTGTATTTGATGGTTTGATAAACAAGATCATGTATTTCTCATGTCATGCCCACTGGTACTCATGTCGATCAATAGCTTTACTTTCAAAGCTCTGAAGTACCTCCCTCCATGCATAACATTTCGCGAAGGACCATAGCATAGATAGAATTTGTGCCAATAAATAATTACTGTACCTTTCCAATAGAGTTCAGCTGATACACGACCAAATAAGATCGTTTTCTAAGAAATTAATTGATAAACACTTATTTTTTTATCGACCAAAGAAGATCGTTTTCTAAGAAATTAATTAATGTCCCCAATTTATCATGAGATTATTTAATTTTTTAGAAATGAAAAAAAAATATTGCCTTTAATTTTTGGGACACAGGATATTTAATATAATAAGTAAAAACATCTTTTAATCTAATATCTTCCAACAATCATACTAATCAATCTTTGGGTCTCATATGAATAGGTACCTACTTACCTAAATATATTAATAATTTATTGTTTAGTTGTAAATATACATTAATAATTTATTGTTTAGTTTTATTTATAGAATCACGTGAAGGATGTATAATTAAATTATTCAAAAAATCGTTTTGTTTTATTTAATTGCTTCGCCTCTGCTTGAGTTACGTAGTTAGGGCGGAGCTAAAAAAATAAGTTTTTGTTTGACCTCAGTCTACGTTAAACTTTATTCCACGAAGTGCCAAACCAAACAGAATTATTCCGGGAATTTCCCAAGTTTCTGGATTTTTTTCTAAAATTTTCCCCAAATCAAATCAGAAGTTGCCATCAACTAAGAAGTCAAGATCCGTTCGATAAATAAAATATAATATAAAACGCCTCATTGATTGATGATTCTTCAAGAACCTATTGATAGGTGAACATTCATACAACAAAAATCAATGTAAGTAGGTACGCCATTATTCTCAGGTGGTGGAAATTCGTTCACAAGAAATGGTTCGCTTAATTTAGGTAGGTAACTAACTTTCTTAAGAAACAGGTACTAAATCTTTGACTTTATTATATTAGCAGAGCTCTCATCAGATCCGACCTGAAAGAGCTAGCAAAACAAAAGAACTACCTACTCCACCTTTTTGTCCCTAAGCCAAACCTGACTTATGTTTGGTGTAGGGAGGGACGATAGGGTAAAGTAGTTTTATAGGTATTTAATAATAACTTTGACATGATATAGAAATAATAGCATGTCATCAAGTGACAACTAGCACACGGGCAGCAGAGCTCGTATCAGATCCAGTGCCGGATTTATATTTTTTATGAGCGTAGGCCACTTTTTTCCGCCGCCCTATGTACATTGTAGCTATGTACATTGAGTCGTTCATTATTATTAGCCAACCCCCAGTAGGCATACAATTCATTCTGGTTCAAATCCTGCAATTGGCAATAACATCTTAAACAGCAATAAAAATTGCAAAATCGCTCCAATTCAAACCAGAGAACGTGTTTGACTTTTATCGTCTGCAATCGAGTGACCGTCCTCTGGAATATGCCGCCCCTGGGGCGCGGCTATTTATAAATCCAGGACTGATCAGATCAGAGCAGACATAACAGAGCTATCACAGTTCTTCAACTGCATTAACAGAATATATTGGACCTAAAACCCTTTCTAGGCATCCAGGTGTTTACCGTACTTACCTACTAACCGTATAATAGGGGTTTCAGCAATTCACTAAAATATGATTCATCATCATCATCAACCTATATTGGTCCACTGCTGGACATAGGCCTCCCCTAATGAGCGCCTTAGCGCCCTGTCTTCAGCTTGACGCATCTAGCATCTCCAGCAGTCAGAAATATGGTTAAGAAATAGCAATCCCTCCCTACCCTACCTACCTACATTGAGCGACATTTTCTAAATAGACGACAATTTACGTTCCGACACTTCCGACTTATTACGCTACGTCTGATTCTTAGGCCTAGTAATTTGCATTGAATAAAAGAAATTCTTCCAAGCCTAACCCAATTTTCTAAGCGAAATTTCCCCAGGCGCGCGCGGTACCTAGTTAGTAGGTATAAGCCGGTTCATTAGAGAAACGAATCTAAAATGGCGACTTGTACTTGCGTTGACAGATAGTACAGTTAGCATCCAAAATTTCAGATCTATGAATTTTTCAAGTTATAAGTAATAAAAACAAGACCGGGTCGTATTTATTTCAAACTAGCTGATGCCCGCGACTTCGTCCGCGTGGTTTTTTTATTCCTTGAATTATAATAATTTGTAGATCGAAATACCTTATAATCCTTCTTTGAAGACAACATTCGAAAACTCAACAGAATAACAATAACAAACAAGTAACAACGGAAAGATAACAGAAAATTATAACAACGAATTCGTAACAGTCAGATCACCAGGCGCATCAAGACAGCGTGAAAGCAAATCAAGACTGTTTTTTTTTGCATACTGTACGCGCGTGAGTGAGTATAGACGGCACTAGTGTGCAAGCGAGAGGCCATGATAAGTGCCGCCATTTAAGATTCGTTTCTTTATTGAATCGGCTTATAGGTAAGTAAATACCGTAGTACCTACCCAACTCTTTAAGTTATGTATCTGACTTCTCATAATAGAAAACAATGATAAAACCTATCTGCATATTGAAACATTTTTATCAATTATGTACCTGTCATTCCATGGTTGGGGTTAAAATTAGGTCATTGAGGTTGTTGACCTTTGCTGACCCTTTTGTACACTGACCCTTCTGCAAGCTAACTTTTTAACCTATCCACGCTATTTGGGTTTTGCTACAACTCGAATAAGTAGCAAGGTAAAGGTTTCTTGTTCACACTTAAGGTACCTACCTACTTCGGTACATAATTTGAATTTTCTGACATGTCCAGAGTCCTATAAGATCTCAAATCAATTAGTTTAACTGCAATGAAGATACAGTAAAGTATAATTATTTATATTAGGTCTTAAACCTAAATATTACACAAATAACTAATGTGTAGGTACTTATTTGAGCAGCTAATGGCAAATTTGTTACTAAAACTGTCAATAAATGCTTAATTTGTTTTGCATTTCAGTAATCAGTGGTCTAGAAAAACTTGATCCTTAATATTATAAACTCGAAAGTTTATATGTACGAATGTTCGCTCTTTCATGCACTACTGAACAGATCAAGCTGCTGTTGAATACACAATAGTTTTAGCTCTGGAATAAAACACGGGCCACTTTCACATATTTTCATTGCATAAATCAGTTTTGATGGGATAAAATAGCCACGAAACATTTCCATATAAACAACGAGAGAAGGGCAGACACTATTATGAGATATTATTATGAGGTGTTGAGAATTTAAGATTAGTAAAAAAAACACAGCTTGAATTGCACTAAAGAAATATATTTGTCAGTGATCTTCCATAACCTTAATCCAGGATGGCAAGTACAACAGATACACCTTAATTTAAAACATTCAAATAACTTTAACTATTTTTAAAATGAAAAACATTATTTCAGTCATATTAAAATAAATTAATGAACATTATTGATATTAGAAGTCACTATTATTATACCATAGTCAATGCCAATTGTCGTTGGTCTATTTTCCCATAAGATTGTACAAGATGAGGTGTGTCATAAATTATTATTATCTTCTGTATGAGTCTGAGTGGTGAAAAGGAAAGAGTATTTTGAGAATCAAACAAGAGTTAAGAAACTAGCCTTGGTAAATCAATAAGGTTGAATTATCCATAATGGGTGAAACTATTTACAAAAAAATTATACTATGAATTTATTTATCTATTGAAACTATTTTTTTACCAACGGACAGTAGCTTTACACAGTCAATCAGCTACAATACAGCAAATTAAAATGGATATCAGCATGTACTCGCCATAGCTGTCACAAACATACAATCAAATCATTCAAACACAAAATACAACACAACATGAACACTACCAGACTAAGAGTCTTTGTTTTTACTGTAAAATTCATCTAGATATTTCTTATACGCCTCCTGGTTGGCCCAAAGTTGCGATGCTTGCTGGTTCAATGGGCTGGCAGTGTTGGGTTCCGCTAGCAGGCTCTGTATTGATAGCAGGATTGTTCGCACATCATACAGAGCTGTCCACTTATCTTTTAAAATGTCCAAACAGATCATCCCACTTGGGTCTACATTCGGGTGGAAGCATGGAGTCACAAATTTCACCATAGGAGGTGCGTAGGGGTAAGAATTGGGAAATTCTAAGGATAGTTTGTATTTGTGGCCGGCGTACACAGTCTCCAGAGGCCCGTTTATGGTTCCGATCCACTTGAACAGGTTGTCACACTCTGGGAAAGCTGAAATGCCTTTGTCTGCACATCTCATGAGTTCCATGAGCTCCTTTTGCAATCTGTTAGGTGAGAAAGATAAATTTAAACATTTTGTTAGTGTCAATAATTGAATAGTAAGAAATCGATTGAGATTACAAAGTGCCAAGCATTTGTTTTTGAGGGCTGCATGAAAAACCGTTACCTACACGAGAGAAAAGTTCGGTCTTCAAGACTCGGCATTTAATGCTTCTGTAATGAAATAATGCTAGTACACTGATAATAATGAATTTGGGACCTGTATAATACTGAAAGTACAAAAACAAAAGTGAAAATTACTTTTGTACGTACCGTTTACTGACAGCATGGTTGTCCTTTAGTTTTATCGTGTCCTCATTTTGTTTGGCGGGATTGGAAGAAGATGAGTAATGTGGATTAACATTTTGAGCCATAATTGAGAAGAAACTAACGAAACGATGCCTCCAAAATCAACAAGATTTCTGTTGAATGAAACACGACAACTTCCTGTAATTTGAAAATAGCTCAATTTTTATTGGACGTCCCGTCGAAGACGTTTGACATCTCAGCAAAATGGCGGAGAAAATTTTTATAGGCTTGATGGCTTGACTGAATATTTACATAGGCTTGATGGTACTGAGAAGCTGATTTACGAATAGAACTAAAAATTATTATGTTAAGTTCATTTGGTAACTTCTTTATTAAACAATGATTCAACATGTAGTAGGGGAGCCAAAGAAGGGATTTCTGGATTTACTCGAGCGCGTCGGATTACCTCTACATACAGAGGATTTCTTTCTTGGACCCTGTTGAGTACCTCCACTTAACATGGGCTCATTGTAAGCTAATCTAAGGTTCAAAATAATATTATGATGTTCAAAAAAAAGCAATATCACGCAAGAGGTACACCTAAGTTTCTTTACTCAGAATACATACAACTACCACACAGTGCCGTTTTATTTTAACTGGAGGCGAGGACGACGCGAGACGCCTCCAGTTAAGGTACCTACATGAACCTTAAATAAAACTAAACTGGATTCACGGTTAATCTATGCTATTTAGTTATTTTGCGAGTAGGTTTTGGGTAGGTAGCTAGGAAAGAACCATTTTTTTATCATTTATTTCATAATTTTGATAGGTCCCATAATCTAAAGAACTAGGAATCCTAATCAGTGCCGGATTTATATTTTTTATGAGTGTAGGCCACTTTTTCCCGCCGCCCCACGTACAGAGCCGTTCATTATTAGCTGCGCACCCCCCCCCCCCGGTAGACATACAATTTTATTGTCTGCAATCGAGTGACCGTCCTCTGAAATCTGCCGCCCCCCTAGGACGCTGCCGCCCTCCTAGGACGCCGCCGCCCCTAGGCCGCCGCCTATACGGCCTGTTTAGAAATCCAGGACTGATCCTAATAAAACCAAAGCATAATCAGAATTTACTAATTTTATTCTAAGTAGGTATCTAACTAACTGCGTGGCGTGCTACTTTCACTTTCATCGAATATAATTCGGTCGTGTTTGCTCGAGCGTGAAATTAAAAATGAACGAAGATTTCAAATAAAAGAAAGAACACCATGACATAAAGACATCGAGGCTGTCGTTTTCATACCATTAACTTATAGATTTGTAAGTAAAGCTGTTGTTACTTGAACATAACTACCGTTTGTTTCAGTTGTGTTGTGATGGCTCAGCTCAGCAGCTATGTGAGTATAAATTATAATCTTTGTTTCCGCTTTATTTTCGTAGATAAGTAGGTAGCTATATAAAGGTTCTTTAATATAAGATGTTTTGAACAAGAGTAGGCTGTTCAAAATCAAAATTTTCAAACAGTCAGGGGGTCTACTTTTTTCAACGAAAAACGAACCTTCGATCGAAAGTTCGCGTAATTCCTACTCCGGTTTCATTTTTTTACGAAACTTCGATCGACCGAAAATTGTTTGACATTTAAATTTTCTAAACCTACTCTGTTTCACGAAAGTTCGAAACGAACATTTGATTTTGACGGATCTTTGTTCGGAGTTTTAACCTCAAATCGACGAAACCAAAAGTGGTACCTTTTGATTTTCGTTTTTCTGATTTGATAAAGAAAATTGACTGAACTGAATGAAAGATTACTTTTAATTGTACCTGCTCTTCGTGATGAACGTTTGGAGCGTAAAAGAAACCATATTTGTCGCATTATAACGAGTTCTTTATAGTGTCTTGGGTAAATTACGTCAAAAGTAGTAAATGGTCAAATTCTAGTTGTTTAATTATATGTTTTGCTTAGATACAACAGAAAATAGTTATAAAACTACAGAATAGATGTAAAATTTAAAAACAAAGCGAAACATTTTGTTTATTAAAGAAAAATCCGTAATTGGTATGTTAAAAGACCTAGGGGAAGCAGGGAGAATGGCGATCACTTAAGGAAAATTTGCGATAACTTTTTTTTACAAAGGTTTTATTTTAGACAACATCATCATTTCAAAGGAACATTGGTTAAACTATCCAGTAATCAACATGCATTAAAACCACTTATCTATTTATCACACAAAATTGGTAGGGACTCGTACAAAAAAATATAGGTTTGACCGTCATTCTCCCTGAGCATGGGTAATGCCGGTCATGCAAAGGGGTAATGGCGATCAAAATTATTTGCTTATATATGACAATGGAGAACCATTTTGATTAATTATAATGATGAGATCAACGTTACTTTAACTTATTAAAAGACTACAATGATATTTGAGCATAAATGACTAATCTGAATTAAATGTTTCTATGAAAATATGTGATATCTAATCTTAGGTACATAAATCACAGATGTATCCTTTAGCAGAATCCAGAACACACTACATGAGACCATTGGCCGTATGTGGTGCATCGATACCACATCTCATCGTTTTGTCCGAATTCTTTGCAAATATTGCATTTTTTTTTCTTTCATCGTCATTATCTACATCCATATCATCATAACTATCGTCGTTGCAAGGGTTAGGATGATTTTCTTGCAAAACTTTGCGTTTGTAAGACTTTCTTGTCATATTTCTTACAGCTTTTTCTTGAGGCTTAGTTTTCTCAGCTCCTTTGGTTTTACCAATTTTCTTTGCCTTGACTCGGTATAACCCCAAAAGACGGTTTTGCAATCAAGCTGAATTTTAACAAAACAGAGATACAATTATTAAGAAATGTTTACTATATTGTTTAATTTAATGTTTGAGCGCAAAGATAATGAATAGCAACATTAAATGAGTAAAATAAATCTGTACTTGACGACAAACGCACTCAGCCGAAAATTAGATCCGGGCGGCCAGAAACAAACATACGCACCTCTCTCTCACGGGCAGCGAGCGGGCTGACCAAACTTATCGCTGCCTGCTTTTACGTCTCGCCCCCCTCCCTTCAGCCCGCGCACCGTATTTCTATGAACTGTATTTTGTTAGTTTTTTGAGTGACCGCCATAACCCCATGACCGGCATAGCCCCTGCTTACCCTACACATATCATTCGTTCAATTTCATTCACGAAAATTGTCTATGAATCCGAACTTTGTGTGCGTATCCGAAAATGAAAGAGAGTAGGTTCATCACCGAAACTTCGTTTTAAATTCGTTCGTTTGCGAACCTTCGTTTCAAAGAAAGCGGGTCGACGCCCAGGGTTTTCAGTTCGTTAGACCGTTCATAATCAATTTGAGAGGTATAATTCACTAACATAGACACTGGCAGGCAGAGTCATGGCGAAAAACAAGCGGCGCCCTAAAAAAAGAAGATGAACAATAAGAACCCCATTTCAAATAATGTCAATCAATCAATCAATGTCACTGTTGTTTTAAATGTCACTGTTGTTTTAATCTTCGACTTATTTGTGTTTTTTTCGTTCGCGTGTATTCTGAAAAGCAAGTTCTAAAACCCATATTTACTTTATTTAATCACATCAACAAACAAAGAAATAAAATGCCCTTCGTCTACTTCGAGAACACTTTCCTCACCGCAAATGACGTGCCAGATGTTTTATCGTTAAAGTGCAAGATTTCACAAAAATATGGCCTTCCGACAGAGGACCTCTATGCTACAATCGATGGGGCTAAAATACCAGACAGCTTACAGATCACAGAACTGGATAAAGTGGTCCGAGTGTCACTAAGACTCCTTGGTGGTAAAGGAGGTTTTGGTTCCATGCTACGGGCTATTGGCGCGCAAATTGAGAAAACCACCAATCGTGAAGCTTGCCGCGACCTCTCTGGACGCCGCCTGCGTGATATCAACGAAGAGAAAAGGCTTCGCAAGTGGTTAGACGGACAGGAAGAGAGGGAGCGTGAGGCAGCTGAACGCAAACAGAAAAAGATTGAAAAACTCCTTGCAGAGCCTAAGATAGATGTAAAATTGGAACCGAAATACGAAAAGGAACGTCAGGAGTTGCCGGAGAGGATCAGTTCAGCGGTGGATGCTGGCTGGCAGGCTGCAGGAAGCTCGGAGGCTGGCACTAAGCGTAAAGTTGAAGATGATAAAGCTAAAGGCAAGAAAAAAGCTAAGTTGTGGATAGATGCAGATCTGTCGGACTGTTCCTCGTCGTCAGATGATGAAGAAGCAGAAGATATAAACAACAAAGATGTGAAAAAAGTGGCAGTGTCATTAGAAAGTAAAAATGACACAGAAAAGGCCTTAGTAGCTAGTCCTGTTTGATGATGACTAATGCCCATGGTGTGACCATCAATTTGTGACTTTTAAATAGTTTTAAAATAATTTAATTTATATTTTCTATCATTGCTGGCTAATTACAATATAAAAAATTGATTTGGGGGTTGGAATAAGTAGAATATGTTTACCTAAAGTTTGATTATGGAAGTAATTCGGAGTTGATAATAGAATGCCTTCTCTATAATCCTGTGATGTAGTTAATGATTTTTAAACCCAGAGATTTCAAAATCATGAATTGGACTTTATATCTGGTTATTTCCAAAATCTTAAAACGGTTTACTAGTTCAATTAATTGTAGTAGGTATGGACTAGTAAAACATTGTACTCGTATTTCATCTTTCTATACTTATAAGATAATGTCTAGTTATTATAAAGCGGCCAAGTTCTTAGGCCTTTGCCAGGATTATCATTCACAAGGAAATGTTAATATTAAGATCTTTAAGATTAAGATTAAAAATAAAATGTTTAAGAATATGATTTTTTTCTTTTCTAACAAGTAGAGTTTAAGGTTTCTTGGGACAGATTTAAAAGTCCTCCTCAAACTTATTAATATTTTATGATTTGTCCCCATCCACTTTGTCTATGTGTATGCTATTCCATCTCGGGCAACTTGGAAACCATAGAAGACCAGCATTGCTGGCACATTCTGAGCACAGATTTATAAGTATAGTAGGTACTAAAGTGAGTGCATAAACACTAACCAATTTGTAAAATATTTTATTTTTGTAGTCGTTTATTTGTATCATCTTGTATCATCATCAGCCTACATTAGTCCACTGCTGGACAAAGGCCTCTCCTTTATTTGTATGTTGTATGCATAAAGTTAGGAAGTACCTAGTGAAAAAAATTTATGTCTATGGTTGTATGTGAAAAAATATTTATTTCTGTTTACTAGAACTAAGATTTTTTCTATTTTTACTAAAAAAGAGATTTACTGAGAAATAGTCTGTTAGCAGGAGGTTAGCCTCTAATTCCATAACCTACCTAATGTGATGCAGTCAGGTAACTACAAACTGTTTGGTTACATGTTTCCTTTTCTCATGAATGTATATCCCTGACAGCAGAGAACATGGTGCGTGGTATTCCTGGCACTGGTGGTGGCAGCAGCCGCGCGTCCTCAAGAGTTTGATGATGAAGATGATGGCTCTCTAGCGGGAGATAGGAAAGGTATCTATTAACAAGTTGATTGATTTGATCACAGATTGAGTAGGTAGGTAATTTGGCGAGAACTCGTTTTGTAATTTAATAGCAATTTTATACGATGTTTAACGCATTTCAGAAATAGATTCTATCCGCTACTTCGTTTACGTTTTAAATGGTTAAAAATTACCTGTACCATGTAGCGTAGCGCATCTTAAGCTACATGGTAGAGAAATTAAAAATAGATCTGTTCTGTTCAGTATTTAATTACCCAGGTATTAAAATAAATGATGCTGGCATCATTTAGTTCCAAGCTTATACAGAATTTGATTTTTGGGTAGGTACCTACTAGATAACTGATTTACTATTAGAATACATAGCTAGGTTGCTCACGCATTCGATAAACGCACAAGCTATCCTAGTCAGAATATCAAAACACTTGCTGCCTTTACATAAACCAAATAAGGTAGGTACCTACCTCTTAATATAAAGCTCCTTTTAGTAAAGTAGGCAATGCGCTTATTGTGATTGCTCAACTTTAATAATAAGGCGCTTGCAATATTGCTTGTCATAACTTCAGTTTTTACTATTTTCAGATGACGTGGCCCGAGTTCAAATCAAAGTATATCGCGGTCCGACGAAGCACGATGGCTACGCCCCTTGGGGCTTCTGGGTCAAGCAGCCTTCCGATGATGAATACAATAACTGAGTTAATAAAAAATATATTAGGTCCTTACATATGAAATTGGCGTTTTTCGTACTGGCCATTTTAATCACAAATTTCTCCTCTTTGGTAAGGAATTCCAAATTCAAATTTGTACAGCTATAGACTCATGTATTTGTGCTTCGATGATCGTCATTCATTTGTTTTTTTTCTTCTGTTTTTTTCTGTTTGCGTCACTCATTTTACAAAATGGAAAACTTAAAATATCGCATTATTTACGAGTACGAGTTCCGCCGTGGCACTAGTGCTGCGGAAACAACTCGAAGGGTGAATGATGTGTATGGCGGTCGTGTTGCAAAAGAAAACACAGTTCGTTTTTGGTTCCAACGTTTTCGTTCTGGAAATTTCGACTTGCAGAACAAGCCCCGTGGACGGCCTGAGACTCAAGTTGATAATGAAGAGTTGAAGGCTATTGTGGAAGCGGATCCATCGCAAACCACGTCCGAGTTAGCTGCAGGCTGCGGTGTTAGTGATAAAACTGTTTTAATTCACTTGAAGCAAATTGGGAAGATTAAAAAGCTTGAAAGGTGGGTACCTCACGAATTGACTGAAGCAAACCGGCAAACGCGCGTCGACTACTAAATTAGAAGAGCTTCAATTGGAAAGTCTAAGACATCCTCCGTACTCCCCGGACCTTGCTCCAACAGATTACCATTTTTTTCGAAAATTGTATAACTTCTTGCAAGGGAAAAAATTCAACTCCGATGGGGCAGTCCAAATCGCCTTCAAAGATTTTATTGATTCCCGTCCGACTGGTTTTTTTAGTAAAGGGATCAATGAACTACCTATAAGATGGCAAAAGTGCATAGAAAATAATGGTTCATACTTTGATTAATTAAATATATTATATTAAAAAATATTCGACTTTTTGTTCCTCCCATACAAAACGCCAATTTCATATGTAAGGACCTAATACTTAGTTAAGTTGAATTTAGAGTAGGTAGGTAAATATCAATAGAGTAATAAAGGTTTATGGACTCTTAACACAAGAACCATAACTTAGATTGGAAAGTGATATTGAGAGATAATTAACAGAAATATGTAATGGAAGGTAAGTACCTACCTACTAATTAGTATAGTACCTATGTAATCATACCTAATGTTTAGCATGTCTGTAAGTACGACCAAAGAATCGTTATTGTCTAGGTATAGGTAATAAATAAAAATAATTCATTGATATCCGTTGTTTTTTTTTGTCTTTAGAACTAGTAAAACCTATATACCTACATTAATACGATTGTCCATTGTAAGAAAAGGGACAACAAGCATTACGCGAGGCGCTCCCTATCGGTCAACATTCGGTGCGACTCGGTAGATCTCAAGCGCCTTTTGTTTTTATTTGCGCAATGTGTCTATCGTATCACTGCGGCAATGAGAGGCCTATTGCAATCGCCACTTTGTGTGTTCGCTCTTGAAGATGTGGCGTTCA
Organism: Eupithecia centaureata; assembly: GCA_944547425.1. Taxonomy (NCBI): domain Eukaryota; kingdom Metazoa; phylum Arthropoda; class Insecta; order Lepidoptera; family Geometridae; genus Eupithecia; species Eupithecia centaureata. The sequence continues at coordinate 1,668,463 of OX155698.1, forward strand.
TAAGGGGAGTAAATTTATTGGTGGTTATTTTAAATATTGGGGTAAGCGGTAAAAATCAGCTAAATAAATATTTGGACAGCTTAATAAATATTGGTCGGATGTAAAATAAAAACGACCAGCAATACTTGGATGACAAATATAAAATTTTTGGTAAGTGAATAAATAGCGTTATGGTCTATAAAATTAATACTTTTGGGCAACTGAATTGAAAAATAATGGGCAGCATTAAACATTATTATGTTACAGCAAGTAATTAAATTTTTGAAGTGCATAATAAACGTTATGGGCAAAAGAATTACTAAAAAGTAAAGCAGAAAAAAGCGAATATAAGCCGTAATCACTGGTACTGCGTTTGAAATTTTACTATTTTAGGTACTATTATTGAAAGTCTGTGTAAATATTTGTTAAAAATAATCTCAGTAGATAAGTATCTACTGAGATTATTTTATGATCTCAATAACTTAAGTAAGTTATTGAGATCATATTTGGTATGTAGATATCTACTTAGTTATTTAGATGAAATTTGGTATGTAAGTAGATACTACAAGAATAACTTAGACTTAGACCAAGAATAACTTAGCAGTAAATACTAAGCAATGTTTAAAATCTTTGGGGCTTTCCTACAGATGATCTCTATCTCTCAATCTTGGGAATAAAGAAATAAAGTTATATCCTAAAATGTGCCTGCACAGAGTGCGAGGACTTACACTTACTGCCGTAAACTTTAATATTAACATTCATATTTTTTCATTGTTTTATTTATTTTCCTAAGGAAAGTTTCTTTAGGATAAGATTCTATAAGTTTCTATAAGATAAGATTCTATAAGTTTCTATAAGATAAGATTCTGTAAGTTTCTATAAGATAAGATTCTATAAGATAAGATTCTATAAGTTTCTATAAGATAAGTTTCTTAAGGATAAGATTCTATAAGGTAAGTTTCTATAAGATAAGTTTCTATAAGATTCTATAAGATAAGATTCTATACGTTTCTATAAGATAAGATTCAATAAGTTTCTATAAGATAAGATTCTATAAGTTTCTATAAGGTATGTTTCTATGAGATAAGATTCTATAAGTTTCTATAAGATAAGGTTTTGTAAGTTTCTAAAAGGTATGTTTCTATGAGATAAGATTCTATAAGTTTCTATAAGATAAGTTTCTGTAAGATAAGATTCTATAAGATAAGATTCTATAAGTTTCTATGAGATAAGATTTTATAAGTTTCTATAAGATAAGATTCTATACGTTTCTATAAGATAAGATTCTATATGATAAGTTTCTATAAGTTTCTATAAGATAAGGTTTTGAAAGTTTCTATCAGATAAGATTCTGTAAGTTTCTATAAGGTATGTTTCTATAAGATAAGTTTCTATAAGTTTCTATAAGGTATGTTTCTATAAGATAAGATTCTATAAGTTTCTATAAGATAAGGTTTTGTAAAATTCTATAAGATAAGATTCGATTAGTTTCTATAAGATAAGTTTCTATAAGTTTCTATAAGATAAGGTTTTGTAAGTTTCTATAAGATAAGATTCTATAAGTTTCTATAAGGTATGTTTCTATAAGATAAGATTCTATAAGATAAGTTTCTATAAGTTTCTATAAGGTATGTTTCTATAAGATAAGATTCTATAAGTTTCTATAAGATAAGGTTTTGTAAGTTTCTATAAGATAAGATTCTATAAGTTTCTATAAGGTATGTTTCTATAAGATAAGATTCTATTAGTTTCTATAAGATAAGGTTTTGTAAGTTTCTATAAGATTCTATAAGATAAGATTCTATAAGTTTCTATAAGATAAGATTCTATAAGTTTCTATAAGGTATGTTTCTATAAGATAAGATTCTATAAGTTTCTATAAGGTATGTTTCTATAAGATAAGATTCTATAAGTTTCTATAAGATAAGGTTTTGTAAGTTTCTATAAGGTATGTTTCTTTGAGATAAGATTCTATAAGTGTCTATAAGATAAGATTCTATAAGTTTCTATGAGATAAGATTCTATAAGTTTCTATAAGATAAGATTCTATACGTTTCTATAAGATAAGATTCTATAAGATAAGTTTCTATAAGATAAGATTTTGTAAGTTTCTATAAGATAAGATTCTATAAGTTTCTATAAGGTATGTTTCTATAAGATAAGATTCTATAAGTGTCTATAAGATAAGGTTTTGTAAGTTTTTATAAGATAAGATTCTATAAGTTTCTATAAGGTATGTTTCTATAAGATAAGATTCTATAAGTTTCTATAAGATAAGGTTTTGTAAGTTTCTATAAGGTATGTTTCTATGAGATAAGATTCTATAAGTTTCTATGAGATAAGATTCTATAAGTTTCTATGAGATAAGATTCTGTAAGTTTCTATAAGATAAGATTCTATACGTTTCTATAAGATAAGATTCTATAAGTTTCTATAAGATAAGATTCTATACGTTTCTATAAGATAAGATTCTATAAGTTTCTATAAGATAAGATTCTATAAGTTTCTATAAGATAAGATTCTATAAGTTTCTATGAGATAAGATTCTGTAAGTTTCTATGAGATAAGATTCTATAAGTTTCTATAAGATAAGATTCTATAAGTTTCTATGAGATAAGATTCTGTAAGTTTCTATAAGATAAGATTCTATACGTTTCTATAAGATAAGATTCTATAAGTTTCTATGAGATAAGATTCTATAAGTTTCTATAAGATAAGATTCTATAAGTTACTATAAGATAAGATTCTATAAGTTTCTATGAGATAAGATTCTGTAAGTTTCTATAAGATAAGATTCTATACGTTTCTATAAGATAAGATTCTATAAGTTTCTATAAGATAAGATTCTATAAGTTTCTATAGGGTATGTTTCTATAAGATAAGGTTTTGTAAGTTTCTATAAGGTATGTTTCTATAAGATAAGTAAGATTCTATAAGTTTCTATAAGATAAGATTCTATAAGATAAGATTCTATAAGTTTCTATAGGGTATGTTTCTATAAGATAAGATTCTATAAGTTTCTATAAGATAAGGTTTTGTAAGTTTCTATAAGATAAGGTTTTGTAAGTTTCTATAAGGTATGTTTCTATAAGATAAGATTCTATAAGTTTCTTTTTAATTTCGGTTCATTCCTGGTTTTCCCTGGTAGTCAAATAAAAGAACATGGATGTAGGTTGTATGCCAAATTAATTGTAGTGCAATAAATGCTAATTATGATTTGCTGATGCATAAAAAATAATTTACTGCACAATAAGGAAGTTTCCAATTTCACAAAAATAAAAACTAATTATGTAAGTTTGAGGGCATATATATTACAATAAATATGGTGAAAGAATTATTTTGATAACTTGAAAAATGACAAAGTTATTCCACTTTTACTGAATCAAAAACGAACAAGAAAATAAGCGCTAGGCATTTGGCCTGTGACGTCACAAGTTCCCGCGGGTCAACGGCACAGGTGGGGGAAAGCGGTTTTCGACTGTTTCGAGTGTTTCATCGTTATTTTGCTCATAGTAAGTACATGGAACGTGGTGTGGGCGAGTGTCTATGTAAAGTATATTAATTTATTTCGTATAGATACATCATTTAGATAAGTAATAACTAAATTAAAGTAAAATTTTGACGATGGAGAGTGGTTTTGTGCGTGGACAGTCAAATAATTTACCAAAAGTGAACATGGTTATGGTTTTGGATTTTCTGGCAAACAATCCACTGTACACAAGTGCAGAGGTCAGAGGAGTGAAACTTAAAACGTAAGTACCTACCTAATTACATAATATTTTCAACCATAACAATCAACATACGGAATAATGCGCATCAGTTTGCTGCAGCTTTTAGGTAGTAGTTATTCGTTTTAGGAAAATAGGTTTAGGTACTCTACTTCGCCTTTATTTAAAGTTTAATTCACCACTGATTTTTTTTATAGTACCTATAAACATAAATCTGTAATTTATTAACTTATGCATAGTAAGGCCGGCAATAATATCGATATTTCTTGAACTTATGTACTTACACGTTTTGATATAATCAACGAAGTGGTGAGGTAACCCAAACGTATTGATTGAATAAACAAAAATATCGATATCGATTTTTCTGTACATAATTTAAGTAATAAGTTAAATTATGTATATTATAAGTTATTATAATATTGATAGATAATATTATTATATTCTATTTATATAATGTTTTATTTTCCATTTCTATATTTATATATAAGTACCTAGCGATAAGACCGCCCTTTATATGTAGTCTTAGTATGTAGTATTTTTATGTTCTCTTTTCTTTCTTTGTGTGGTAGGTTTAAGTATAATTAAGTGATTTCTATTCTATTCTAATTTATATAGATTACTAGGATCTGCCCATTTTGGTTATGTGCAGGTACAAAGACAAGGCCAATACGGAGATAATTATGTAAAATGAAAAAGAATTCGATTCATTATCATTCGTATATTAATATTTAACTTTTAATTTCTCTCATAATAATTTAAATAGTCTTTGGTACATGAAATAGGTACATAATCATATACTGTATTCGAAAAGATAATCACCTGTACAAGTTTCGACGCTAAAATCCGGTCGTATACCGTTGCCTAATATTCGGCTATTCGGTCAGGGGGCTCGCCGAATATTCGGTATAGGTACTGCCAAATAGATTTTTCGTTGCAATCCTAGAAATAACTCTATCCTTTACATTTAACCTACGCCGTCCTTGTCTTTTATTTCCACTGTTTTCCGGAAGCTATATCTATCTCTGTCATTCCCACTTGACTCTGTTCTTCCTTTTGATTCGTTCCAGAACCTTGGCATACCTACCTATGCTTGAAAGTCTAGAACGTTCATAAGATACTGGATTATTCTTTGGATTTCTGCTCATTCCCAAAAGCTCTTCAATGTTCAACTATCAAGGCGAAGAAAATAACCCTTATTTACACAAAGGAAGGTAGGTACATAAATTGATCTAAGTAGGTATAACAAACAGATCGTTGTAGAGATATCGCGTAGGTAGGTACTACCTACTCTATTCTGGGTATGATGATAACATTGATAACTGAAAATTATGTAGGTAAGATTTTGAACTCTAGGTATAGGCATAAGAATAAATAATAACTATACCTACTTATTCTTATAGCCACTGACTCCTGAAATACAGTTTTTACTAGTTCGGGAGTCTATGGATACATTTAGGTTACTGCTTGTTAAACTGTGTCAAATAAATGATTTGATTTGATTTATGGTATAGGTAACCAAATCTTAAGAAAAATACAAGCTAGGTATATTAAAACTATGTAAACGTTGTCCTGCACAGATTACACAACGGTAATAAATATCCGTTCCGTCTTGATTAAGTATTTTAGATTTGTTTGAGGTTACCGCGCATAGAAACTACTAGACTCGAGCGGAGTTATGACGTCATGACGTTGTTGAGCGGCCGCGCGCCGAGAAGTTTTAAAGCGGACGGGAAAAGTATCATAACTTCGTCATTTATGAAGATAATTGAAAAAGAATTTCAGTGGGCTTTATTGCAAGTATAGTATTATTTTTTTACATATAAATAAAAAAATCGGAAACTTCCTTATTATTTTTTTAATAGCCCGTTCTTATTTCTTCTTGTCACCCAATTTTTATTTTTGCAGGCCCTTTGTTGCAGCCCAGTTTTATTTATTCAGATTACCGAATTGATTTTTTTGTTCACCAAAATCTGTTTAATTCACTGACCGATTAAATGATACCCGTTTATAATTTATAGGTATAGGATTTTCATCGGTGATGTCGCTTAGCTCATCTGGGCTTAGTAGGTAGGTACTAGATGCGCCCCGTGGCATAGAATAGATAAAAACAGATTATTTATTCTTAGGCTTATTCTTATGCTAGGCTTCGTCCGCGTACCAGAGTTTGTTTTTCGTAAAAATTCAGAAATTTATTGCACACCCCGTACCTAGGGATGATTGTGTAAAAATAAAAATAAGGTGTTTAATTATTCACTCCATAGTTTATTTATACCGAGTTTTGAGACAATCGAACCAAGTAAAATTGTTTTCCATTCAAACTTTACCACCCTATTTAACCCCCTCAGGTGTTAAAATTTCCAAATTTTAATAGCCTATGTTCTAGGTCCTAAACTATCTACATACCAAATTTCAGTTAAATAACTTAAGTAGTTACAAAGATTACTTATAACAAACATTCACACAGAATTTCCCATTTTTTATAATAGTAAGATACCTAGTAAGATCAGATAGTAAGATTTGCCCAGATGAATGCTACGTTTTTGCATTACTGCTCCACACATACTTAGCAGATGAAGAGGCGTTTTCACCGCCTCTTCGCAGAGTGCAAGATTGTGAGTCGCTTAGCCCAAATTGATCAAGCACCTTACGGTAGCTTATAGTGCCTTTACACCGGCTTATAGCGCCCTACAGCGGCTTACGGCGAGAGAGCTGAGTTTAGAGCAGCCTCGGCAGTCGTAAAGCAGACTGCTCTGTGACATGTCTGTCACCCGAACTATTCGTTTTGCCGAAGCTATCCATTTGGCGTATCTAGGTTTACTTTCCGGAGGGGACACCCTGGGATTTTGCCCAAAAAAGGTCTGCCAACTACGAGTGATACAGCTGCGAATAGTTTTAAGGCTATTGAGAGGGAGCCTCCTACAAATCTACATTTCTACACTCTGAGATGAGCACCTAGATCGTTTTGGGGTGATCACGAAACACTCAAAAAAAAACTAATAAGACTAATAACTAGGAAGAATTAACAAGCTGAAGTGGCAGTAGGCCGGCCATATCTCGCGAAGAACCGACAACCGTTGGGTAAACGTGTTCTTTAGTGGAGACCGCGACTTGCCAAACGTAGTGTAGGACGCCCTCCGGCCAGGTGGGATGACTATCTGTGAAAGACTGCTGCCAGGTCCTGGATGCGTCAAGCTGAAGACAGGGCGCTATGGCGCTCATTAGGGGAGGCCTATGTCCAGCAGTGGCCCAATATAGGCTGATGATGATGACGGACCACTCGCCACCCCACCTATATAAGTACGCCAATGATCTTCACCCTGGGGTGGGAACAGTCCAAACCCTATATACCTACGCCAATGAAGCGACCCGAAACCAGCCTCGGTGTTTTTAGGACCTAAAGCTTAGGTATGCTTACGACTGCCGAGTTTCGTTTGTTTCGTTTCTCACTGACTTCAAAAGTCACAAACAAAAAACGTTTCTTCCTGCTATTTGTATAGGATGTTTGGCATCGTTATAGGCCGTATCTTACTATCTACATCTACCTACCCAAATATAGGTACTATTTATCTATGCCCAAAGATAAAAAATAATCTAAACAGATAAGGTATTGATGTCCATTTTTTAGGGTTCCGTACACAAAGGGTAAAACGGGACCCTATTAGGTAGGTAGTGTAGGTACTAACACTCCGCTGTAAGTCCGTGCTTCCACCTGTCACCATCTATAATAGGTATATCTCATGAACCGTGATCCCTCTTTAATGATTTTTTTTGCTGTTTTTATAAGTAACTAGCATATGCCGCTTTGGCTTTGCAGGCGTTGTTTCTATGAAAATGTTTCATAAAGCAACGCCTGCGTTTTAAGGCGTTTTTTATCCCATATGGGAACTGATTTATGGGATGATAAGTAGCCCATGCCATGGGATAAGTAATGATAATACTCCAGGGATAATACTCCCAGGGATGATAAGTACTCCAGGCCCCAGGGCTAGAGTACCTACGTCTATTCAAAATTTCAGCCCGATCACTTCAGTTGTTTTTTGCGTGAAAGAGGAAAAAACATAAAGACATTCATACAGTAAGGTACGGAACCATTCGTGCGCGAATCTAACTCTCACTTCGCCGGTTATATTTGGTGAATATGGGCTAAGGAAGGTAAGCTTAACCAAATTTTTATCAGCTGTCAGGTCGGGTGGTTGTGCTTTTAGTTCGTTGACTGATCGGACTCATTCAATATTCAGTACCTACCTAACTTTTATAACAAAGGGAATATATTACTTTTGAGTGTATCAAAATATATACACAAATAACTTAAAATATTTTTTGAGGAAACTTCTTTGCTGATTAGCTCCGATTGTGACCTACATTCTGATTTAAATTTGCGCTTCGAACTTTCTAGTAGATATTAGTTGAACCCCGGGATAAAAACCGCAAAGTTTGATAGTTTATTAGTCTGAGGTTTGAGCATCTACTTTTACAAATGCGGGTACTTAACTATCATAGTTTTATTTCAAACTATCTTAGGAGGTAAACTTTTATACCTACATTGTGTGAAGAAAGATGGAAACAAAGTGAGAAGAAACAGTGTGCAGTGATGGTAGTTGATACCTGAGGTGGATACATATAACTTAAAGAATCTGTGTTGGATTACGTGAAAAAATGCGACTATGTTTACACCGCGGAAATTCTATCGACGGATGTTTACGGGTGAGTTAGTACTTCACTACATATTAAAAAAACAAAGTCGCTTTCTCTGTCCCTATATCCCTTTGACTACTTAAATCTTTAAAACTACGCAACGGATTTTGATGCGGTTTTTTTTAATAGATAGAGTGATTCAAGAGGAAGGTTATAAACCTTAGTAGGTATAATAAAATCGTGCGAAGCAGGGGCGGGTCGCTAGTCTTACATAAATAAATCATGATAGTCAATTCACACAAGATCATTATAACTAGCCCCAATCTGCAGAAGCAGAAGAACAATATTTACCAATACCTAAGTAATTGTTGTATTAGTACTTCTTACATAAATAAATAATTATAGATAATTCACTCAGCATCATTTATCCCCAAGCTAAGAAGAGGAACATAGGTATTTATAAACAGTCTAAAGGTAGCTCAATTGATCCATGTCAATACGTCGGAAGCGCCCCCAAGACACTGGCTGCATTACCACGCTGTATGGCAATGCTGATGCGCTGAGCCAGATATTCACCAGCTCTCGGGTCACGCGTTTCTGGTTTCAATTGTAAATACTAGTTGTAATTTTTCTATTCCTTTGCTTGTAATTTTCGGTATTTATCAATACCTAAGTAATTGTTGTATATCAATATCATAGGTAATACTTAATTCGTTGTTAGGTAGGTAAGTAGATATACATTGTAGATTTGATTAAAAAATGAGTTGGCAAAAGTGTATTGTTTAAATTGTGATTGTGTTCATCAGAAATAAATAACTGTATTTCTTTAAGTTTATTAAATAAACATTTTACAAGTTGTAGGTAATTATACAAAAAGTTCTATGGAGTTCACAATTCACCACTAAGTATGTTAAAGAAAAAGAAGGGTCACAACACAAATCATAAAATCATAAAGTCTTTATTGTACACCAAGAAAATAACATAAATAATGCTGGAAAATCCACACAGCATCACTTAGCTCCAAGCTAAGTAGAGTTTGTGTTATGGGTTTACTGATATACTTAATACTATAACATTAATAGAAATTTTGAATTTTTACTACACACAGAGAAGACCCAAAACCCCGAAAAAGTTATTTGCAAATCGTATAAAAATGTCCCAAGGAAATCGAACCCGCAACCACCTGCGTCGCAGGTAGGGTTGCCAAAACTTACCACGTCCAGGATAATAACAGCTAAAATCCAGGAAATCCCGGCTTTCTGGCAACCCTAGTCGCAGGAGAACCTTCGGCCACCGCGCCACATCGGTCATTTACAAAATCGTGAAAGGTTTAAAAACAAAATGACATGACTATTTTTTATCATTGGAAATGATCGAGTGTTTGGTTTTCGCACGTAAATGAAGCTGTGGCCTAAGATGAAGAACTTTCCTGTCACCCAGGTCTTCGGCACAGAAGCAGATGGCTGCTGCTGGTAGCGACGTGGTGCTCCTTGTTGCTGCTGGCTCTGACCTTGTCTGAGGATGCGAGGAAAGCGCTGGAGCCGCCTCCTCCACCAGACCAGGATCTCCAGCATTTCAGGAGAACTACCGATTTGAAGCACTACTTGGATAATATGTGAGTGCATGTGCCTTAATAAATAAAAATGTCAGGCAATGCTCATCAACCTATATTAGTCCACAGCTGGGCATAGGCCTTCTAATGAGCGCCATAGCGCCCTGTCTTCAGCTTTAGCTTTTTCTTCAGCTGTTTTCAGCTAAGGCCAACATATAACCATCGTGATTATAGAATGGGATCGAAGTTATCGCTTTGTAATTACACTGGCCTATTAGTACTGATTAGGTGTAGTAAAAAATATATAATAAACCGCCTTAGACGAAGACATTTAATTAAATTATATCCAACGAAACAAAGATGGAATTGTTGTCAGTTCCTTCGCTGATATGCGAAGGAACTATGACAATAATTATGTATGCTATGGCTATAGGCTGATGATGACGATGTCGTTAGTTCCTTGGTGGAATAGATAAACCGATTACGGTTTTCTTTTTTGTCATGGCAAAAAAGTAGCTTTTTCCGCTATTTTCATACTCTATTGTTCACACCGCTCTTTTACTAACTTCCATCCCTGATCTTTCCAGCCAGGTTCTAATCGAGCCGTCGTCTCCATGTCCTCAAGAACCTCAAGACCCTCAAGACCCTCCCCTGCTGATCCTGGTGACTAGCACCCCCTCGCACGTCGAGCACCGTGACGTCATCAGGGCCACGTGGGGTCGTCATCAGCCGACGTACTTCGTGCTAGGGATCGAGAAGGGCGTGATTGATGATAATATGGTGAGGATTAATAATTATAGAGGAATAGTACATTGTTACCCAAGGGTTGAAAGTAACTCATTTAGTCCCGAGACGGGGTTTACGGGCCAATAGTTCGAGGGACTACATAAGTTACTTTCACCCGAGGTAAACTCTGTGCTTTTCATTACGAATACAAGGAAATATAAATAAAAACATGAGAAAACAAATTAATCAAATTGCCGCAATTTTTTTTTAATATTAGTCCATCTAGGACAGGCGAAAGCCATAAAGCCATACTACCTTGTCTTTCATATTTTTTGAATTCAGTGAATTGTCGCTAAGGCGAATTTTTTTTTTAGCTTCAGCATTTATTCTGCCACTATCGTGGTTCAACAGTGACGTTATAGCTGTCAGTTGAAAACGATTCTCCCTAGGGCGGAAAAGTATCACTTTCAACCCGCTCTTCAGGCATGTTCAGACCTACTTTCCGAGTATGAGTAATGAAAATAATTATATCTACTGATAGGTACTATTCTGCCGTCTTAAGAAACAATACGCATCTGACATTTTTAGGATTTTGAGTTACATACATATTCGGAATCAGAAAAAAATTGCGCATGTGCCAGTATTTTTTTCTTTTGGCTGAATCAACCACAACCATGTTAATCTTCTAATGAAATAAAACGCCTTTGATACCAGTTATAATATTTCCTACATAGAAAAGACATTACTGACGTTTATGAAGAAAAAACGCATTTCGGTAGATCCGTCATATATTATCCCTAACTACTGTCTCTTCTAATATTGTAATGCGAAAGTTACTCTGTCTGTCTATTACGCTTTCACGCCTAAACTACTGAACCGATTTGAATAAAATTTGGTAATGAAAGAGCCTAAGAAATGTGGACATAGGCATTTTAATACCAAAAAGGCTTGTGGTTGAAGTGTAGAAATACCTATGAAAAAAAATGAAAGTATGTATGGTAGTTTTCTATTTTTTTTTCTATTCTATTCTATCTTCGTAATTAGCATTGAATCTATAAGCTTGAAAGTCATCTTTACGTTTTTGTTTAGATATAAATAAAAATTGCATTCAAAGTTTGTAAAAAAAATAAAGAAGTTACCTATTATGTGGAAAAAGTCACTATTCCACGCGAACAAAGTCGCCTGCACAGCTAGTTAGTGATAGAAGATAAAAGGTAGCCATTTTCGATCATCGTTTACTGGAGTTTGGAATGCGGGTATAGATTACACCTTACAGGATTCAGTCACGGAATTTACGTGGAAAGATTACTCACTCCGATAAGAAAAACTCAGCAAAGCTTGTGTTATTGTGATAGTTTGCATGGAAATGCACATTACTTGAAGTACTTATTTCCTCAGTCAAAGAGAATAAAATAGGTTAGTTTAATTAGGTATGTTTGTTTAAGGGGCCACCGGATGATGAACTCCCCATACAAACGGAAAAATGATTTGTATGTAAGTCGAACATACATCCACAAAATTTTGGTGTTATTAGTATTTTAATAGTATCTATGCTCCTAAGTAGTTTTTTTTGACAAAAATAATAAATTGAATTACAATAAAATTACTTTCAACATAACTTATAATGTCTAGTTATAAATTAACAACACTTTGTCCGAAATTATAAAAGTTTTCAGTCATAACTTTTGGTATTACGGAACCCCGGAACGCCTCGGATTTAGAGTTTTGTGCAGCTATGAACCTTAATAACATAACGGTTTCTCAGCTAGCAAAAAATTATTTCAGGTAGATAACTACCTAGAAGCCAAGGAGAATGGAGACATGATAATCTACGACATGCCAGACCACTACCAGAACCTGACGTTGAAGACAGTTCTGATGCTGAAGTGGACCCTGGCGAACTGTCCGCGGGCGGGCTGGCTGTTCAAGACCGATGATGATGTGCTGGTGAACCCTTGGACCATGAGGGAGGTGATGAAGGACCATTCAGAGGATAAACTTGTGGGTAAGTTTTATTCTGTGTCTATTTTGTATCGATAATTTCACACATTCAAATTAGTAGCTCCCCATCACTACATAACATACATAGTATAAAACAAATTCGATTTCTCTGTCCCTATGTCCCTTTCTATGCTTAAATCATTATACAAAATAAAAGAAAATAAAAAATTACTTAACGGATTTTGACGCGTTTTTTTCAAATAGATAGAGTGATTCAATAAAAATATGTCGCAGATCCCTGCGTTTCCAGACCTCATTCTATTTCAAACTAGCGAGCCTTCGTTTTGATACCATGCATTTCATAGTCAAGAGTAATGATAACTTCTTGATATGTATTCGGTCTCTTTGCTCTATAGGCGGCCAGGCCATAGAACATGTGATTCAAGGACAACAGACTGTTGATGGACAAATGTCATAAAAGAAAATTAATTACTTTGGTTGCAATATGACAGTGAAGAATTCTTGATTTTCCAAATTATTATTCTGAGTTGAATCCGGTTTTATGGAGATGATCATGAAGATGATCCTGTTTTCCCTCTAATTCGACATCAGAAGTGTGGATGTAACTTCTTGCCCACCTATTTATGAAAACGACATTTCTACCAATGGTGATGCGTAATATTATTTTGATGGTATTTGTTGCTGCAACTATCTGTGAGTACTTTTGACTTTATTTTGGAGACCAGAGGATAATTGCCATAAGTAAGTCCTGATAAATTATTTCATTGCGAAAAATAAATTTGTCCTGAGGTCTTGTTATTTGCGTTGCCATGACAACCGACCTGTTGTCAAAGTATATTGACTAGTAATTTACCCTTCAGGCATAGCTTGGAAAAGAAATTATTTTAAAATCAAAAGGCTTTAGTATTGTTTCAAAGAGTATGCTAGAGCAAAGATTTTCTACTCAGATACCATTTATGATATCAGTCATAGAACTTTCGACATGGGATTTGATGAAATAACGAAACAGAATAAATAACTTTCTTTGTTTTTAACGCCTGTATTTGCGATTTGCTGTTTGCGTTGAATTGGACTGACATTTCACTCTTTAGTAGCATTGGTTAAGTGCTACGCGTTAGCGCTGGTTAAGTGCTCTGGGTTTAATGCTGGTTAAGCATAGTGAAGCACTGGTTAAGTGCTGAGTGTTGAGTCAGGAACCTACCAACTGAATTTGAATGTGCGTGTTCTTGCTTGATGTTCTTTTGTTTCGTTATTTTTGATTTGATTTCATTTGTTATTTTGCACTGGTAAGTGCAACAGCTTTACTTTACTTCCAAATTTTATTGTGGTGACCTTTGCTCTATCATTTATTTCTTTTTGGCATCAGAATAGCCTAGCGGAAGAAGCGTCAGATTGTAGATCCTTTCTAAGTTCAGATATTGCCTCACACAGGAGTGTGAGAGGTCAGGATGGTCGTGTCGCAGATCCCTGCGTTTCCAGACCTCATTCTATTTCAAACTAGCGAGCCTTCGTTTTGATACCATGCATTTCATAGTCAAGAGTAATGATAACTTCTTGATATGTATTCGGTCTCTTTGCTCTATAGGCGGCCAGGCCATAGAACATGTGATTCAAGGACAACAGACTGTTGATGGACAAATGTCTTAAAAGAAAATTAATTACTTTGGTTGAAATAATGACAGTGACCATCTCTTGCATTTTTCTAAATTATTGTTTTGAGTTAAATCGCATGATTATCGTAGCTACGCTTTATTATTGCATACGCTCGTGCACTGCATTAGCCCAGTAAAGATTGGTGTACCGGATAACACCTTGAGTGCGCTTTCCTGACAAAACCACATTGATGCTCGGTGATCCGGTTTTATGGAGATGATCATGAAGATGATCCTGTTTTCCCTCTAATTCGACAAATATATAAAAAAATAAAAAAATTACGCAACGGATTTTGATGCGTTTTTTGAAATAGATAGAGTGATTCAAGAGGAAGTTTATACGTATAATAAAACCGTGCGAAGCCGGGGCGGGTCGCTAGTACCGTATATTTTAGAAAATAAAGTCTGTTCTTGTCGGTAACCTTACACATTAGTTCTCTCTCGAGACATGAGAGTTGATTATATATATATATATTTTTTTTTTTTAAGATTATATTAGCATTGCCATAAAGCGTGGTAATGCAGTCTGCGTCTTAGGGATACTTCTAACTGGTATTGAAATGGATCAGTTGACATATCACAACTCAAAGTACTTGGATTAGTTCGAGCTACTTCTTGATTGTTTGCAATTAATTATATTTTGTTTCTTTTCTCCAGGGTACAGATTAACAGAGTCCAAGCTGCACCGCGACGAGTACACGAAGTGGTTCGTGCCTCGTTGGCTGCACAGCGATGACGTCATCCCGGAGTACCTCTCCGGCACAGGGTATCTCATACAAGGTGAGCATTAACAGAGTCCAAGCTGCACCGCGACGAGTACACGAAGTGGTTCGTGCCTCGCTGGCTACACAGCGATGACGTCATCCCGGAGTATATCTCCGGAACAGGGTATCTCATACAAGGTGAGAATTAATAGAGTCCAAACAGTACCGGGACGAAGAGCGGAGCGAGGCATGAAGTGGTTTGTCCCACGCTCGCTGCACAACACAACGATGACATCATTCTGGGTAGGTATCTCATACCAAATACATTATTTACTTCTACTACTACTGCTTACAAATAATGGATCCTTGTTTGGAATAAACTATTTTTTATATTGTGTGAAAGTATATCACTACATAGTATAAAACAAAGTCGCTTTTTCTGTCCCTATTTCCCTATGTCCCTTGACTGCTTAAATCTTTAAAACTACGCAACGGATTTTGATGCGGTTTTTTTTAATAGATAGAGTGATTCAAGAGAAAGGTTTATACGCATAATAAAACGGTGCGAAGCCGGGGCGGGTCGCTAGTTATTTATAAAACCAAGTGAGGAAGACTTCTTGAAACCCATGGTCATCAGAAGACTAAACGAGTCCACAGATAAAATAAAATAATGCTGGACTATACACAGCATCACCACTAATGGCGAATCCCCAATAACCTATTTATTTTTTATTTCCAGGAAAATACCTACAGAGCATCCTGGAAACAGCTATAAACACACCCTTAATGAACCTGGAAGATGTCTACCTAACGTATGAAGTATCAGCTAAAAGACTTCACTACCCTCTGGCCCACGATCCAAGGCTTAGCCCTTACAAGCCCTGGCTGCCCTTTAGTTGTGGGCACTGGGCTTTAGCCTCCTCGCATAGTTATACCCCTGAGGGCATAGCCCACGCGTGGGAGAAGATAAAGGGTATAGCTGGGGAAGAAGGCGCTTGTGATTTTTATAATATTTGGATTTGTAGGAGCTGTTTTAGATAGCTTCATAATTATCATCATCATTAGTCCACGGCTGGACATAGGCCTCCCCAGCTAGATTATAGATAGATAGAATATACTTTATTGCACAAAATTTGTACATGGGCGAGCATAATGCTAGATAGCATTTTCTTTCTGCTAACCTTTGGGTAGTTAGATTAGAATTTGGGTGTTTAGATTAGATAGATTTATTTATGTGTTTTTTATAGTATTTTTACAGATATGTAAGTAGTTTTATATTTTAGAGCATTTTAAGCTTTTATTCGTAAAGGACTGATAGCTTTAAGTTATAATTGAGGTTTGTTGTTTAAATAAATGCTTATAATCAATCATAATGACTTTTATTTTATTTAGGCTTACAAAATACCTTCACAAAAAGTAAAATTTAAATTATTATACTGCCGCAATAATAGATAGGTAGTTTTGATTGTAAGTTTGATACTCTGACCTATCCGGAATCGAACCTGCAGTATCTGGCTTCTCTCGTCCACAAGTGTCGTCTTTATTCCTGTAAAATTGATAGTCTGGCCTATCCGGAATTGAACCTACAATATCTGGCTACTCTCGTCCACAAGGGTCGTCTTTATTCCTGTGAGATTGACAGTCTGGCCTATCCGGAATCGAACCTACATTCTCTGGCTTCTCTCGTCCACAAGGGTCGTCTTTATTTCTGTAATATTGACAGTCTAGCCTATCTGGAATTTCTATTCCAAATAGGCTAGACTCTCAATCACCTCTGGTTTCTCTCGTCCACAAGCGTCGCCTTATTATATCGCCTAGAATATCTGGTTTCTTTCGCTCGCAAGGGTCGTCTTTATTCCTGTAAGATTGATACTCTGTCCTATCCAGAATCGAACCTTCAATCTCTGGCTTCTCTCGTCCACAACGGACGTTTTTATTTCTGTAAGATTGACAGTCTGGCCTATCTGGAATCGGACCTACAATCTCTGGTTTCTTTCGTTCACTAGGGTCGTCATTATTTCTGTAAGATTGATACTCTGGCCTATCTGGAATCGAACCTAGAATCTCTGGTTTTTCTCGTCCACAAGCGTCGTCTTTATTTCTATAAGATTGATAGTCTGGCCTATCCGGAATCGAACCTACAATCTCTCACTTCTTTCGGCCACAAGGGTTGTTTTGGAACTCAATGAGTTAACATTACGATGTCCAGATGCACGCGGCAGGTGTGTGATAAGGAATTGATAAGGGTAACGAGTCGTCTTATTGTAAGGTGCATTGTGAAGGGGGCCGGACTCAAGGAAGGGTATGAGGGGCAAATAAACTTGTCTAAATTTAGGACAAAACTCCGTAAGTTGCTATTAGAGAATGTTTAATGGCATTAAATAATTGAATTATCTATAAGTTACCTAGTTAAATAAGTTTTATATTGTATGTATATAACTTATAGATAAACTGTTGTTTCACCTAGCTTTGAAGATCTTTTTGGTACACAGTTTCTACAACAAATTTCATTTTATTTAGTGGTAGAGCACGTTGAAGAGAACAGTGTTTGGTGAAAGATCAACTAGTTATCCACTTTTTGTAGAAGCTCTGTCGGTTTGACGCAATTCAGTAGAATGATAATGCATTTTCTTTATATAATATAACATGACTAAATTGAGTAGGTACCTATGGCTTAACTTTTTTATATTAGGTAGGTAGGTAGGCACTTTTTGTAGAAGCTCTGTCGGTTAGACGCAATTCAGGGGAATGATACTGCATTTTCTTTATATAATAACAACATGACTAAATTGAGTAGGTACCTATGGCTTAACTTTTTTATAGTATTATTAGATATCAGTTCAATATCTTTTGATTTTAAACCTTCTAGGCCCAATTAATGTATTTCAAACCTACTGACTCCAACTAAATATGAATACGTGGTATATAAGAACGTTTCCTACTAATATTATAAACGCGAAAGTTTGTAAGGAGGAGGATAGATAGATGGATGTTTGTTATTCTTTCACGTAAAAACTACTGAACGGGTCTGACTGAAATTTGGTACAGAGATAGATTGTAGTCTGGAATAGCACATACGGTATATTTTATCCCGGAATTTCTACGGGAACGGGAATTACGAAGACGCGGGCACCGGCTAGTGTTAAATATGTTACTTGTAACTATTACATTTATTTACGACAACGATTGCATAGGTCTATCTAACTATACCGTAACTTGACATTCCCCCTTTTTCCTCTCACCTGAATCCACCCCTGCCCCGCAAACAATGAATCAAGAGAGGTAACAAGCCGGAAAGTCATATAAACGCCTCACTGCAGTAGCTCGTCACACTCGACTCAGCACAGCTTCCTCCGTCTTCCCACCATGGACCCAAAGCTGATGCTCCTGCTAGCCCTCGTCATCATCGCCTTACAGCATGTGGAAGCTGGTAAGAAAGCTTGGTTTTAATTGGTTGGTTCTTTTGTATTGAAGTTACAAGTCTTTAGAAGTTAATTTGGGTTGGTTGAATAAAAGATGGTTTGTGCGATATACTGAGTCCATTCAATACACAGAAACACGGATACAAGAAATGACGTTTACGATAATCTATAAACCTTAATTAGGCTATGTGTTTTCTGAGGGAGGTTGCTGGAGTGACTGAGGTGCCAAATTAAAACTAGCTTTCAAGTGAAAAATAATTTAGAACTTTTTTTTTATTCTCCAATGTGTCTTTTGAATTTTTAATGTGAAACATACCTAGTGGTAACAAAACTTAAATTAGTAAAAGAAATAAAGCACAAATACAATAAAACCGATAATTTTTTATCTTCTCACAAACAACATCAACGGTACCTGTAACATGTTAAGAAATACATGTTTCAACTGACCCCAGGTACCGTTTCAACTGACCCCGACCCAGGGTCAATTGAAACATATCCCAAGGTTTTCTAAATTGCTTCTATCTTATTCAAAAGCATATATTAAGACAATTAACTATGTTCATTATATAGCCAGATAGTCTCGCTATTTTTAAAAGCATTTTGTAACCAAAAATAGTTAAAGATTTAAGACTCACTAATATTTTTCTCAGAATTGTTTCAATTGACCCCAGTGTACCCTACTATAAGCTAAGCTGTGTCACCACATCTCAATGGTCTAGAAATGTGATGAAAACAAATGAAGAACATTTATTTATTTGCAACCGTCTGCAGTTTGCTCAATTGTTTCAGTTGTATGTAATAGTTTAACTTGTCGTTTTTAATAGAGTTTCTACATACAGCATTTTATACCATAAAATGCGAGTGCAGAGATAAACCCTGCCTGCCCTGTATGCCTGTTGAAACAATTGATGACTTGAGTTGATTACCCAGCTTCATGAGATGTACGAAACAAGAGGAAGAATATAGGTACAAAGTTGAAATTGAAACAATTTTGAGATAACTGCAGGCGGTTGCAAACAGTCTAGAGGTAGCTCAACTAATCCATACCTTTCAATACTGTATGTTAGGTATTCCAAGAAAATGATTGTAAAATTTCAGCTATATTCATCCACTAGCTGGTGCCCGCGACTTCGTCTGCGCATGATTAGTATTTGGAGTACTCGCGATTTTACTTGCGTAATTCCCTTTCCCGTGGGATTTTCGGGATAAAATAAAGCCTATTTGTTATTCCAGCTTATAATCTATCTCTGTGCCAAATTTCATCCAAATCCGTTCAGCAGTTTTTGCGTGAAAGAATTACAAACATCCATTCATCTATCAATCTATCTATCCATTCATTCTTACAAACTTTCGCGTTTATCAGTTCAATTCAGTTTGGTTCCCCTGGGCTATACGGGTTTTCAAAAATTTCTCACAGCATCTGAACGACCCGTGTGCTGCACACGCGTCGTTCAGATGCTGTGAGAAATTTTTGAAAACCCGTATAGCCCAAGGGAACCAAACTGAATTCCGGGATAAAATGTATCCCATGTCCAATCGTCCCGAGCTCCATTCGAATTCATTCAATTCCGTCGTGATGCATGGTTAAAGAATTTTTCTTTCACCCTCTCTCCCAGGGGAACCTTACTGAATTCCGGGATAAAATGTATCCCATGTCCAATCGTCCCGAGTTCCATTCGAATTCATTCAATTCCGTCGTGATGCGTGGTTAAAGAATTTTTCTTTCACCCATTCTCCCAGGGGAACCTTACTGAATTGCGGGATAAAAAGTATCCTATGTCCTTCCTCGTAGTATGACCTATAATCATGCCGAGTTTCATTTCAATCCATCAAGTAGTTTCGGCGTGATGCGCGTTTACGATACAGACAGACAGACAGACAGACAGACAGACAGACAGACAGACAGACAGACAGACATGAATGAAAAAAATTACAGTTTTGGCTTCAGTATCGATAATAGAGTGCCCTCCAAAAATTTTTTTCAAAATATCTTCAATGTACAGAATTGGACCCGTTACAGTTTTATTATAAGTATAGATAAGCAATTAAAAGCACAAATTTAATTTCGTCATTTTATCATTTTTCCTCGCGACTGTTAACCGCCTCATGGGCATTTTCACATATTGCGATAATAATACTATTAGCAGTAAATAAACTTCAAATATCCAATAAAATATCCAAGAAGTAGTAAACAGCTTTCATTCTAATATGTATAGTCTGTAGGTATGTCATGTAAAATCTTTAAAAATACCTTAATCATTGATTATGATGATAGCAAATCTAGGACCGACTGAATTAAAATAATAATTAACAAAAGCTATTTATTAATTTAATGGTCGCGCTTATTACTATTTTTACTTATAAATCTAAATAACTAAATTAGTTTGAATTTGCTGTAACATGCTAATCTTTGTAGAACATTATTGAAACTAAAATAATTAATATCTGAAATACCTACAGTTTTGATTTAGTTCAGGAGCTTATGGACTCATAACTATCGGTTAAACTATATCTAATACTGTCAATTAAAACATTATTTACTTTAAAATAAGTGTGTAACCTACGTTTTTCAGACGCTTAGCAGTTTTAATTTGATGTTCGAAGATGTTGGCGGAGGTGAAGTAGAAATTAGAAGAGGAATGTGCTTTCGAATCGATTCCAAAGTTTTATGTTTAAATTTCTCTATTTGATGCATTATAGACGAAAAATTTGAGTGAAAAGAAAATCATTCAACTCTTTATTAATTTTCTGGTGTTTTGGTTAGGATAAGAACTTTCGGAATAAGAGCGCACTCCAAATTAAAAGACTCGGATAGGTTGTGTGTCAGTTACTTTTTCATATAAAAAGTGATAAAAAAATTGGATTTGCTTCTTTTGTAAGCCTAAAAATAAAATAAAATTGTTTATGATTTCTTACAGACCAAGTAAGAATAGTCAAAAAAGCTAATTTTTTTAGCGTTTTATGAGTAATTATGTTTTTTATGGAATGTGTAAAAAATTGCAGCGACCATCTAACTCCGTTAGTTGTTTAGCTCCATATACCTAGGTAAAGGGGAATTGGGGTCAAAAGTCACAAGCTTAACCACAGATCTGTTCTAGACTTCTGGTACAACCACGTCAGCCCGAAAGAAGAGGACCTTGGCGATCTTGGTCTAATATGTATCCCTGGCAAGACTCTCATCAAAGTGGAGGAGAAACCTCCCGTTATAACTACAAATGACGATTACGCATCTTCATCAGAATACTACAGAAAGTCCCATATGAACTTCAAGGTGGAAGACAAATCTTGTCAGATATGCGTTTGTTCTACCGAAGGAAAGGATGAATATTGCAGCACGCGACCAGCTATGAATGTCAACGAGTGTATACGGATGGCGACTCTGATGGATAAGTTCAATAGCAACGATCCATTCGACCATGAGAAGAGTTTGTCATTCCGAATTAGACGAGGTCTGTGGGGACTGGCTGGAGCCTGCGGGTGCAAAATAGGGAATCTTTCGATTTGGAGCGTTTCTGTCCACTGAAATCTATTTTGCAAGGAGATTTCTGGACTCTGGTTTCTTCATGATTTCTTTAGGAGTCTACTCTCTTTTGAAATCTCCATCCATACTATAGGAATCTCTTCAAGGGGATTTAAAGTAGGGCCCTAAATCGCGAGTTATGAGTGCGCTACGTTACTTAAATAGGGAACATCAGATATTGTTAGTTTCGATTTAATCTGTATTTTCACAATCTCCTAGTGTCATACTTTCTTTCCGATCATAGATTACCTGTGGCACAACGACGAGATTCCGTATAAAGCAAAGGCGAAGTGCCGGCGTGGGCACTCTTACTACACCAACAGCATCAGCGCCAACGACACTGACATCGATGTAGAATCTGACGTCGAGAGTCTCCTCGACTACCCCAATACCAACATCTGTTACTACTGCGTGTGTTCCATGAGCGGAGATTCTGTCGGCTGCATGAGCAGAAGCCTTTGGTTCTGTCAGCAATACCGGTTCCTACGTGAGCCTAACGCGATGAGAGACACGTACCGGTACCTCTTCAAGCAAGACAGGGCAACCTACTTTCGGTCTCTTTCCTGGAGGCTTCGAAGGACCATGGATACGGGGATGTTCGACTTGGTCAATAGTGGTAGGATGTGTTGTCGTTTTTTCTGCACCGGTTTTATTCTGTTTGCTTATCTCTTTTAGGTTGAGTTGAGGTGTTTGTGATGCTGTGAAGTTTAAAGGAGTGTGATATTTTGAGTGAATTCATTTTATTGTTTTTTGTGTCAAATGTGTAATCAAAATATAAACTAAAGCTTATCAAAACGTTTTTATTGGTCAGCTTGTCGCCTTTTGCAAGCCAATCTCTCAAAGACCCATCAAACCTAGACACGAATTTATTAATTTCTTGTTCAAAATTGACGAAAGATTGGTGTTGCAGGGGGCGACGCGCTGTGCTGCGACCACTCGAATGGACACCGGAGAGGCTTGCACAATAGCATCAGGAACAAGATAAAGATCTTAAGCAAGAAAATCACCAAGGAGAACCTTCTATCCAAAGCACAGACCGGGGACTACGTAGACTTCATTGTTAACAATGACTAGCAAGAGAAAGAAGACAATCTACAAGAAGAAACGGATGAACGGAAGCTTGAGCATCAATAAATTAGAAATCAAATAGAAAAAGAAACCGAAGTATGAAGTTATCAATGAAGCTGATGCCAAGAGTTTTGAAAAGTTTTGAAAATCATCATTGTCCTTCGTCTGCAATTAATATCTAAGTTATCTAGTGTTATAGTGTCAGTGTTCAGTGTGTGTTTTTTAATTTTATACTTTGATGTGATTAAATTATCGTGTGTGTTAATAATATCTTCGTTAACATTTTTTTTCAAGTTAACTATAAGCGTATCCTTACTGTGATCTTCCTTTCAAAATTTATCTGAATGCACATTGCACCCGCAAGTTTCAGTTGCACCAGACATTGCACTTTCTTATATTAATTTAAGGTTATATTTTACAAGCTTTAAAAAATTTCAATATTAAAGTGGTGAGTTTTAGAAATTTCAATCAACATTGAATTTGTATAAGATTTAAGTGTAGGTCTTTAACAGATTCTATGTTACAGTTGGTGGAGATTCGGAGTCTTGTGTGCCAAACGTCTCAGAATATACCGACTGCACTGAAGGTAATTTTAGTAAATTCGTAATAATATAAGAATTACTTACTTAATTGAATTAATTACTTACTTAATTACTTACTTAATAACGTGCTTAAGTAATTGAATTAATTACTTACTTAATTACTTACTTAATAACGTGCTTAAGTAATTGAATTAATAATTGTCATAAATGAAATTAAAAAACTATCAAAGAGCTCGAAGAATAAGCAATCTAAAGTGGTCAACCAAATCTCGCAAAGAACCGACAACCGTTGGGGTAAACGTACTCTTGAGTGGAGCACGCGTCTCGGCAAACATAGTGTAGGACCACCTCCGGCCTGGTGGGATGACGATCTACGAAATACTGCAGGCAGATGCTGGATGAGGCAAGCTGAAGGCAGGTTGCTATGGGCTCATTAGGTCCTATATCCAGCTTAAGGCTGCCTGTCCATTGACGCGGAGAGAGGCAGCGGAGCGGAGAAACGAGGAAATATTAACCAATAGGATTGCCATGAAAACTCCGCTCCGCTTTTTCATGCAATCCTATTGGTTAATATTTCCTCGTTTCTCCGCTCCGCTGCCTCTCTCCGTGTTAATGGACAGGCACCCTTAGACTAAAATGCGTTGATGATGATGATTATTTATTAAATTTGAGTACACGTTGAGAAACTCAAACAATCCATCCATCGTCACTTAGTTTGGCGGGCGGATTGGCAATCGCAATTAAGATGTTAAAAATACAGAAGGAAGCTGCCAAACTCCCTCTGATAGGTTCCCTTAGGCATTCAGGGGGTTGATATTTGGCGTCAACTCCTACGCAGCGACGAAAAAAGCTATTAAACAAAGAAATCGAAAATCGATGTGTCATATCTACTATAGTGAGAAGACGGAACAGGGGTCTAATATAGGTTGATGATGATAATGATGATATTGAGAAGAAAATGACACTGACGAGTTTTTCAGAGAACAAGTGTTCTGGCTGTTCAAAATGTGAATGCGGTGCTGATGGTAAATGGATCTGCAACGGAGTCAATGACTGTCCTGACGATTCGGAGACGGAAATGCAGAATGACTACGCAATGGGCGGAGATCTGGAGAATGCCCTCGATGACCTGGAGAAAGGTACTATAAAAACGTACTAAAGCCTCATGTACTAAAGTTGCAGGATATAAAGCGTCATCGAGCATGACGATATAGCGCGGTGGGCAAAGGTCCGCCTGCGAAGCAGGAGGCGCGAGTTCGATTTACGCCTTCAAATGTTCGTAAGATCTGCATATATTTGTAACGGGGTTCTCGGTGCTTTCTATGTATATAAAAAATCTATCTATTTATTATATAGATATTGTATTAAGTATATTATTCATCTAGTACCCATACCACAAGCTCTGCTTAGCTTGAGCTAGATGATGCTGTGTGGATTGTCCAGCATTATTGATTTATTTAGCACTATGTACCTATCACCATAGAGTAACTGCTTATTCTCAGCCTATCACTATATTTAGAAATGTAGATATAAGTCTTTTGACTTAACGTACATGTATACAAAATATATCGCCTCAGTCTTCGAATGTGAGTTAAATTTCTTCCTCAGAGCTAATGGTACGAAAGCAAACTAAACTGGAAAATATGAGAGCTGCGAAGGTTTCGCAAACCTACGGCGTGCCTGATCCCGAAAGCCGTGAAGTAAAGCATCCCAAACAACAATATTTAATTGGTAAGTTGCATATTTTACTACAAATACGTACGTGTGAGCGACATTACCCCATAATCGAATCAGTTTGTAAGTTTGTAATTCTCTGACTTAGAATCATAGATATTTTTGACATTTGTGAATGGAGCTTAACAAAAAATGATAAGAATAACAGACAGAAGCAGCAAGCTAATAACTTAAAACCTAAATAGAATCTTCAACAACGCGTAATTGCTCAAGCATAGCGGAAAAGATGCAAGTTCGAGTACGAAATGAGAGACCAATGAAATAATGAATGAAAGGTACCAAAACCACGAAAAATGTCTATGCATTTGAATCGCGGTATAAGCTAGTTTCCTAAAAAATGGAATAAGTTTGTCAGTTAGATTTTAGAAAAATATTTTTCGCACCTATTTGAAAATTTACTGATAATGAAATGTGACTTAACTGATATGTGTGAATCATCAGCTTTTAGGATAGTAACATGTATTATCCTGAAGGGTCTAGTAATATTAAAATAGAAATAAAGTATTTTTATAACATTTGCGCGGTTCTTTCCATAGCATCTACATTGAATATAAATATGTCGCTTAGTTTGCATAATATGTGGGAAAGTCGCTTACACAAACGTAAATTTAAAGGTATAATTTAACTTTAGAGCTTTAGATTTTCTTAACTTTAACTTGAACATTATTCCAGGTTATATAATTGGTATGAAGCACTAACTGCACTTTTGTAATAAACTATCACTTTGCACCTAAACTAACAGTGTTTGATTCAATTCATCCTAAGTGTCTTAGTATAAAGGTGAGTGAACTTTAGATGATGATGTCATGATTGAAGAAATATTTAAAGTTATCTTTTTTTTAGATGAACATATTTTAAATATGTCAGATGAAACAGTTTCGCTGATAGCTCAAGACAATGCGAAATTTAGAACTAAAGATAAACCCAGTTATAAATTTACGGAGGACGGTGGATTCAGATTCAAGAGAGCTAGTGATACAGAGAAGTCCAAGAAAATGAAGAAAGGAAATGGGACTGTGATATACCATCATACCATTGACGAAATAAACGAAGGTGAGCGCTGGAACTGAAAAACCAGAATTTTTTTTATGAAAGGAACCCTATGGCTCCATATCTAGGGTTTTTATTTTAATTAAGATAATAACGAAAAAAAAGTTCAAAACGCAACAAACACAATACCCATCGCAATTACACAATAACATCAGTTTTAGATTTACAGTCTTAAATTAATGTGGGTATTGAATAAAATCATTCTAGTTTCTTATCTGGTTTCAGACACGCTGAAGAATGAAACTACTTCAGGCACTATTCCAGCGCAGAAAGTAGCGGCATTGCCACAAGTCTCGCGAAGAACTGGTTTGCTCATCAACTCTACATCAAATGTCCGAATAGGCAACGATGATACCCATCGCAATGATAACACAGTCGACACACCTACTATTCACGACGACAAAGAAGATCTACTCGTCCACAGCAAATTGTATCACGTCGTTGGTAATTATAGTCAAGAAACAAAAGATAAAGAACTGTCCAAAATTTTGGTAAATGAATTGAAAGGGGGAACTTCGGAACTTATAGGAGAGAAGGGAACCCCTGTTATATCGAATATCACATTCCACCCAGAAAATGATACTTTAACAGCGATGGCCTTTATTGCTGGTAACTTATTGAATAAATTATGGAATATGGAAAAAGACGCAAGCAAAGATCAAATCGATACTGAAGTTTTGAAACATGAAAAGATTTCTGACTTGATTGACTTATTTAAAGAGCCTCTGAGCAAAAGACAAGAATTATTTTTGAAAAGTGCTTTAGATAAGCTAGCATCAGCCATAAATAAGCATGAAAATGTAGAAGATATTTCTTTATGTAAAAATTTAGAGGAAATAAAGAAACAATTAAAAGAATTAAATGATAGTGATAGTGATATGGATTGCGACATGGAAAAGGTAATTGATAAAACAACCCCCAGTCCTGGGACAGCTGAAGCCCTCAGCAAAATTACCGGAGTTTTAAATCTAATAAACAAATATGAAAATATTCAAGAATCTTTAAGGTCTTCAAACACTAAACTAGCGGACGGCGATGCAGTTGCAGATGAAGATAAAATACTGACAGATGATGAAAAATCATCTCTAAACTTGTACGGAAAAACTTTGGAAACTATAACGAATCTACTCGTGCCTAAAGCAAAAAGTAAAAAGATTATAGATTCACTTCACATTGGAAATAAATTTTCCACTGGAATAGATGTGAACAAAAAATTACCTTTTGTTAAGATTGGTAATCTTAACGTTACAATCAAAGATAAAATAATTATGGATTACTTTGAACACCTACAAAATAATCCTGATTGTTTATTAAAAAACCAAAAGCTCGTCACACCGCCTTCAATAGAAGGGGATATCTTACTTAATTTATCAGAATTTTTTAAAATAAAATCACTATCTGATCTAGTGAGACTTGTCGAAACAGAGAAACCACCAACGGCATCTGTGTTTAGATCTCGTGATGCGCTAAAATCCGAAGAAGAAAAAACTACTGAAACTATAAGAAAAAAAAGTCCTCAGAAGCTGGTGGATACTAAGGAAAAGTTGAAAAAACATTTAAAATCTGTTTTCAATGACTTAACCGAGTTAAAAAAGGCAGAGGGACGAGCCACACAAAAAGATTTGCGAATTATAGATGCACTGCCTTGTCTCCAAAAACTTTTTATTGAAAATACGGAAGTTTTGCAGACGGATAATTCAGATGAATTGAGTAAATTTTCAAAGACCTCTGTAGATGAGAAAAATACAGCTGTGTCTTCGGTAGATGATACTATACGAGAAATATTTAGCAATTTGAAGAATGAATTAAAAATTGCGCAAACAAGACGAACTAATACATTTCACGGACAAAGACCAAAATCAGCGGTTGTATGGGAGCGAGTAGTTAAAAACGCAGCAGTGAAATTAAACCACAAAACCCGGAGAAATATGGGCGCCAAGGCAAAAACAATAAACGAATTAAAATCTATGATAGAAAAGTTTGAGTCGTGGGGTTCAAATACGTATAAAAATATCGCATTATTTCATGAAGTTCCTCCTTGTGAGAGACTGTCGTTGCTAAAAACGTTTGCAGCCGATACTTTTAGATACATTAAAGCTTTAGAAACGATACATAACTCGTTGCTAGATATTTCAGTTAAACATCAAGAAAGTTTAACAGAAATAATTGAATTCGTAGAAAATGCGGTTTCTAATTTACAACTAAATGAAAGAGTTGTGAATAATTTAGGCCGAAAGAAATATTTCAACAAAAATAATTATAACATCTTGCCCAGAAAACAAAGTAAAACTAAACCAATGAGAGAATTTGAGTTTGCAACGGACAAACCCAAATCACATAATTCAAAGTTCACAAGATATAATGTATTTAATCAGAACAAACATATACAAGCTAAAAAGTTAGATCAAGATCAAATGGAATTTGATACAGATGAACAAAGTACAAAGCTAACAAAAGATCAGATTATAAATCAATTGATTAAAAACCGTATCATGTTATACATTCAAACGAAGGAAGCTACTGGACAAACTAAAAACGACTGGAATTACAATATAGCTGAAAAAATACTGACGCATTTAGAAATTGGAAATTTTCAGTTAGCAAGAGAGTTATACAAAATATTTGCCAGCCGAAACAAAACCACAACGAGTACAAATAAATACGTAAATAAAAACTCAGGTGAAAAGATTTTTGTATATATTATACATTTTTTGCTTGGCTATACGTATTTTCACCAATTTTTTTGTGGACAAGTTCTAGTGATTATTTTGTTATTGCACAGAACTGGTCCGGAAATGGTCCCATAAGAATTTATTTCCACAGAATTGTCCTTTATCAAGAAATTATGAATCAATCCTTCATTAGCGTTTTAATTAAATAAAAATATTATTTTCAGGTACAACTAAGCAAAAAGTACAGTACCCTTCCCGTAGAAAAGCTATTGAATTGGAGCCACTAATTGATTTTCATGACACGAAATATGTTCAAGCGTATCAAGATCAGTTTTTGAAGCAATTACAAAACCTTAGAAGGATGACATAAATATAAAATGAGTATGGCATTGGAGAGGTCCTTCTGTTTTTTTTATTTTTTTTTAATAAATTAAACTCTTACTTCAAATATTTGTACTTGTTTTATTCTCAATTCCATAACAATAAAGACCACATAGGTTTCAGATATTCAGCATATTTCAGGTAGTGCTAGATGTTGATGACTGTACTGGTTAATGTTGTTTATTTGGTGTTTTTTTTCTTGTTTCTACTTTTTTCTTCAATACTGTCTTCTGCGTTACTGAAATAAGGATTAAATAAATAAAATTAAAAATCGTTTGTATTAAAAAGAAAGTAGTTGTGTAAAAAAAATACAAACGAGGACATTTCTTAACTGGAAACTTTCACACATGCAAATAATCAAAATAAACAGATCCGATCCGATTACGAACAAGGAAAAGCAATACTTCCAAATTTTCAAGTCTTTTTTAACTTAGCTTAGCAAATAGAGCACAATAATTATAAAGTACTGACTGGAAAAAAAAGGATTTAATTTAATATCATCGGAAGTCGGAAGCATCCCCGAGACGATGGCTGCATTACCCCGCTGTAAGACTGGTGTTGGTGCGCATCAGCGCTGTGCCAGATACTACCTTTGGGTTCAACTTCGCTTCAATCAAACGCTCAGATTTTTATTTTGGACCTAGGCAAGTCTTGACTCTAAGGAAGCAAATGCGTAGGCTCTGTAGAGACCTATATTTACGACGGATATTAACGTATCTTCAAATCCTCAGCCAAATCTAACACCGCACCAACCCTGGCGGATGTCCTCGGAAGATGGTTAGGCGCATATATATTGGCGTCATATATTGGGCCTCGCCAACTCCCATTGGACTAGTGTCATACCATCTTATCATCGTCACGCAACAGAACATTCGGTTCAAGAATAGTTGGTACATAAGCGGCGACAAGGGTCCGCAGGATGATATCGTTAAGGCTGGCATGGTGAGATATCCGACTGGCTTAGGGCAGCCAGTCTGATTTCTCACCATGCCATGTTCACGATATTCGTGATGACCAATTTGTTCGACAGTTCCGCACTGGCATTGACGAGGCGAGCAATACCTTGCACCCAAACAAATATATGAGCAATGTGAAAAGTTGCGGAAGCCAATAAAGTGTCAGAGTTGGTTAATAAAGGAACTAGAGGTATGTACTTGTAACCAATGTCATGGCTCCCATTTAGAAACGGCCAGAAGACGGGTATAATCGGCCGAGCACGCATGTATCAAACAATTCTGTGTCAACTCACACAAACTCCCGTCCCAATTGCCGTTAATAAATTAATCCAGGTATCACTTTGGGATTTTCATTACCTTGATGAGGATTGCTAGTTGGTGTGGAAATAATTTGATGTTCTTTCTTGGCTTTTGTACCAAATAAAGCAGGACTTAATTTCCCTCTTAAATATTTGGGAATAATGCTATTCATACGACTCTTCCTTACGTCTGACGACCTCCTTTGTCTAGAAATTACGTTTAAATCGGTTTGCCACTTTGTCATAATGTTGTGAAATCTCTTCTTAGATAACTCACCAAGTCTCTTTTTTGCGATGGTATGAACTATTTCTTTTTTTGGGACTTGCTGTCGAACAAGTTCAGCTATATCGTTCTTGGAGCCCCTTAATAAGTTTCTTATTTTCCTCAGAAATGACTTTCTTTTGTGTTCTTTTACATTCGGATCTAATGTTACGGCAAAATCTTGAGCTAGTGTTTTGTTTCTAACAAGTAAATCAGTTTTTTCTTTGATACTTTTAAAAGTATTCAACGTTTCATCCAATAGTTTTTGTTCTATGTTTCCATCTATAGGTATCATTCTTCGGGTATCTGCGAAATCTAATAATGTGTAGGCGTTAGTTAGCCTGTTAATGTCTGATGATAAAGAAAAGTGTAGTTGTTTTAAGGCATATAGTTTATCTGCTTTATTACTAGCCACAACTTTAGCAGTCATAGATTGAAGTTTTTTTCCAATGTCTTTTAAATCATTTGTAATATTATAGCTTGGTTCATATACCCTCAATCCGAAAGCTAATAAATCATCCACATATTCGTTATTGATCACACGCCTGACGATTTTATAAGCAGTTTTCGATAAAGACATTAAAGCATCGGAGTGAGGTTTGTTCTTATCAAGTATTTCAAGAATTTTTATGATGTAATCTCTCGTAGAGTTAAACATTTCACCAGCCTCTTCGTCAAGAAATAGCCTCCTGAAGTATTTTAGTTTGAATCTATTTTCAAAGCTTGTAGAATTGTTTTCTTTACGAACGTATAGACTCATAGCACTAATCAAATCTTTCAAATTATCTGGTAAGTCGTTCGTTGCTGTGATTTTCTTTAATCCCACAACGTCTTTTATTACTTCATAAATGTCTCGTTTCAATTTGTAAAGCAATTTATCGAGAACAATGGGGTTGATTTTGTGAAGATTGTACTGGATTTCTGGATATACGTCTACGTTGTATTTTGGCACAATTGTACTTGTAGTGGTCAGAATTTCTTGATGCTTTGCATTCAATTCTTTTGTTTCATTGAAAATCCTTATGAATGCAATTAAGTTTTCTTTAATCTTTATAAGATCTTTCAGTTCTTGCTCTTTGTCACTGATAATTTTAATTAATGGTTGAAGGACACTGTTTTTTATACAACCGGGCTTAGTAGAGTTGTAAATGGTTTCAGTAGTTACTTCAGTTGTCAAATTTATCTGAGCTGACGATATCTCTCTCTTCATGATATTCACAGCGTCTAGTTGAATGGTCTCATTATCAAACTCTGAGTAATATTTATCATCATTTTTCACGCTTGTCTCGTTAAAACCTAATGTGTCATTATAATTATCGTTAAAACTATTTTCGTCAGTTATTTGTCTCTTCATAACATTCACAGCTTCAAACTCATTTAAATAATTGTTAAAATTATCATCATTATTCAAATTCATAGTTAAATCGGTTCTACCTGAAAATAGACAATTATGGTGGTACAAGGCCTTTTTTTTGAATGTATTATATCTTATTGACAATTTGCTAACCTGTATACGGCTCAAGTGGTTCTAAAACTACTTTGGGAGTCTCTTTGCGCGTTGAAGATTCCTCTTCAATATCTGTGGAGTTTCCGTCTTCTATAGCATTCAGTATGTGTACAAATTGGCTGGTATCATTCTTGGCTTCGACTACGTCATCCAGATCCATGTAATCTTTGGAATATTCCACAGTGACGTGAGACTGTTTGACTGTATCAGCATGTCTATCCACATCTTTACCATCTATCAAATCATTCAGGACTTCATCAAAGTCGAGGTAATCAGGAATGCCATAATATGGTTTCGTTGTGGTGAACGCTGAAAACAGAAAAAAATCATGTGCGTTTGGGGATGCTGAGAAAGTTATTTTTTATTTTTATTTATTTATATTATGAATGTGAATAAAGTGTTTGAAGAGAACCTACTAGAGATAGGGTAGCAGCACTGCGTATTTTTAAGATCTCTACTGCGAACTATCTCACTACTTCTGCCTATTTTTAAGATCTCTACTTCGATTGCTAATCAATTTGCCAAGGGTAGTGATTTTAACAAAACCACCCTTATTGAGGAGATGCACGTCCACCGGTAATTACATCTCACACCTGCGATTCGCTGATGACTTAGACTTAATGGCGGAGTCGCTAGAGTAGTTGACCCACATGCTAGACGGCCTAGCCTCAGCCTCGCGACTCATCGGTCTTGGCATGAATTTGGAGAGAACCAAAGTCTTGACAAATGACCACTTTGATCCAAGACCGTTCGTCGTAGAAGCCCACCTTCTCGGAATTGTTTCCGAGTACACTTATCTTAGGCAGTAGATAATTTATGAGTACTCATTGTGGTAATCTTTTCTTTTTGCGAGACGTTATGTCCAGCAGAGGTCTATTGAGTGGTTGGAGATGAAGATGTCCAGTCAACACCGATGTGGCGCGGTGGGCGAAGGTCCGCCTGCGACGCAGGAGGTTGCGGGTTCGATTCCCGTTTCGGAACAAATTTGTGTACTATCTGCAGAAATTTGTTCCATTGGTTGTTTTCTATGTATGTAATAAAAAAATTCTATCTATGTAATCTATTGTATTAAGTATATCAGTCATCTAGTACCCATAACACAAACTCTGCTTAGCTTGGGGCTAGATGATGCTGTGTGGACTGTCCGGTATTATTTATTTATGTCTTACCAGTTTTATGACCCATAGTTCTATTTCGCCTCGGAGCCAGCACGTCTAGTTGCTTCTGTCTTGGTGTGGGTCTTACACCGTAGAACCAGTCCATTATCTCTGAGTATTCGAGCTTCTGAGGCGCTGAAGTCACTTGGCCATCAGTGCTGTCTGCAATACTTCGCTTCTTTCTAGTCAATTGGTCCCCTGGAATAATTATTTATTGTTGTGTTACATTATAGAGTGGATCTTTTTATAAGCAAAGATGTAGATACAGTTTTTCACACGGATAGACAACATTATACATAGGAGGTCAATTCGTTGTAATTCGAAATTTCATCACGCTATACATCGATGCGCTATGCTTACTCTTAAACCTAAAAACAAATCACCGAATAACAAATAACCACGTAACAAAAAACAGATATGTTTTCTATTTAAATATAGTTTCTATCATTCTATCCATTTCTATTATTCTAAGCTGCTTTTGCACTGCACTATATTCAGCTCATGTTGTGCGCTGCAGCGGCTGATAGCTCCGACGCCTGTCTTGTATGATGCTGCTATAGAACTGTACTTACTCTTAAGAGCCTGAATGACCAGCTCTAACACGTGATGGTCTATATTCAGCTCATGCTGTGCGCTGCAGCGGCTGATAGCTCCGGCGCCAGTCTCGCAAGCAGCTGCTATAGAACTGTACTTACTCTTAAGAGCCTGAATGACCAGCTCTAACACGTGATGATCTATATTCAGCTCATGTTGTGCGCTGCAGCGGCTGATAGCTCCGGCGCCAGTCTCGCAAGAAGCTACTATAGAACTGTACTTACTCTTAAGAGCCTGAATGACCAGCTCTAACACGTGATTGTCTATATTCAGCTCATGTTGTGCGCTGCAGCGGCTGATAGCTCCGGCGCCAGTCTCGCAAGAAGCTGCTTTACAACTGTACTTACTCTTAAGAGCCTGAATGACCAGCTCTAACACGTGATGGTCTATATTCAGCTCATGTTGTGCGCTGCAGCGGCTGATAGCTCCGGCGCCAGTCTCGCATGCAGCTGCTATAGAACTGTACTTACTCTTAAGAGCCTGAATGACCAGCTCTAACACGTGATGGTCTATATTCAGCTCATGTTGTGCGCTGCAGTGCTGTATTTGCTGACAGGTCCAACGCCCTTCGCTGTCACAGGCACACGATTTGCAGCCAACGCAGATGTTATCTACAACAACAATTTTTAAATTAATATTTATATACATTACAATAAAAAACAGAGCCTTATAATTACAACTAAACAATAAAAACCAGCCAAGTGTGAGTCAACTTAGAAGGGCTCTGTATCTCTAAAATCCGCAAATAACAGTTTATTTTATTTTGTTTTTAGTTTTTGTTGTTATAGCGGTAACCGAAATACATAATTTGTGAAGATGAATGAAGTGAGATTCAACTGTCTAGCTTTCGCAGTTCTTGAGATACAGCCTGGTGACAGATGAGAGGTTAGTACAGTGGCTTTAATATATTGTGTGGAGATGGAAACCCTGCTATATGAGAAGAATCCTCATAATAAAGGACCCAACTTAAGCTTAAAAGGTGTACATAATATAAATGTATGTTACAGACGTCCATATGCTGCGGTAACCGCTTTCCATCAGGCGGGCCGTATGTTTGACTGCCATCAAATAAAAAAAATTCGACAAGCAAATATGTATTTGTAAATCAGGCTGCACTTTGAATCCATTTACGTAGTATATAATTTTATTTTTTGGAAGGTGACGGGGCTAGGCTTGGACCTTACCTTTATCACAGTTAGTGTACTGAGAGACATACGGGATGCACTGCTGGGATATCCACGACGCTGCACCTGCAACCAGATCGTGTTAGGGTCTTGCTTTAAATGAATAATGCTGGACAATCCACACAGCATATAGCTCCAGGCTAAGCCGAGCTTGTGTTGTGGGTACTAAATAACTGATATACACTACATAAGTAGATTTGTTATAAATGTTATAATGCACAGAAAACACCCAGAACACCTGAATATCTGCAGATTGTATAAGCATTTGTCTGAAGGCGGGAATCGAACCCCCAATCTCCTGCATCGCAGGCGGATCTTCGCCCTCTGCGCTACATTGGTCGTCAAAAGTAATAATAAATAATAATTAGTTACGAAGTAAGTAGTGATGAACAAATCACTTGAGCTACCTCTAAACAGTTCGCTTCAAGAACAGGCTGTCAGTTTATCAATCGTAGTGGTAAAGAAATCAAGTACTTTTATTATCTTTATTTCTTTAGGCTTACAAAATAAGCCCTTAGACAAGCCAAATTTTAAACTAGAGGTACTTACATAATTATCAAAATAATATGAAAAAGAAATAAAGTGATAAATTGATTTTTCATTACTCATACTCGGAAAGTAGGTCTGAAGATGCCTGAAGAGCGGGTTGAAAGTGATACTTTTCAGCCCTAGAGAGAATCGTTTTCAACTGACAGCTATAACGTTATTAGTGAACCATGATAATGGCAGAATAAATGCTGAAGCCAAAAACAAAAATTCGCCTTAGCGACAATTCAAAAAATACGAAAGACAAGGTAGTATGGCTTTATGGCTTTCGCCTGCCCTAGATGGACTAATATAAGTATTAAAAAAAAATTAGCGGTAATTTGATTGATTTGCTTTCTCATGTTTTTAACGAATTTCCTTGTATTCGTAGTGAAAAGCACAATATTTACTGCGGGTGAAGTAACTTATTTAGTCCCTCGAACTATTGGCGCCCTCGCTACACTCATAAACCCCGTCTCGGGACTAAATAAGTTACTTTCAACCCTTGGGTAACAATGTAATATTTCATTACTCATACTCGGAAAGTAGGTCTGAACGAACATGCCTGAAGAGCGGGTTGAAAGTGATACTTTTCCGCCCTAGGGAGAATCGTTTTCAACTGACAGCTATAACGTTACTATTGAACCATTATAATGGCGGAATAAATGATGAAGCTAAAAAAAAAAATTCGCCTTAGCGACAATTCACTGAATTCAAAAAATACGAAAGACAAGGTAGTATGGCTTTATGGCTTTCACCTGTCCTAGCAAAGAGAATATAAATACTACATTGTCCTAGATGGACTAACAAATAAAAAAAAAAATAGCGGCAATTTGATTAATTTGTTTTCTCATGTTTTTTATTTATATTTCCTTGTATTCGTAATGAAAAGCACAGTGTTTACCTCGGGTGAAAGTAACTTGTGTGTATGTAGTCCATCGAACTATTGACGCCCTCGTTAACTTTCAGCCCTTGGGTAACAATGTACTATTGAACCCTTGGGTAACATGGACTATTCTCTTCGCTTCGATGTTTTGTCCACCAGTGGAATAAGCGAAAAATAAACCACTATCACGTGTAGTTATATCTTATATGTCTCATACAATGTTTGTCATATAAATAATTAAATACTACTGTCGGTGTGGAACTGAGCGACATCTGGGGGTGATTCACTATGGCCAATCCAAGCGTGTTACACACTTATGTAAGACAAGATAGATGCGTGGAATTCGAAAAAAAAACCGTATTTAGAATACATTGTGTATTTAGAATACATTGTGTATTTAGAATACATTGTGACGTCACACGATTTGGGTGTGGAACACGTGTGGAATCTCCTATGTCATAGTGAATCGTCCCTGGCAAATTAATCATCATTAAACTAACCTTGCTGCATCATATCATGCACCAACGACTCGACCGGCGTTGGCGCCTCATCGCCCAGCACAAGACTTTCCTGACCGCTGAGGGAGTTCAAAGCTGCCGAGCTATCCTCGTAGAACCGGCACCGAGGATCCTCCAGCTCGGAGCAATGGTCTCCGAGACACATTTGACAGGCTTCTCGATAGAGACTGCGGACTATTTTGTATCGGACCGTGCCTTCGTGTGGACTGCAACCTGGAATAAATAGTAAATAATGTTCGTATATATAGCAACTTTTAGCCCAGATATCGGCAACCTTTTCATACGAATATATTATACTAGCGACCCGCCTCGGCTTCGCACGTATTTATTATACGTATAAACCTTCCTCTTGAATCACTCTATTAAAAAACCGCACCAAAATCCGTTGCGTAGTTTTAAAGATTTAAGCATACAAAGCGACATAGGGACATAGGGACAGAGAAAGCGACTTTGTTTTAAACTACGAGTATGTAGTGATGATGATACGAGCCAAATGGTACAATTTTGAAATTTTCCAGTATTTGAAGAGCCACACTTTTTTTCTTTCAATATTTAAAAAAAAGATTTGATTAGGGGCTTGGGAGGAATGGAAGAATGGGTACCAGGTTTGACTGTACCTAAGCAAGCATTTTACTGCTCTGCATGACATGGGACTTACTCATCAATTGCTTGATAAAACAATACAAAAATTGATTTGAGTTTCTACGCGATTCCTTGCCCCGACCGTGTCACGTAACAACGTGTTCTAAATAATAATTTTGTCCGATTCCACGCCTCTATCTTGTCTTAGGAGTGTAACAAGCTTGAATTGGTCATAGTGCATCACCCCCCTGGAGAGCCACAACTTACATCGCATGAGCCGCATGCGGCTCGCGAGCCGTAGGTTGCCGACCTCTGACCTAGCCCCAAGCTAAGCAGTGCTTGTGTTATGGGTACTAAATGACTGATAGATCCACTTAATTCCATACATGCATTTACATACTGCAATTACATACTGTCTGTCTGAAAATCAGCGTCGCTACTAGCTGCGGCCTGAAGCGGCAAAATGCTGAGACAGGGACCTTTTTGGCCCCTTTTATATAAATAGCTTTACTTCTTGTTTCTGAATCGGTTATAATGTGTTGTTTATACCTATTACCTATTGTAATTTACGAAAAAGGCCAAATAAACGAATTTTCTTTTTTTCTTTTCATACATTACACAGGTAGGTAGATATTTCTATTTTACAAAGAATACACTCAGAACCCTGGAATGTTGATGGAAAAGATGAAAGAAACTACAGGTAGTGTGCACTCAGCGTACACTAAGGAAGTGTCAAGTTTGAAACCGTTCTATCAATCCTTCCGTGCAATACCGTACGCGTTTTATATACTAGCTGCGCCCCGGGGCTTCGCCTGTATGGAAACCTATTTGTCAAATTTTATAGGGGTAGTTTCGTAAAAATAGAAAAACATGTTTAATTATTTACTTTGCAGACTGAAACCGCGGAATAATAATTTTCCATACAAACTCTACCAAATTAGCTATTTAACCGCCTCAGAGGCGAAGATTTCACAATTTTAATATCCTATGTGTTATTCTAGGTCCTAAACTATCTACATACCACATTTCATTCAAATAACTTAAGAAATTGCGGAGATTACGTATAACAAACATTCACGCTGACTTTCCCATTTATTATAATAATAGTAAGATAAGGATTCTACATAATTATTCTACCTACGATGATACCTATGAGTGTCATAGTGAAGCGAGTGGTTGGCAGAATTGGTCTCCTCGTGAAAGTGAACCACGGAGTGAACACATTGATCCTAGAACGGATTTAATGTAATTTCCAGCATCGTTCATCATCTGTTTAGTTAATTGTTCTTCTTTAGTTATTTTTAGTTTTCTAAACGTTAAATTTTAATTTAGAACGAGATGAACATATGAACAAACCTAGGTACCATTTAACAAAAATCAGTAGTTTACGTATGTAAAATGCGATAGTTGAAAATGCAACGTAGGTAAATGTTCAACCAAACAAAAATACGGAACAATAGGCACCGCAATCTCGTTTCAAAAACATCAGCAATTTTCACGAAAACCAAACAAAACTCACTTCGAAATTATGCTGTTTTTGCAATATTTATACACCGAAGATTGAATAAGGAAAAAGACATTCATGGCATAAAAAGACAGTACCTAGTAAAAATTTATAGATAAGACTGAAAACTGAAAAGATTGCGCTTGTAATGATATGGCATCATAGGCATATTGACTTGCAAGGTAAATTAGTTTTATTTTGCTTTTTGGAAATGTCTGATTAAATATGATGTCTAAAAGGACCGTAGGTATTCATATTTTTATATTCTATTTTTCAGCGGAACACCATTGACTCTTTCTCTCTCTCTTAAGTTATTCTCGTAATCATTTTATAAAGGGTTGCGAAATGAAAAGGTGGAACGGAAGCGAATGGAAAGAAGCCTACTTCCAACTAGCAATTTCTGGACTCAAATTGCTCAAGACACATATTATTGATAGCCTTGGTCGAAGTATTCTTGGTCTTATCTCATACGCGGTTTTTATTGATATCTGTGTACCTACGCTATGTCCAGTTCAAAAGTGTTTGTGGCCAGAACTGGAGGCAGCCTGTTCCCGAAAGGGGTTAATAATTTCTGGGTACAAAACGTTTTGATTCTTTTTATAAATCTACTAGCGACCCGCCCGGCTTCGCACGGTTTTATTATACGTATAAACCTTCCTCTTGAATCACTTTATCTAGGTACCTACTAAAAACGGCACAAAAATCCGTTGCGTAGTTTTAAAGATTTAAGCATTCAAAGGGACATAGGGATATAGGGACATAGGGACAGAGAAAGCGACTTTGTTTTATACTATGTAGTGATTATCAGGTACCTGTTCCCAGATTAAATAGTACCTGTTTATTAATAATTTCAACTTCTTGATTAGCTGTTTATTAATTTGACTGTACCTTGGTAAACGTTTAATAACTGAGATAGGCACAACATTTCCCGCCATATAAATAAGTATTGGCTTTGACTTTCTGTTAAAAAGTACTAGCCAATCAGTAACCTCGTCCAATGAGCAGTTAGCCAATCCGGTGTCTTCCCGCCACCGGCCGCTACGTCAAATGTGCGCTGTAGCGCCGACACACGGTGGATCGAGCCCATACAATGGGTTGGACATAGCGTGCCTAAATTTTTAAAGTCGTAATTTGATACAATTGAATATGCTATTCGAAAGCTTTTTTAAATCTAAGCAATAAATATTCTATTGCATTTTTGGCCTTGAGTCATAGTTCAGGAGTAAATGGCATAAAACTGATTACATTGTATGGAAAGCAACATACAAACAGAAATAGCGGGCGTATTTCGTCCTATTTCGTTCTGTGGTCTATAACAGCATGTTCTTGGCACTGTACCGCAACTTTCCTTCAAAGACACATCTTGCGTTTTTTTGCGGTTTTTGAGTAACATCGAAAATAAAAAAAATGAAAAAATGTGGCCTTATTTTATTTTGCCATTCGATAGCGTTATTAAAACTAAGCAAATATTATTCCGTTGCTATTTAGCATCAGACTTATAGTTAAGGAGTAAATGGCATAAAACTGATTACATTGTATGGAAAGCAACATACAAACAGAAATAGCGGGCGTATTTCGTCCTATTTCGTTCTGTGGTCTATAACAGCATGTTCTTGGCACTGTACCGCAACTTTCCTTCAAAGACACATCTTGCGTTTTTTTGCGGTTTTTGAGTAACATCGAAAATAAAAAAAATGAAAAAATGTGGCCTTATTTTATTTTGCCATTCGATAGCGTTATTAAAACTAAGCAAATATTATTCCGTTGCTATTTAGCATCAGACTTATAGTTAAGGAGTAAATGGCATAAAACTGATTTCATTGCATGGAAAGCAACATACAAACAGGAATAGGGGGCGTTTTTGGTAATGCTACGTTCTAGGGTGTATAAAAGTCTTCTTAAAATGAAAACGGTGAAACACGCCCCCTATTTATGTTTATTTATGTTGCTTGCCATACAATGAAATCAGTTTTATGCCATTTACTCCTTAACTATAAGTCTGATGCTAAATAGCAACGGAATAATATTTGCTTAGTTTTAATAACGCTATCGAATGGCAAAATAAAATAAGGCCACATTTTTTCATTTTTTTTATTTTCGATGTTACTCAAAAACCGCAAAAAAACGCAAGATGTGTCTTTGAAGGAAAGTTGCGGTACAGTGCCAAGAACATGCTGTTATAGACCACAGAACGAAATAGGACGAAATACGCCCGCTATTTCTGTTTGTATGTTGCTTTCCATACAATGAAATCAGTTTTATGCCATTTACTCCTGAACTATGACTCAAGGCCAAAAATTCAATAGAATATTTATTGCTTAAATTTAAAAAAGCTATCGAATAGCATTTTCAATTCTATGAAATTACCACTTTGAAAATTTAGGCACGCTATGTCCAACCCATTGTATGGGCTCGATCCACCGTGCGACATCTTGTTTCTTCATTGGCGTTTAGTTTCCCGCTGAGTACAGACGTGCTACCAAATACGTAGCACGCTTTTGAAGAAATGTTCCAGAAAATATTTCAAAGTGCATACATTTCGCAAAGAATTATTGCAAAGTACATATAATATTCTAAAGGTTTGGTGTTAAATTGCATTACTGCGTAAGTACATTTTTCTTTGTCTACACCACTAGATACCCACATTTTTTCAATAAAATGATAATTTGCGAAATAAGTTTCGTAATTTGTTTTTGGACTAATGAGTCCATTTTATTTATATTTTGTTGGAGAATCACGGGTCGCACACATATCGCATGGTTAGTACGAAAGCATACGCCTTTTACTACCTTGCACTAAGACCGTGACATTTTTCTTATTATATGTGCTCGCAAGCACGTGGTTATATTTGTTTTAATGACAAAAGCTGAGGCTTTTTACAACTACCTGGCATCCCATGTGCCAGTGACGCTAATAACAGCGGTAATTTTTCTTCTATTACTCCTAAGTAAGATTTTAACGGCATTTCCGTTCGATTTTTCCGTTCGATTCGTATGAATTTATTTTGAGGTTATATGTTGCTATGTGCTAAAATAATTATTTTTCTAGCAAGGATGTTAACACGATACAATATGCAAAATTCTGACCGATATCGTGAAAACGAGACTTGAAAGACAACTGGAGAAGGAGATCAATATTGAAGGGTAATGGAAATAACATCGTGAGTACTTTAAAATGTCGTTGTTTTGTGTATTGTGGGCCACGCAGCCACGTGGGCAACGCGTACGATGGCCGTTTGGTTTTCACCTGCCCGTAATTTATACGCGAATATACAAAATATGAAATGTTGAGTTTATTTGCACTGTGCAAATAACACGTGGCCTACACCCAACGTCGGGTGGATTAATCTAATAGGTTGTCTAACCTATTCACTGCCTAACCATTGCACAGAGCAGGTGGTTTTGCAAGGGTACTGAGTGTTAATCTAGGTTGACAAGAAAGTAACATTTTTTTTCAGGAGCGGGTAGATACATATTTCATTGCCTATTGTTTTTGTACCAAACAGAAGTGTTGAAAATGCAAATATAAACATGTGTCTCAAGTCCACGATTGACAAGATACATTTCAAGGATAAATACTGATAGGTTTTATGTTCCTATTTTCGAAATGAGCTAAGTTCCTTGATTTTTAAGCAAAACACCTCGTGCATTCTTGCAAGAATAAAAACCCCCGCAGGGTTGTTTTAACGCCCTCGCAGGGTTACAATGGGTGGCGCATTGTCATCTCCTTGCAAGTATATAATAAAACCCTCGCAGGGTTCATAACGCACCCTCGCAGGGCTGCGATAACATAAATAAAATTCGGGCGCACCGAATATTTTTCAGCTTTACATTATCTTGGACAAGGAATAAAAACCCTCGCAGGGTTGTTTTAACGCCCTCGCAGGGCTACAATGGCTGGCGCATTGTCATCTCCTTGCAATTATATAATAAAACCCTCGCAGGGTTCATAACGCACCCTCGCAGGGTTGCGATGACATAAATAAAAATTCGGGTGCACCGAATAGTTTTCAGCTTTAGATTATCTTGGACAAGGAATAAAACCCTCGCAGGGTTGTTTTAACGCCCTCGCAGGGCTACAATGGCTGGCGCATTGTCACCTCCTTGCAAGTAAGTATATAATAAAACCCTCGCAGGGTTCATAACGCACCCTCGCAGGGCTGCGATGACATAAATAAAATTCGGGCGCACCGAATATTTTCAGCTTTAGATTATTTTGGACACGGAATAAAAACCCTCGCAGGGTAGTTTTAACGCCCTCGCAGGGCTACAATGGCTGCCGCATTGTCAACTCCTTGCAAATATATAATAAAACCCTCGCAGGGTTCATTACGCACCCTCGCAGGGCTGCGATGACAGATAAAATTCGGGCGAACCGAATATTTTACAGCTTTAAATTGTCTTGGACGTGATATGCATTATTCTCGAATATTCAACGTAAGTATGTGTTCACATAAGCTTCAGAAAGGGTTGCTTGTTTGGATAAAGTAATTCATCGTGGTGGTGTACCTTCACCAGCGATGAATTTCAGGGTATCGCGTACCTACTCACAACAACTTCCAG
The DNA here is from genome assembly GCA_944547425.1 of Eupithecia centaureata. Classification (NCBI taxonomy): domain Eukaryota; kingdom Metazoa; phylum Arthropoda; class Insecta; order Lepidoptera; family Geometridae; genus Eupithecia; species Eupithecia centaureata. The sequence goes on from OX155698.1 coordinate 1,712,326, forward strand.
GAAGGCTAACTATAAAAGCATCGTGGTGCACCTCCAACAGTGATGAAAATAAAAAGTCCAGGGTATCGCGTACCTATTGACAAGAACTTCCGGGAAGGTTTAACTATTATTAAATAGAAGCATCAATCGTGGTGCACCTCCAACAGGGATCAAAATAAAAAGTGCAGGGTATCGCGTACCTATTGACAAATGTCTTACCAATATATATGATTCGTGTATTGCATACCTATCAACAAAAGATCTGGGAGGTTCGATACCTATATAGACTTATTGTTAGACATTAACATTCAGAAGGAGCCGTTTAGCTGAAGGAATAATAAAATCTTCTGATAAACCGTACTTGTGACAAAAGTCATATAAAGATATCGTAAGAAACTCTTTTTAGCCAACTCAGGCTGATAAGCAGGTTGATAAATTTATCGATGGGCTGATATTTTAATAGGCAAATTATAAATGGTTTGAGGTGCCATTGTGGATGAAGTGCAAGCCTAAGCCTTCGAGCTGATTTACATTCAACATAGTCTAACCCAGAGTTACTATTTTTCACACTGTATGATATGTGAACGGTAGCAGATATAAGAACCCTTTTGGATTCATGAGATCGCAGGAAAGACTCTAAGGTTAACATATAAGTTATTCAGTCTACCTACAAAACTTCTCATTGACGAGACAAGTTCTTTAAAATGATTACAATTGTAGGGAACCACAAATAATAGGTGATCAATTGAACTTGCAAAGTGAAGTTCGATCACTATTATATGAGTCACTTCATTCGAAGATATAATTAACCAGGTAGTACTTTAAACCTACTAGGCAGTCGCACGATTTTAAAAGTAAATCGATTTACTCGATTTCATGTTTTTTTTTATTTTTTTGAGGGTAGCCATACCTTAGCTGGCTTTGTCTGCAAGGCGATGTCTTCATTTCTTCAGAGAAAATTTAAAATTTATTGGGTGGGTAGAATCATACCTACTATGGGTGGGTGATTTTATATCTTCGAATGAAGTGACTCATATAATAGTGATCGAACTTCACTTTGCAAGTTCAATTGATCACCTATTGATATTTCGTCACTTCATTCTTCAGATATAATTAACCAGGTAGATGTTTAGAGTATGCATCATTTGCAATCAAATATGCTTTTATAAAATCAAAATAAAATTTAAATTAAGAATTATAATACAAGCTTTACCCATAATTAGTAGGTAGTTTGTTAGTATTTTTACTAACTATAGGTACCTACTGCAGAGAGACATCCTCAAACATTTTACAATGTAAGTTATGTTATTTTCTATTTGTTTTTATCGTTACCTAATACTTATAATCAAATAAGTAGGTACAAAAAGTAATTCGCTATTTTTCATTAATAAAAGATTTTGGTTTAGGAAAAAATCCCTTCTTATAGGGTGATTGTAAATCCTAGCAAAGTTTTGTGAGGATCCATGCCATCCGACCGTTTTCTGGAAAAAGTCAAACGAGACCTCAACGGAAGCCGCCGCTAATGCGTGTCTAGCGCTATATATGGTCATGTCAACTCCATTCTCCACTTTACATCAGCAGGACTCAAGCTTGATGTCATTAATCATTAATCCAGCGCAGCAGCCGGATAAAGCTTTGAATTTTCTTTGATAAATTGCAGGATCAAGGTCTGGTTCACCAGCAGTAGGAGTTTTTAAAAGATCAGAAAATTGGATTTGTTACCATTTAGGTATATTTTTGTTTGACACTTTATAAGCTAAAGCGCTTGAGCCCCTTATGCAGGTATTACTGTCGTAATGACCGATGTAATGACCAGCAAAGTGAAGCACTAACCGAGAACCCCAAGTTAAAAAATGTTTTGGAATAGAGGGGTTTTGTTTGTATGTAAATGCCGTTTAGCATACGTCTAATGTTACCATCCAAAAGCAATGATAGTGCTGACCGTTGCAAATAAAAGGTTGAATAGAGTACCTCTGCTGAACTGTTATATTTTGAAAGTGAGTAGGTACATCCGCTGGTTGAGAAGTCAATAAGTCACCAGCAATAATATTTTAAATATTCATAGGTATTTACAATAATGTGTTCTGATTACGTCAGTTTAGAAACAATAAACTCCCAAATTTGCTACCACCCACTGTGGGTGGTACGTTAATACTACTAAAGACGGTGGATAACATTAAGTTTTAGACTAGACTTGCTAGAGGTGGGATAGTTTGTTGTTTAAAAGTAGTCCTGAGCTTCGCGGTTCCCAAGGTAGGACTTCTTTGTTATGATATTTAGTGGGATTGAAAATGATATTTTTTATAATGTAAATTATTCTAATATACTATTTCAAGATCTAATACCGTCTTTAGGAAACCAGGAACCTGTACAATTCCAGTTGCTTCATTGCTTAAATTTCTTAAGCACTTTAGGACAACAGAATATGCGGGAATGCATAGAAGTTGCTTTTCTGCTATCTAATCGTTAACGCGTCTATCGCCGAAGTATCTGGATTTCGTTTGTAGACTGTATAGTCGAACATTTCGTATAGGTGCGGAAATCAAAATGGTTGAGCTATTGGAAAACTCAATGGAATAGTCCTCACTCTATATTAGGTATAGGTAGATATGTGTCGATATTAATTTAGCGTGATTCTTCGCTAGCTACGATGCACTAGCGTAACAATTTAAAACCATTTGTAATGTAGTAAGGAGCTCATACAAAATCAAGAAGCTTCTATAAAGACTTCTATGGCAAAATATATATATATATATAATAGGTAATAGTTCAACTATGTTTACTACATTCTGGTGGTAATAATTGTATGTTTCCGATACATAAAATGTCACTGAGATAAATATAAAGCGTAAGTATTTTCTAATAGCTTTATTTACAGGTAGAAGCAAATAAGCCTCTTTAAGGAATTAATGAATGAATGAAGGTTTATTGCAGCTAGGGATCCGTGTTTAGGAATCAGTTTAGGCACGCACGATCCTATGATCCGTCATCTTAAAATGAATGAATTTAATGAGAGTTATTAAATTCAACATAAAAGGTTTATGAACTTTAGAATAAGTGGTCACAGTTAGTGAAAATAAAGACTCCTTGAGAGCGATCACAAACTAAAATAGCCCCTATGTATCTAATCCGATTAAATTATTAATCGCTGTTAGCATTTCAGGTTCATCATCGCAAGAAAGATGACTAAGTACCCTTTTCTATTGTACAGTATAAAGAGATAGTTAACTTTTCGACTAACTTACTCTAACTCTACTAGTTAACTTCATAGAATAACTTAAATCCAATCAGTTTTATAATGGAACGACAATTATAAAAATATAGGTTATGCTCAGGGTGTACCCAATTTTAAAATTGCGGTGCCGGAGCACGTGGCTTGCTCTAGTTTAGAGTCTGAGCTGTCGGCCTCGCTCCTGCCTGAGGCCCCCTGTAACCTGCGGGGTTACCTCCCCCCCCATAGTTCATGTATAACGACGTATATGTATAAGGAGGGCTGTTCTGTTCCCCACCCGGGGGCGACTGGTCGTCGCGTCGGATGGACTGACGCCACTACTGGTGCCTTTGCGGATGCGGTTATTTATTTTTTAATATCAGTAACTATAGTAATTTTTATAGCCTTTTAATCTTTAAACTAGTCTTAGTGAGAGCTTCTGACCAAATAATTACATCGTGGTCTTCATTCTGGATAAGATTTCATCACGATCCAGACCGGGAGTTAATAAGTTTCCCTTGACAATTTTATAACTTATGTATAAGAATTTTATAATAACTTCAATAAGTACCGAGAAGCCCCTGTTAATAGCAGTGGTGCCTTAGCTTAACTGCTGCTGAGCTGAGTCGACTCTCTTATCCTCTGTCCTAGTGGCATCAGATATTGTAGCAGCAATTTTACGTTTTAAATTGAGTGCTTGTAAGAAGCGCAGTTTTCTGAATTGCAAGACAAAAAACGGGCAAAGTAAACCAAAACATATAATATACACCAATACTTATCCATCATGCTTGGCAATGTCTCTTTGAAACCCACCGAGAGTTTTAAGAATTAGTTATAATTTACCTCGTACGAGCGTAAAAAGTGCACCTAATGCTTAATAGAATTGCCATGTGTTGTTCGACAGACAACCACCAGGCGAACCCAATGACCTACTTAACAAGAGTGATCTATATTGAATCTAATTATATAAATATTTAATTTAATGGTACTGTGATAATCCACGTTTACCATTTATTCAATAAGAGACCACGTGTTAACTTTCCGTTAACATCAAGGTTCTAATTTGCAAAAATAAGCAACTACCAGACTTAGTTGTAGTTTTTAAAATAATATGTCGCTTTGCGAAAACCCACGTATAACCTTTAGCATAGCAGGTTATAATTTGAGAGTGTAAATGTCAGCAAGTAAAGCACCAAACGTGGTCCCAACATAGTGTAATTATTGTAATATTTTGCTTTGTGAAGATCTATGATTTGACTTTTAGCATATAGCAGCCGTGGTGGTTCTAATTTGCGAACCTAAATGTAAGTCAGTACCATACGTGGTAGTGTAATTGTTGTAATAAAGCGCTTTGGGAAACCCACAGTTAACCTCTAACAACCATTGAGGTTCTAATTTGTGAAAATAAATACAAGCAAGCATAATTGGTTTCGTAATAGTTCCAATATTTGCTTTGTGAAAACGCACGGTTAACCTCTAAGCATAGAACAGTCATCGTTGTTCGAATGAGCGAAAATAAATGTTAGCAAGTTTTTATTCTATTATTTGCTTTGTGATAACCCTCGGTTAACCTCTAAGCATAGAACAGTCATCGTTGTTCGAATTAGCGAAAATAAATGTTTGCAAGTTTTAGTTCTATTATTTGCTTTTAAGTTTTAGTTCTATTAACAGCCATCGTTTTGACCCACAGTCAATCTCCAGGCCTAAGTAGGTAGTTAGCCACCAGAGGTAAAATCTACCTTCTTGCTTTACGTACATTTCGCAAAAGTTAGCATTTCATAAAAGTTTGCAAGTTTTAGTTCTATTATTTGCTTTGTGATAACCCTCGGTTAACCTCCAGCATAGAACAGCCATTGTTTTGACCCCAGGGTCAATCCCACAGGCTTAAGTAGGTAGTTACCTACCAGAGGTAAAATCTACCTTCTTGCTTTATGTACGTTTCGCAAAAGTTTGTATTTCGTAAAAGTTTGCAAGTTTTAGTTCTATTATTTGCTTCGTGATAACCCTCGGTTAACCTCCAGCATAGAACAGCCATTGTTTTGACCCCAGGGTCAATCCCACAGGCTTAAGGTAGTTAGTTACCTACCAGAGGTAAAATCTACCTTCTTGCTTTAAGAACATTTTGCAACAACACTTGAAAAGATAATAGCACTTTGCTTACCTTGTTCACTTAACTCCAAATCTGACGAATACACTATTATTCGTCGGCGTTTTTTATTCTCCTTCTCTTAATTTTATCATTATAACATTAAATCATGTCGAAACTTCACTTCGGCATGAGGAATAAATTTATTTTACAAGAGGGAGCTGTTACGTCCGTACGCTGCCTCGCACGAAAAAAGAATGAAGACATCGCCTTGCAGACAAAGCCAGCTAAGGTATGGCTACCCTCAAAAAAATAAAAAAAAACATGAAATCGAGTAAATCGATTTACTTTTAAAATCGTGCGACTGCCTAGTAGGTTTAAAGTACTACCTGGTTAATTATATCTGAAGAATGAAGTGACGAAATATCAATTATGGAAATGAATTATAATATAAATGCTGCCCACCCGCATTAAAAATTTAGTGCCTATTATTAGAACTCCTCCATCACGAATGTGAATGTTGCGTGCGTGAGATAGTTGTTAGTATAAATAAGGAACTTCTACCAAAAACACAATATCTTGCACAAAGTTGCCTTCAGTATCAAGATACTGTCTGTCAGTGGATATGTCCACGCATATGTATGGGTCTAGCTCACTCACTGGCCTGACCGTTTTAAGAGTACATTGTATAAAAGATTTTACTTGTCAGACAAAAAGAAGGAGATTTGGTGAAAGTACTGGCGTTGCGTGCGGCACTAACTTAGAGATTTTACTATCTATAAGTATCTAGCGTATGTCATATAGCTACCTGTATAGGCTCTGAATTGTACTCAATCCATGTCCGGATTTATGAGTGTGGGAACGATAAGGGTGTGAACGATAAGAAACATTCCCGTGTTTATTTACAACTACCCTCTTCATACTTTTTATAACCGGTGGCATTTCTTGGTTATCTGTCCAAAGGTGTGTACGGTAATAAATGTTCATCATACTTTTTATCATAAGTGGCATTTCTGTTATCTGCTTTGTATTTGTTGAATGTATTCTCAACTGTATTAGACATCGCAAATACCAATACATTTTTAAAATTAAAATTTGAAACTGATGGAAACCTTGGAAAATCGTCATAGTCTTCTTTTTGAACGTCAGTAAAGGACAGGACATAAAGAACTGTTTATATTTTATAAAGTGTTACACTATTCTTTACAAGCAAGCGATCATTGTCAGCTTCTAAACTCTAGCACTCTGTGATCCTTAATGAGAGAATAAAGGTACATCCATATTATCGCTTCGTAAGCGATGACGTCAGAATTATCAGTAATTTGTCGTGAGATGTTTCAACATAACTACTAGTTAAGCGGAAAATGGTTCTTGTTTATAATTATATAAGCATTGTAGTACAACATACACTACTGCATCTGGAATGAAGAACTTGTTTTCGAGGTACATTGACAATGGGTGACAATGGGTGACAATGTGGTATTCATGCACAATTCTAATACCTACAGTGTTACAAATAACGTTAGTTCTCGAAGTAAACTTGGTTTCACTGTCACAAGCTGCTTAGTAATCTAGGGTTTACTTGTTACCATTATTGGTCTTAATTTTATTGATGTCTCAATAGACCTCTCTATGTTAAGTACCTATATGCTCTCGGGTGAGAATTTGTAAATCTATTCGGTATGATTTTCGAATAACATTAGAAGGATATGCAGAGCGTATTTAAGAGCAAAACAAGTATAAGGAAAAAGAAATAGATATACCTGTATTTTTAGCTATGTGTATCGGATCTAAGATTTCTTACGCTTCTACAGTGGAAATGTACACAAGTCTTATCGCAAAACTTGTAATCTAGTCCAAACATTGTGGGGAGGAAAAACCAGTTATTCAAATGTATTATAAGAACTTCCCATAACTGGACATTTTAGATGGACATACAAAGCTTCACCATAAAGGTTCATAAAGTACCTACTCAGGTATTACAGCGCACTGCAATAAATTGAAATGTTAATGTAACTGTTTTCCCACATGCTTAAAATTGTTTAAAACGAGTACTATGTTCATAAAGCGGAGTTAAATACCTAGTACCTACTCATATTTTGGAGCAGATATTTTAGTTTTCAGTTGTGCAATGATTTATTGTCACCGAAGGTCGTACACAATGCACAAGTTGCAAAAACTGTTTCTAAAAGAAGTTAAACTGCTGAAGTCTTATTATACAGTTAGGTATACTGATACAATACGAACATATTTAGCAATTTATTGTTATAAGTTTATCAGTCATCAGTATCCAATCACTCAGAATATAATTCATGCTGAGCTGGGCGGCCCTATTGCATGATACTGTGTGGGGTTTTGTTCAGAATTATTTACTTATTATACTAGGATCACATTCTATCATCATCGTGATAGAGTGCGATAAATCTGTTTAAAAATGGTATCTCTATGATATTGATTTCAGAACCAGTCGAAACAAGACATAAATGTCTTTTAATTATTTAAGCCATCTGTTTATATGAGGTTATTTTAATTGTGTTTTGGACCATACGTATTGCTGTTTTGAATGTCACAATGACTAATTTGCATTCAAAGCGATGTGGCTTACGATTATAACATTATTTAAAAAATAGTAAGTTCACATTGGCGTTGAGTGTCTTCACCACCACCAGGCGATAACAAACACGTCTCAGTTATTAAACGTTTACCAAGGTACAGTCAAATTAATAGAAGCGTTTTACATAAAATAAAACGCATATTAATTTACTTACCTTGGTAAACGTTTACATTTTAAATTCTGCCTGGTGACATTCGACGCAATGAAGAAACAAGATGTCGGCGCTACAGCGCACATTTGACGTAGCGGCCGGTGGCGGGAAGACACCGGATTGGCTAACTGCTCATTGGACGAGGTTACTGATTGGCTAGTACTTTTTAACAGAAAGTCAAAGCCAATACTTATTTATATGGCGGGAAATGTTGTGCCTATCTCAGTTATTAAACGTTTACCAAGGTAAGTAAATTAATATGCGTTTTATTTTATGTAAAACGCTTCTATTAATGACTTCGACTTCGACTTCTTGATTATGGCTCTGCGTCTGGTTTGACGCAATTATGCCAATGACCGTTTTTGGATAGCATGTTGACTTCTTGATTATGGCTCTGCGTCTGGTTTGACGCAATTTTGCCAATGACCGTTTTTGGATAGCATGTTTATTAATGAAGTAAAATTTTGAGAATATTGAGGAATTGTTTTGACTTGACAGAGTTCTTTGATGGTAACTAAGATCAAGTACTGGTAACATGTGTCCGCTTAGCCGTAAATATTATACCTAAATAATATACATGTTTATGTCAAGTTTTACGTTTCCTGTCAAAAAGTGACACAATGAGAGCGATCATATCAGTATTGTCATGGTTTTGTTTTTATGTAAGTTTATTTTTTGCAATTCATTTAATAGAGATTATAAACACTTTTATTTATATAAAAATCAACCCCCATCATAAACACGTTCAAACTGAAACTGAAATTAGCAGAATTGTGTCAAACCAGACACAGCTATAAGAATTCGAAAGGAAAGGAAAGTGGTAAGCTAGAGTCTTGTTGCCATCAACAAATACTTATATAGGTGGTAATGCAGCCAGTGTCTTGGGGACGCTTCCGACTGGTATTGACATGGATCAATTGAGCTACCTTTAGACTGTTTGCAACCGTCTGCAGTTAGCTCAATGGTTTCAATTGTAAATACTAGTTGTAATTTTTCTATTCCTTTGCTTGTAATTTTCGTTGTTAATAAACTTATATAGGTAGGTACCGTATTTGATTTTCAGTTCGTTTAAATTTTTTGTTGATGCTGAAACAGGCTAAAGATGAAGAGGAGGATGAGGATGACTAAATACCAACCCTATTATTATACATCTAAGATTGCACATAGTTTTTGTACCCAAGTAATTTTGGAACCAGCAAACAGAGAAAAGTTGCCATCTCGTCATTTCTTACGACATGATACCAACTGTGCAAGTTATTTTGATGGGGAAGATACAGATTAAAAGAGTGGTTGGACAGAGGAAGACTTGCTGGCTGTACAATATAAGGCAATGGACTGGAATAAAGAAAGCAGAATAATATATACAAAAACACTAAACTTATGAACTTAAAACAATTATACAAATACAATACATGTATATTAATAAGAAAAATCCTTACAAAGGACATACACTCTCAGATAGTTTTTACGAAAAAAATAAATATTCAAAAACGTATAACTAGACGGGCAAACAACAATAATTTAGGGACACCCAGAACTAACTATGGAAAGAAGAATATTATGTATGAAGGAGCTAAAATTTACAATAGCCTACCAAAAGATATAAAAGAGACTCAATCGCAGGTAACATTCAAAAGGCTACTGAAAGACCACATTTCAAAAGACAATTCATAGTTACATACGTACCACATACTTGTTTTCCATATCTACTTAATTATTCAGTATTTATTGAATATAAGAAAGAAAAAAAATTGTATAAATTTAAAAAAAAGAGAAGAAAAAAAAACATGCTATTAACTGATATAACTGATATTTGGCTCTTCTAGTATTGAAATAACAAATAAAAACATTAATAATGAAAATTAATAAAAATTAACTATAAATAAACGGGTAAGGTCGAGCGGGGCTATTCCGACTAAAAAAACACTGACTTAAACTTCAAAAGTTAGCACTGTCGTTTGTGATAACGATAAGGTAGATTGGATGAATGTATTATCAAAAGGCTTGATTTGAGATCATTTTTCACCTATCACTTAGACAAAATACCCATTTTATATGTTCAAAAGAACGAAGTTTCTCAAACAAGGCAGAAATAGTTGAAATTACCCCTCGGTGGGGTAATTCCAACTATGGCACATATATATCCTGCTTTTGCGAATATTGCGATAAAATAATCTGCTGGACTATAATAATGGCATCTTTCAATCAAATTCGTAGGTTACAACTGCGTAAGAAGGCTCAGTGTTGCAAAAAAACACTTTAACCGTTTTGGAGGGGTAATTTCAACTATTTTTCATAGATATAGGGCTGCGCGGTGCGCCGCATATGTCGATCAACATAGTCGATAAATTGGATCAAACTAAAATAACTAAATATAAACATTTGCTAGCGCTTACCTACTGAACAAGAAATGAAAATAAGTTTCTTACATATTTAAATTAAATTTATACAAATAATAAAACTAAAATAATAAGTAAGTATAGTAAATAGTTAAAAATGTTTTTCTTTTTATTTAACTTACTCAAAGAGGCGTGCAATAAATTTCTGAAATTTTTAGGTCTTCGATACCTATTGTTCTGCATTTGACAAATAATTTACTACGAGGGCGAAGCCGCGGGGCGCAGCTATTTATAAAAAAGTATCGATATATGGGACATCACTAGTGTTTTTCAACACCATACAAAACTAAGCGGGGTAATTACAACTTGAGGTTAGTTGGAATTACCCCACTTTACTATTTTGGCGGGGTAATTTCAACTATTCAAAAATCTCTTCAAAAACGTACCTTTTCTTAGAACAAATAAATGAATAACAACTAATAGTTTATATTTTCTTCACTCACAATGTATTATCTAGAAAACAAGCGTTCAAAACACAACTTTTCACGAAAAATGTAACGAGCGTCTTGGCTGTCACTGTTGCGCAAAATGACGTCTGACAAAAAGTGCCTATAAGTAAGACAGTTTATGCCTTAGAAGAGCCATCTATGAAGCATTGTCGAATTTACCTGTTCACCTACTTGGATCTAGATGGCGTTTTGAGTAAATATAAGTAAAATAAAAGTTATTGTCATTAGTTGGAATAACCCCATAGTCGGTATTGCCCCGCTCGATGTTATCAATTAATCGGTCAGTGAATTAAACAGATTTTGGTGAACAAAAAAATTAATTCGGTAAGCTGAATAAATAAAACTGGGCTGCGACAAATGGCCTGCAAAAAAATAAAAATTGGACAACAAGAAATATAAAAACGGGCTATTTAAAAAAATTTTGTGCATTAAATAATTTTTCATGCAGCGGCAAATCATGATTAGCATTTATTGAAATTTTGGCCTGCTGTAAAACTAAAAATGGAGCAACCATCTATCAAAAATGATCAGCAGACCGTGGATCGGATTTAATTCAGTGTTTGGAAGCTCACTAATTAATTTTGGTTTGCTAATTTGACGATCGATGTGGCGGCGTGCGAAGCATTATTATTTTTATTATGGATGGATGGATGGATGTTTGTTACTCTTTTAATATGGAAAACATTAGGCAAATCGAAGACTGAGAATAACACGTTTGATTTTGTGATGAGATGGGAGGCCACGTTTTGGATCGCGAAAGCAAATTCGGGTTTTTGCATTTAGAGCTGTGGCAGGGCGGCGCGACGCGGCGGGGCGCGCGGCGGTAGGGAGCGGACGCGCGCTACTTGATTTCACCAATCAACTTTGAGCCTTACTTTTTGTGTGCTTGCTTGTAATTATGATTCCTAACCACAGAAATCCTAGCACTAGAAAAGTTATTTCTCTGATTGATTACATAGGTAATTAGGTACCTGCCTCCGAAACGCTTGTCGCCACCTCTACTAATATTGTAAACGAGAAAATTGGTAAGTATGGATGGATGGATGTTTGTTACTCTTTCACACAAAAACTACTGAACGGATCTGGATGAATATAGATAGATTAAATATAGTCTGGAATAACACATACGCTATATTTTATCCAGAATTCCCACGGAAAATTCCGGTAATTTCGCGGGTGAGACAGTACCTACCTACTATTTTAATTGGGAAAATAAATAAAACAATGAAAAAATATGAATGTTAACATTAAAATTTACACAGTAAATTTAGACAGTAAGTGTGTAAGTCCTCGCACTCTGTGCAGCACATTTTGGGATATGACTTTATTTCTTTATTCCCAAGATTGACAGATAGAGATCATCTGTAGGAAAGCCCCAAAGATTTTAAACTTTGCTTAGTATTTACTAAGTTATTATCGGTCTTAAAGTATCTACTTACATACCAAATTTCATCTAAAATACTAAGTATCTACATACCTACCACCACCAAATTTGTTCTCAATAACTTAAGTATCTACTGAGATTATTTATAACAAACATTTACACAGACTTTCAATAATAGTATCTACCTAAAATAGTAAGATTTCAAACGCAGTACCAGTGATTACGGCTTATTTTCGCTTTTTTCTGCTTTACTTTTTTACAATTCTTTTGCCCATAACATTTATAATGCACCTCAAAAATTTAATTACTTGCTGTAACATAATAACGGTTTATTACTGCCCATGATTTTTTTATTCAGTTGCCCAAAAGTATTAATTTCATAGACCATACCGCTATTTATTCACTTACCAAAAATTTTATATTTGTCAGCCAAGTATTGTCGTTTTTATTTTACATCCGACCAAAATTTATTAAGCTGCCCAAATATTTATTTAGCTGATTTTTACCGCTTAACCCAATATTTAAAATAACTACCAATAAATTTACTCCCTAAATAAACTCATACTAACAACAATGTATAACTTCATAACTAAACCAATAATCTAAATGTTTACAAAGGCTTGTTCATAAATTTATAAAACTTAAATTTCTTGAGTACTGCATTTCTTACACTGTGGCCTAACTGGTTCGAACTTTTATTACTGCTGGCAGCCATTGTACCAGTAATCAACAACTACCCTCATTTTAAAAGAGGATAAAAATAATCTACTTAGTTATCTTTTGTTGTCAACTTATATATATATAGGTACTTATCTTTAGTTTACGCATTAGGGTACAATATTTAGACTAAGTTTAGTTTTTATGTTCTCTGTAAGTGAATTTTGTAAATTCTTTTGAGAATAAAGTATCTAAAACCTCAGAAAAACCTCAGAAGACCTATTCTGGCTAGCCCTGGAAGAGGATGATTTCCGACCTTCAGTAATAGAGGCACTAAATATAAAGAGAAGGATTTTGGTGTTTACTATTCCTAAGCGATCTTTTAATAAAGCAATGTTTCCGAAACATTGACAAATCCTTATCCCTACTAAAAGCCGGTTTACATTATTCCAGTCGTGAGATCCAGTCCAGTGCTGGGCTGGATTCGTTATCGTCTACATTATTCCAATAATTTAGAAGCCGTTGAATCGTGAACACTGCAGTGACAATGATTTCAAAAAGAGATCAGTTTCGAAACCGTTTCAAACGTGCTGGATTGGCCGTCTACTTTATTCCAGTTCCACTGGATTGATCGCACTGGATTCAAAAGTAGACCACGAATCCAGTTACTAGACTGGAATGCTTACTGGGTTCAGTTCATTCCAGTGCCGGTTTACATTTTTCCAGTAAGCAATCCAGCACTGGGCTGGATCGCTGGACTGGAATAATGTAAACTGGCCTTTATATTATAAACGTGAACGTTTGTATGGATGTATGAATTTGTAGATGTTTGTTCCTCTCTTACGCAAAAACTACTGGATCGGAAAAATACAATTTGGAATAGAAGTAGTTCTAGCCCTGGAATAACACATTTTAAGGCTACTTTTCATCCCATAAATCAGGTCCAATGGGATAAAAATAGCCTTGAAACTTATCTATAGAATGACAATGATAATATATAAAAATGATCTAACTTTTTTTCCTTTAGACCTCACAGGACACTTGTACACGTCAAATAAAAATCAAAGAATCATCATCATCATCACCCGCGCCCGAGTTCACCCACTGTTTCCACACTAGTATGCGCAAGCGCCCCACATCCCTGGTGCGCAGGGTGCGAGAGAGCGCTAACATCGTCCTAGCCATGCATGATAGCGTTCAGAGTGGACTGTGCCTACACGAGGCACTGTTTTGAACGACATCTGTCCACATACACTGTTAGTTTGTAAGTTTCATTTGTCCCTTTTCCCTATATGAGTTGTGTGCTTGAAATAAATGATTTTTATTGGTTTATTTTTTTAATTTTATTGCTAGGCCTCCAAACTTTTGTGCTACTCCACCTGGTCCTGTGTCAGAAATTCAAAGAATATTACTAGGAAACAAGGTGATCATGATTTTTGTTGTAGGTAGTATTTTGGTGGTTTCTTACCAGCCACGCAGAGCAGTGAAATAAGGATGCTTAGAGAGAGACCGGCCATGGAAGCGGACGCAAACATCCCGGGCTTTGACGGCTGTGAGGTCTGCGGCCGAATGTGACTCAGGTTTCGTAATCGTGTTTACTGTTACAGTTTGTAAAGCTAAGGGGCGGATTCAGGATTAGAAGTAAACAAAGATTTTCAATATTGGAGACTTCATTCGTTCTTGTGTTTTTATATTGCGAATTATAGAATTACTTGAATAAATCGTTCTCTTTCTCGTTTTCTCATTGTTTAAAACGATCTCGCACACTTTTCAGTTCAAGTCGAATTGACAAGAGTCCTAGGCGGTTTCGGCCGGATCATGATCGTAACGAATGTGTTCCACATTAACTTTAGATACGCTTTATTATGACTTTAATAACTGCTGCGCGTACAGGAATGCTGAACGCGCCTTTAGAACCTCTCCCTAAATGAAGAAATCCCTCGTATCCATTTTGAATTCGCATGGTGGGTACAGGCCAAGCGAACTAAAGCGAGCGCTAACAAACGAAAAGTGTGGACTGTAAATTTAGACATGTAGGAATTATGATATATATTTTTTTTATGTTATGCAAACATTTATTGGACACATAAGTTGTACATAAACGTGATAGTGGTTTATTTTTCGCTTTTTCAAATTGCAGAAAAAAATTAAGCGTAATGAAAATCAATTAACACCTTATTTCTTTAATTAAATTGATTATTATTTTTGCTTTAAAATTGGACTTGTATACGTACTTATTTTGTAAGCATAAGATTTAAACCTATTGATTTCTAATTAATAAAAAAAAAAGATTTGATTTCTGATTTAATAAATCAGAAATCAAATCTTTTTTTAATTATATTATAGAGTCAATTTAGTATTAACGCCTGTGTACATCTGTTGTTGATTGTGATCTGTGTGACATTTAGCACTCTATTCTATGGACGTGTGTTTTAATTAATAAATTAATTGAAATTGAAAGTCAGTCCTAACTCCGGCCCACGCGTGAAAAGTACTTCCCTCAGATGTTTACAAACAGAGATCGCAATGAACGACGCACGTTCAATCGTCATGTTAACTCGCTGCGATGCACAGCCTCCGAGCCGTGCCGCTGCTGCTGCTGACTGTACTGGCCAAGGGTGAGTCGTGCACGTGCAACGGTACATTGCCAGAAGGTCGGGATTGTCCCGGATTCTTGTCCCGTGTTTTGTAATAAGGCCTAATTGTCCCGGATTTCGAAATCCTAAGAAATGTAGATTTTTAGGACAGGCGGCCCGACTCATAAAACCTGGGTATTAGACCTCGCATTTGGCTGGCGTCCTGTTTTTTTAGCTGTTTCAAGCTGGCAACCCTACGGTACTATATTCTATACTCCTCAAGGTGGGAAGATGTAGAGTGAATGTAATATGAGATCAATTTCCAACGACGACTGATTGGGCTTGGTGGGCGAAGGTCTGCCTGCGATGCAGTTGCGGGTTCGATTCCCGCCTTGGGATTAATGCTTGTACGATCTGTTAATATTTGTTCCGGGGTTCTGGGTGTTAATAATAATAATAAGCCATTTATTCCATGCAAAATAAAGTAAGATACGGTTACATAGTTAAGAGAAAAAAAGAGTTTAGAATTAAATGATGAAATATTTTTTTAAGTCTAAATAATAAGTATAATTTGTTTGCATGAACCCTGTGTCAAGTGAAGTTCTGGGTGTTATCTACCTGTAATTGATTGTGTTAAGTGTAAAGTCATTTGGTACCCAAATGCTCTGCTTTGCTTGGGGCTAAACGATGCTGTGTGGACTGTCCAGCATGATTTGATAGTGGGCTATCTACGAACCTAGCTCATGTTGGAAAAACACGTTTTATCCCTTAATGACAGATTTATTTATTTATTTTGAAACCCTACAAAAGAATCACAAAAAATTTAAGATCAAAACAATTTGGACTTATAATCTATGTTTTTCGATATGGATTTTAAAATATAAACTACTAGCGACCCGCCCCGGCTTCGCACGGTTTTATTATACATATAAACCTTCCTCTTGAATCACTCTATCTATTAAAAAAAACCGCATCAAAATCCGTTGCGTAGTTTTAAAGATTTAAGCAGTCAAAAGGACATAGGGAAATAGGGACAGAAAAAGTGACTTTGTTTTATACTATGTAGTGATGATGTTTCATCAGTCAGTCAACATAATCAAATAATATCTGCTTTGCTTGGGGCTAGATGATTTTGTGTGGACTATCGGGCATTATTTATTTAATAATTCTAAGAATTAAACTTATTTATTTCTGATCATTTTTACGGCCAAGGCTTGACGATTTGCCCTTAATGTCGTAATGAGTTTTACAAGAGAGCTTGCATATTGGCAGTGCCGTAATCCGGTGCACATTGAGAAATTATAGTCCTTGCATTTACATTTATAATGGAGCTCTATGACTTGTAGAAACAAACCACAAAACAAATTTATTTCATACTAGTGACACGCCTTGGCTTCGCACGGGTAAAGTTGCCGTTTCGTCGACGACGGCAAGCCAACTTACTAGCTATGTTTTTATGTGTTAAATCAGTAACTTTATTTCTTTAGGCTAACAATTTTTTTTTGTGTGTTATGGCTTGTGGGAAGTCAAATCTGTCATCATCATGGCGGGATTCCAGAAAAGAGTTTTAATCTACCTCCCGTAATACAGGGTAAAGGAAAACAGTTCTTGTTACTTGTTTCTGAACTGATTTCCGCAACTTGGAAACAGTTGGGCCCTTTTTGCGTGGCTGCTAGTCTAACCACCTGATATCCTCCAGGAAGGCCAGCATCTCGCTGACGTCACAAGTCTCCCTTTATAGGCATCCTCGGGGTCCCGAGGTGGAGTTGTCTTTGAGACGCTATGCTATCGCACACTACAAGCACATGCGCGGCCGTCTCCTCTGCATTCATGCATCTTCTATATAGGGGGCTCTCCGTGATAACTAATTTAAATAGGTGTTTGTTGAGAATGCAGTGTCCTGTAGTTTTTCCGGTGTTTGTCGCGTTTCAGCTTGAGGGGTTTTCGGGAGAATCCGGGGTTTAGGTACTGTTTGTTTGAAAACTTCAAAAAAAAACATAATCGGTCACTAATTTCCGAAAATATTTTTAATTTGATTTGTGTGGCGTTGTGGCGTCAGATAAAATTGAGGGTCTAACAAGATAGCGGGGTCTAAGTACCTATGATTCTGATTTCCCATTGAAAATTTGATCAAGATCTGACTAGTTATTAGTTATTGAGTTATCCTTAATAAATTTTAAAAAGTCCTTGTGGTCTTGTAAAAAATATATGTTAAAAGTCAGTAATAGTACTTGTAATTTGCCGTTTGTTGTACGTAATCTTAATACATTTAATTTCATTATACTACTTTGAAGTCAGGACAGTTTCCTACCTTTTGGTTCTACAAATTCGATTCATCGTAAATTAAAAGTTTCTGGAAATAAAACCAGAATGATCACATTGATCCGAGGATTGTGTTCATTCACTACACAAAATTCCAAGAATGTTTGAATGAGTGTTTATTGCTTCTTATTCATTGTTATTGTAATTTAATTATACATAAACACTTAATTGCGTATGTTTGAAATGACAGAAGGCTAAGAATTCTAAGCAAAATTGCTTACTTTATGTTTGCGTGAAATTTTGTCAACAACACGCAGACTATGACAAAACCATTCATCACAGATCCTAATAGTTGACATTTGAAAGATATTTTCATGGCTTCGTGGCTCCAATTTAATAATTTTTGCAAATTTCTAATGCCATGACATGGCTTTCAAATGTCAATTATGGATGGGTAGTTTTTGCGAATTGTCACAACAGTCCTTAGATCTAAAAAAAAGGGTGTGTTTGCTGAAACATAAAGAAAAAAAGTACTTACAAAATATTTTTCATACTTGTAATTTAAAGTTTTTTGTTGATGTAGGTAATCATTTTATTGATACCATGGTCGCCAAATAAATAGTACCTTAGGTTCTTGAGTTAAAATACGTTGAGTTTTTTTTGGAGTTGAAATCCTAAATGATAAAAACTTGATTTTAAAAACGATCTATAGTGTTGCGATCCGTCTCATACGTCACCTTTTAATGTACAAGAAAACAAAAGAAAGGATTTCTGCAAATTCCATCTGAATTATGGCAACAATACACAAGTTGCGTAATCTTTACTAATAAATAAACAAAAACTTTACTGATGAATGGCTTCTAGACTAGGGTTACCAGATGGCCGGAATTTCAGGTACTTGAATTATGAGTCTTGTGGCCACGGGCGGCTCGATAAGGAATTGTCCCGGAAATGGTATCGATTTGGCAACCCTCGAAACACAGTCATAGTTTGTTTGATCTCTTCAATCGACTGTCGATCATTGTTTATCAATAGTTAGATAATTTAGTGAGGCGACCATTGTTCTGATATGATGATAGCTTAATTTGCTTATCAAACAACCTGTTGCGAGTCTCACGCTCGCTGCTATTGCGTATATTGCATAAATGAGAGAAAGCCCTAAGTCCGGTTGACGATAGTTTCGAGACATGATCGTGAAGTCTCCTTTTTCTATGGGATTTGTGTGCAGAGCGCCTCTATCGAGCGGAGAGAGGTCTACGAACATTCCATACTAATTATAATTTTTATTAAACAAAAATAATTTATTCCAGACCATAATATAAATCAACTAGCGACCCGCCCCGGCTTCGCACGGTTTTGTTATACGTATAAACCTTCCTCTTGAATGACTCTATCTATTAAAAAAACCGCATCCAAAACCGTTCCGTAGATTAAAAGATTTAAGAATACAAAGGGACATAGGGATGGAGAAAGCCACTTTGTTTTATACTATGTAGTGATATATGTTTTAAACATGATTTGTATCTTTGTTACAGCGGAAATCCCCTCACCCTTCCACCCCGTGACAGACTTGAACCCATCCTGCCCAGAGGTTCAGCAGTACTACCGCAGACTGCCAGCAGGTCACGGCAGCGTGGAGGGGACGGCAGGGGGGCAGTGCCATCGTTGCTACTGTCGGCAGGAAGTCAACGGCAGTGCGGATTGTTGGCCGAGGGAGAACAGGCGGTGTGATGATGTTGGCAGGTAAATAGTCCTTACTTGATGTGTGGATGTATGTATGAATGTATGTATGATGTGTGCTCTAATATCCATTTACGAGCCGGCGCATCCTAAAAAAACTGACAGCAAACGTTATGATAAAATAAATGCTGAAGCTAAAAAAAATACGGGTTAGCGGCAATTCACTGAAGTCAAAAAATACGAAAGACAAGGTAGTATGGCTTTATGGCTTTCGCCTGTCCTAGATGGACTAATTAAATAAAAAAAAAAATTGATGCAATTCGATTCATTTGTTTTCTCATGTTTTTATTTATATTTCCTTGTATTCGTAATGAAAAGCACAGTGTTTACCTCGGGTGAAAGTGACTTATTTAGTCCCTCGAACTATTCGAGCCCTCGCTACACTCGGGTGCCAAACCCCGTCTCGGAACTAAATAAGTTACTTTCAACCCTTGGGTAACACTACTATGTAATATAGCTTAGCAAATGTATATAGCAATATGTACTATAGCTACCAGTAAAATTTTCATGATTTCGCTTAAGTACATGTTGGTTTCATGTATTAATGTAGAATAATAGGTATTTCTTATTTAGTAATTTTAGAGTGTTTTCCAAAAGTTCTAATGATAAATAATAAAATTAAACCATTATTATTTATTTATTAATATCGTTTCAGGACCCGGGTTCGTAGAGGCATAATGGGTCTTTCGAGTCTTCTATTTGGGGATGGAGCGAAAAAATGTAAGTTTGTCAAATAAAAAACTATATACTCTATAGAATAAGTATCTATAGAACTGCTCCTGACTGATTCATCATCACATCACATGGCCGAAACTGCTGGCGCTAGAAAGTTGAAATATTTAAAGTAGCTTCCTTTTCTAAAATCAAATCTATAATATAAAAATGAATCGCAAAATGTGTTGGTAAGCGCATAACTCAACAACGCCTGGACCAATTTGGCCAAATCTTTTTTTTAAATGTTCGTTGAAGTTCAAGGATGGTTTTTAAGGCGAGAAAAATTAGAATTATTGCTGGAAAAACCCTAAAAATAGCCCTTTTCTTTTCCCATACAAATGATTTGTAACTAAAACGTAGTCAATTTAAGCTTTATTGCTATGGTATAAAGTTCATATTCGCGGGCGAAGCCGCGGGGCGCATCTAGTTAATTATAATTTTTCTAAAGATATTAATCACCCCACTAAGGCGGGATTTTTCGGCCTTAATGGGGTGAAAAGGGACGAACTTTTTACGTTTGTATCAAACTTTTTAAAGCGTTGTTAGATTTTATTGAAATGAAAGCAAAATATAAGTTAACGTGTTTGAGGATTTTTTGAAATTACCCTTAATAAAGGGTTGTGTGTTTGTACTATTTTTTTAAGTGCGAAGTGATGATGAAATTTTATTGAAAAAAAAGCAAAATAAAAGTGTACCTACTAAGGTACGAATACATGAGAATTTTGCATAACCACCGATAATAAGTGGTGAACGTAAAATCTTAAAAAGAAAATTATAATAATGCGTGAAATTTGAAGTCAACTTCAACTTCTTTTTGTATGGCTCCGCGAAATCTGAAGTCAGTAACAACCAACCTCCTCTTTGGCTTCACCCGCATAAAATATGAAAAGTAGCTTATTTTCATTCCAGATCTATAAACTACGTGTTTTCAATTTCAGGCCGATTCATTCAGTAGTTTTGGCGGGTAGCAAACATCCGTCTGTCCAAAATTTTGAGTTTATAATTACCTATTAGTGTGATTACATCACCACATAGTATAAAACAAAGTCGCTTTCTCTGTCCCTATGTCCCTATGTACCTATGCTTTAAAACTACGCAACGGATTATGATGCGGTTTTTTTAGGAGTGTTTCAAGAGGAAGGTTTATACGTATAATAAAACCGTGCGAAGCCTATGCGGGTCGCTAGTTTTTCTAGATTTCATTTTTTCTATTTAGATTAATAATTTGTTACCAATAAAAGTTTAAGTTTCTCTTAAGTGTTTTTTTTGTTTAAAGTGGCCTGTATGCTATCCCAGACTTAAGCCAATATTCATGCAAAATTTTAAGCAGATCCGTTCAGAATTTAGTGTTGTCTTGCTAAGGATTTTAAGTTCAACTTTATAAGTTTTGTAAGAAGCCCTGAAATAAATATTGTTATTTTTTCATTTTTGTTCTTGTTTTTATTTATTCATGCAGTATGGAAACAGAAGGAGCGGTTTACTGATTTCATGAGAGGAGGTGGTAGGTTGGATTACAGGAAAGCCTTATTAATCCTATTTATATATGAAATGTGAAAGTCTGTGTTAATTTTTGTTTTGACGTATCTCCGTAACTACTTAATTTAATTAAATAAAAGTAGGTATAAGTACAGTTAGTTTAGTATTTAATATAACACATAGGAAAATCTTATTTACAAATAATATTAACCTCTGTGAGTGTTAAAAGGGTAGTAAAGTTTCTATGAAAAATATTAATCCCTGGTTCGATTCACTGAGAAGTCAGTATAAATAAACTACACAGAAAATAATTAATTATGTGTATTTTATTTTTAATAAAAAATAAGATAGCTTTAGAGTAAAATGTTTTTAGGTATTTTTGTTTGAATCAGTGTGACGCAGGAGGTTACGGGTTCGATTCTCGCCTAGAGACAATGTTTGTACGATCTGCAGATGTTTTCTCCAGCTGTTCTGGGTGCTTTTTGTGGAAAATAATTTTACTTAACATTCCTCACCTCCTTGAATAGGTATATAGAGGTAGTAGGTGTATAGTAGTAGTAGGGTATAGGTGTATAGTATAGTATTATATTAAACGTGGTATGGTAGAGCAGAGGTATATTTAATTTATTTTTAGCCTTGACTTGTACACGTTACTAATTTGACAAAGGCTGGAGTTCACCAAAAGCTAATCGGGCAAGTAGGTCGGTTAACTTTGACGGTTAATGGTATGAAAATTGTGTCAAAATAGTCTTAACAAGTTTAGAGTTTAAAATTAAACCATCGTTGGTGAACTCGGGTTTTGATGTACTTACATAATTTAACCACCCAAATACGGTAATTAAAAAATTGAATTGTATATTTTCTACGAAAACATTTCTGAAAAGAGTGCGCTTTGACTTTGAGTCTGTCGAATAAAAACAAGATCTGACATGCAAGCAGGGGCCAAATTCAACTAATGTCAAAACAAAGGTCTCAATAGTGCCATTCAATCTAAAATCAACAGTAATGCTTGATCTTAGCATTCAATCAAGATGATTAAAATGACGTTTGTGCATTTGGTATTCTACCATTTTTTGCGCTTGAAGAGACATTCATATTTAATTATATATTTTATATTATATTATATATTTTTATTATGTATATATTTAATTATTTATATATTTTATATTTAAATTATTTGGTAGTTATAAAGGTAGTTAATCGTCACAGCTATGAATGAACCTCAAAAAGTTTGTGTTAGTAGAATGCCAAAAAGGGCTTATCACTGAAATTTTGACACGATACTATTTAAATGGTGAAGCGATTTATTTAGTGGAATGCGGGCTCAGAGAGACATGACTTCCGGTTAAAAACTACTATTAAAAAAAGAAAGAACGCGCGATTTTTTCTTTTTGGAAAACGTCTCTTATGAGTGGTTTGAAGAAAAAAAAGATTGAAAAAGAATACCTATATATTTATTTGTTAAAAGACAAACATACCTAATACAAAATCAACAGGCTCAAAAAGTCTAAATATATAGCATGAGTTAGTTGGACTAGCAAGCTAGCAACCTTTGATATATACTTGTCTAGCAACCAACGCTGGTCTTCCGTCAGAGCCACATATTGAAATGTAAATAAAAAAATAAATGAATTATGATAAAAAGTAAGATTATACTTAAACTTCCTATAATAAGTACTGTGTATTGACGAAGCAGATAAATGTTTATCCTAATATCTATCCATAAAATCTGTAGAAGCTCCATATGAAAACTATTCAAATCTGATTTACATAATAATAGGTACCATTATTTTTTCTTTGATAAGACTGATTTATATAAAAAAACACTATTTAAAATAATATTTGAAAGTATTTCTAGTGCTGACTGTTGCATTTAGCTTGTTTCGGGATTCGTTGGGAGAATATTAATTATTTCAACAATACTGGTATTCGTTTTTGGTATTAGAAAGGAATAGATCATTATTTGGAGATTAGCTGCATTTTTATTTTTATTACTATTATTCTAATGTTTAAACCTTCTTTCAGTAATGAAGGAAGATATCCCGAGATCTAGGGAGTGCACTCCAAAGACCAGCTTTAGCGATGGATGTCCACCAGGTAAACCGAAAGCATAACCGTATTTATATCTGTAACTATGCGTAACCGTATAAAATGAATCCTTATTTCCGTTAGTCACGTCATCACGCGTGAACGACTGGAATGATTTCGCTTTTTGTTGTGTTTGTTATTGTCAGGAGAAGGTTTTATGTTCCTAAAGAAAAAAAATAAGAAATTTGTTAAAAAAATTAGAAAATGTATGTGATATTAATTTATATTTTATGGTTAACTATAGATACATATATACCATAGATACCCATCATATAAAACTTCTAACTTCGGAGGAGGGCGTTGTCATCTGCGACACAGTTTTTTAAACTCCTGCAGATGGCATCGTTTCCATTTTTAACCACGAAACTATTGTTATTGTTCCATAATAAACGATTTATTTATTTATTATTTATTTGTTTACAGCTGACTGGTGCAAAGGTTGCACAGTGTGCGACTGCGATAGCAAGGGCCAGTGGGATTGCCACATCTTGAGTTTCTGTAGTGGTGGTCAGTATCCCTCTCAGTTCAAACAATCTTTTTGCTAGGTAGGCCTATATAGTTAGAGATATATATAGTTCTTAGTATAATAAATTGTGATTATTTATATTTAAGTATATTATTTCAGATGAAAAAAAGAATCGACCAAACGGCAGCAAGGTTCCTGTACCAGCATCAATAAGAAACAAAAAAAAACAACCGATTAAAAAGTCTCTAAAAGAAACAAAAAAACAGGCAAATAAATCAAAAACGATAAAAAGTCGGCAAACTACGAAGAAACCTAATAGACAAACTAAAAAAATCGTTCGCCGGAAACAAAATGATCAAAAAAAGGACCAAGGCAAACCCGCGCGAAAAAACCTGAACGCAAAGAAAGTGAAGAAAATTATATATAAACCTAAACCAACTACTAACAGGCCAAAACCTACTGAAAAGCCAAAATCTAATAAGCGAAAAAAACCTTTTAAGAAACCTACACAAACAAAGAAAATAATTAAAAATAATAAAACTACTAAAACTCCGAACAACCGCAAACGTAACAATGAACATAAAACAAAAAAAATAGCAGAGAAGACTATAGAACAAAAAACTATTAATCCTATAAGTAAAACTCCAAGATCAAAGACTCAAATAAGAAAAATTGTACATAGAGTCCTAAGCAAAAGAGAAAGTAATCCAAACATCAACAAAAAATCTGATGGTATATCCGTTGACTCACTAGAACAAACTGAGATGGGACGTAAAATAGTAAAAAAAGTTTTATCAACACTAGAAAAACTAATGGCTAAACAAATGGCCATGATACAAAATAAAACAAACATTCTCAGATCTTCATATAAAGATTGTCCCAGAGTTCAAGAAATTAAAAAAAAGATAAAGAAAGAAAAGCCAAAACGAAAGACGATACAGCAAATGACGATAGAAGAGATAAGGGAAAGAAAAATGGACAATTATATAAACCGCAATAGCTGGAGAGTCAAACGCGATGCCTTTGATATAGCAAAGTGGAATAGTGTTGCTCAGAATAATAATGAAAGCAAAATGTACGAAGTTACAGATGGTGAGCTTATTTCGTAGTGTGTTTATGAATGATAATTTTACATAAAAAGATATGTTTACTCTAAGACAAATTCCTAGCAAAATTGCGATAAGTACCTATTTTTTATTAATATGAAATATGAGTTGGCACATAAAGTAAAATATGAACATTTTGTTCAAATTTTTGTTTCAGCTGACGTAAATTTTTTGGTAAAAGAACTCGAAACACATTTAACAACCCTTAACGTCGAACCCGATATTACCAGCACAAGTTCATCTAAAGTCTCAGGTAAGAAATCCATTTCATATTTAATAAAGGATTTATTACAAAAGAGTATTTTAATGTAAGTGAATTTTACTTCCAGATACTTCTAAAATTAGCACTGACTTTTTAACTAGCACTGAAAAGACAACAAAAACCACTGAAATTATTTCAAGTAGCAATATACCACAAGTTTTAAGTTCAACAGAATCAAATTTCAAATATTATGAATACTTGCCTGATAATATCAACAAAACATCTCACACGCCTATAATTGTACTTAACGACAATCATACAGAAATCAAGACAACTGAATTAAGATCTCAAAATGACTCACTAAATAAATTGGTTGATTTTACTACGCAAAATATCTTTATAAAAGACCAAAGTAATAACTCACTACTTAAACTAGAGAATAACGACACAGTTGAGAATTATACAGTATTTGATACAAAAAACATACTCACAAATAGTATAGACCCAGAAGTCGAGTACACGTATTACACGATTACAACTGCTGACCAACCAATAACTAAAATTAGTTTAAACAGTACAACTGATGAGATAATTCAAGCCCATACTGAAAAATCTGAATTCAAACAACAGAATAAAACAACAAAATCCAATTATGGCAAAAATTATGATGATATTCACTATAAAAAGAACAAATCCAATACAACTAGTAACATCAACAATCGTTTTAAAAATTATAATGTAACAGCGCGAAATAAGATGCGAGTAGCTAATTTAAGCATCAATGATGCAGATTTAATTAGGCTTATTAAGAATAAGATAAAAAATAGAAATAAGAAAAACAAATATGTGGTCAATCTAAAAAACATCACAAAAAAGGGTAAGGCAAACCTTTACAAAGCTACATCAGCAAGTTTAAAAACTGATAATAATGTTACTAGTAATGCAACAAAAATCAATATAGTGGAAAGAAAAGGTAGTTTACAAAACTTACTAGAAAAAATAATAATTCAAAAGAAAGATTCAGTTACTCAATCTGAAAAGACCCCTAAATACAGTGTTTTCAAATATCTACGTAATATTTTCAAAAAAATATTTTCACATAAGAAAGAAAACTATACGGCTCACAAGACTAACGAAGGGTACACTCTCGAAGTGCTTTGTGACAATGTTGGGGCTTGTTTTAAGAATGAGCACATAAAAGTTGCGTTAAGATCAAAGTTACATGATCTTAACTCGGAAACTGAGCATGTATTTAAGACAATAAAAATAATAAAGAGTCTGTTGCATCTCATTCATGTTCCCACCAACGTATCAAATGATTTCACAGAAAAAATGACGAATAACGATATAAAAAAGCTTAATGCAATATTAAAAGGGTCGTATTATGAAACTAATGCATTGACTGCAAGGGAAAAATCACAAATTCACATTGTGAAGGAAAATATTCATAATTTCATTGTGTCAGTCGGGAAATTCGCAAATATCCTTTATGAAGTTTTAGATGAACTTTATAAAAACAATAAAAAATATGAATGTCAACGGAAACACAGACTAAATAAAAAAGATAATTCTCAAAAAAGTCTAAATAAAATTAAAAAACTACTAAAAAACTATAATATTGTTCAAAACACTTTCATGAAAAGAATTTACCAATTGATCAAAAATGCAGAAAAAAATACTTCATCCGAAAGTCCCCCTATGTCTATAAACAGTGATAATAATCTAAACGATACACCCGTTGTCGACACATACTCAACGAATATAATAGAAAAACTCAGGAAATTGAAAAACTTGGCACAAGCAATAAATTCTACGAGGAGAAAGAGATGGACAACTAAAAATAATGATGCAATGGAGTTTATGTTGTTGATGTTGGAGTACTTAATCAAACAAAACCACCCATTGGAAAAAAAAACAGGTATTTAGCACTTATCTTGCTTAATGTGGTAAATTAAAATACTTTTTTAGATTTTATTAAATCAGACGTTATCAAATTCTAGCAAACGATGGAATAGATCTACTTATAGAAGCAATCCAAAATGCTCCGAGTATGAAATCAATTGAGAAGAAAGTTCTCAACTACAACCACACAAAATGGGACAATATACCTACACGGTCCAAAGACCCACGATTTCTGCGGACTGTCACACGAACTACGTTAGCCACTCCAACTTTAACAGATTTCATAGACTCTGAACCTGATAAAGGAAGTAATGAAGATAAAATAGACGAAAAAATGGCAATCAAATATGATAACAGTCTTTCAAGGGATGAAAACGTTTTAGAAGATCGTGCTACTATAGATATAGATGAGGAAAGAAAAGGAAAAGATTCTCAGAGAGGGATTGAACGTGTGGACAATAGTTCTTTTAAAATCGAATTTCCTGAAATTCCTGATGATAATATAACTCAAAACTATACTATTGAAAAAGTTGGTTTTTCTAAATCTGTAAACGATTTAGCCGTAACGGAACCGGATGACAACATGATCACCAGTGAAGAGGACGAGAATAACTATATAGTATTAGGAGTCACAGACGCACCTGTAGAAGCCACTGTCTCTTGGGAAGATCACAAGTTAGATTTTATCCCGATTACCAATAAAGAAACAACGTTTGATTGGATAGAGGAAAGCTATGGAAAAGAAATATTTGCTTACAGAAGCGCCAAATTATCAACCTCAATAAAACCTGTCAGTGTACAAACAGTTGCCACAATTTTTACTACAACTACTGATGTCCCGGATAAAATTGTTAATGACATAAGTGGCTTAACAGCTGAGATTGAAGATGAGAAAAAACCTAAAGTTAAAACAGACCTCATTTTGCAAAGGAAAGAGATGGAACTGTTGAACTCTTTGGACTATGGGACTGGATTACCTGAAATTGACGACTCGATCTCGAAAGATTGGACTAAGTCGAAAGAGAATAGTTATTAGCACACTCTTTGTAAACAATTAGTATTACAGCCTTGACACCCAAGAGCTGGTAGATTTAGAATTCGAGGGAAAAAGACAAAAGAAAATAATACAATGAACGGCAAAATTAATGAGTGAAACACACTCATTAATTTTGCCGTTCATTGGATTATTTTCTTTTGTTATTTATCCTTACTAATAATATGCGAAATTTTGTATGAATGTATGGATGTTTGTTACTCTTTCACGCTAAAACTATTGCACGGATCGGGTTGTAGTTTGAATAGAATAACACATAGCCTACTTTTCATCCCATAAATCAGTTCCCACGGGATAGAGATAGCCTTGAGACTTTTCCATAGAAACAACGCGTGCGAAACCGCGGGCAAAAGCTAGTTCGTAATAAAAATGCAGCCAATGAGCGGTGAGAAAAGCATTCATGATATTGATGTAAATTGTCCCACTGAGTTATTATTTATTGATCGAGTTTTGTAAGTTTATTAAACTGTTAAAATTGTAACGTTTACTCTTTTAGTCTGTAGTTACCTTTAATATACTTAGGGCACATAAATTTTAGAACTAGTACTTTTCACATTTCGTAGTTGATTTATTTATTGGGAATTTTAATTCGTATTTAGGAACATTTAGGTACCTATCTATAATCTTTCCGTGTAGTCAGCTTATAATTGTCAGCAATAATTCTACAATTCAATAATTCTTACGACACCCACGGGAATAGTTGTGTTAACTATTCCCGTTGGTCCTTATTTAAGTTCAAAACACACAGAAGCCGGAGGCGGAGCGGAGGCGAAGGCGTGCGACTTGTATTCTATGGAATCCTATGAAAGCCTACACACACACCGCAGGTCGTGGCGACGCGGTGCCATAGCAAAAACCGCCACGCCTTCGCCTCCGCTCCGCCTCCGGCTTCAGTGTGTTTTGAACTTAAACGATTACACTAGGAAGGAATAAACTAAAGGGCAGCAGAACCAGGGCTGTTCAGTTCCCGTTATCCTGAGGATTCCAGATCCATCACCGAACTAGTAAACCGTATGTCCAGCCTGAGATTTATGGCGTTATCCCCTATTAAATCTATAAGGAGCTAATAAACAATAATAAATATGTTGGACAATCCACACATCATCATAAAGCCCCAAAGTAAGCTTCTCAAAGCTTGTGTTATGGGTACTAGATAACTGATATATATAATCTATATACAGTGGTGGTCATATAATTAAGAACGCTGATGTAAAGCGAAGATTTTTTCAAACTAAGACCCAAAACTAATTGCATGCAATTTTTTTTATTTCACTCAGTATCATAAAACTTTTACATAATACCACTGTATTCATTGGTACACAATGATCAGCTAAAAATAAATAGACAAATTTTTTACAGTACTTCTAAACATAGTATTCCTATGTACTGGCTGGTCACGTAATTAAGAACGCTCAATATTTTATACCTTTTTTCAAATTTAAATAGAGAACACTCAGTGGTTTGGTAACTGTTTGTCTAATTTTGGCGCCATTTAGTGCTGTAAAAGATTAAAAGTGATTTCTCCCTATAAAAACAATGGGAAAAAATAAAAGTTGTGACAAATCTACAAGGGAAGTAATAATAAAACTTCGCCGGAAGAATTGGTCTTATAAAAAGATAGCCGACCATCTGCAATGTTCAAAAACGATGGTTTTCCATGCTGTAAAGCATTTTGCTACGTATCAAACTACTTCAAATGTTCCACGTGTACCTAAACAGAGTAAAACAACTCCTCGAGATGACCGAAACATCGTAAGTATTGCTAAACAAAATCCTTTTAAAGGGTCCTATGAGCTGAGAAAAAAATATTTTGGTGAAAACGACCCTTCAGCAATCTCAGCACACACTATTTGAAGACGTTTGGTAGAAGAAAAATTGCACGGTAGGATAGCAAGAAAGGTACCCATGTTGAAACTTTGTCACAGGCAAGCCCGTCTTGCATTTGCGAGAAAGTATGAAAACTGGACTTTGCGACAGTGGTAAAATGTACTTTTTTCTGACGAGACGAAAATAAACAGAGTATGTTCTGATGGGAAACGATATGTACGACGTCCCCCAAATACAGCATTTGACCCTAAGTACACTTAAGTTACCTTAAAACACGGTGGTGGAAATGTGAAAATTTGGGGGTGCTTTTCTGGACATGGTGTTGGACCTGTAAAATTGATAGAAGGTAACATGGATCAGTTCCAGTACAAAAATATACTGGAAGAAACAATGTTCCCTTATGCTGAAGACGTTCTACCGGTTACTTGGACATTCCAGCATGACAATGATCCAAAACACACCGCGCGAACCGTAAAGGAATTTCTTACAGCGCAATCAGTTTCAGTCTTAGACTGGCCAGCTAACAGCCCAGATCTAAACCCAATAGAGAATCTGTGGTTCGAAGTAAAGAAAAAGGTTTCAAATACACAGTGTGGGAATTTAAAAGAGCTGTACGACGTTTTTTTAGAAGAATAGAACTCTATTTCTCTTGCCAAATGTCAAAAATTAATAGAGTCAATTCCTCGCCGGTGTAAAGCAGTAATCAAAAGCCGTGGATATGCTATTCACTATTAATTTTAGTGAAAAATTTATGAAATTGCCTTTTAAAGTTTCTTCGCTACATATTGTTCAGATTTTTTTTAATGTAAGTGTTATACAAAATAATTACCGAGCACTTTAATAAATCGTTCTTAATTATTTGTCCAGCTTCAGTACTATTTGAATGTGATACTTTGGTAAAATAAATAATATGTAAAAAAAATAGTTAGCGATTTTATTCTTCATTCCTAAGCAACGTTGCTCTATTAATGTGGCTATTTAAAAACATAACTAGTTGCTTCTTAGAAGGTCCACATCTCTGTGTATACCATGATTTAAATAAATAACTTCTATAATTTATAATCGTTCTTAATTATATGACCACCACTGTATATAAAAATGAATCTCTATTTCCCTTGGTCACGGCATCACGCCTGAACGGCTGGACCGATTTCGCTAATTCTTTTTTTGTTCTGTTCGTTATTATCAGGAGAAGGTTCTTATTATAAAACACCCAACATATGGAACAAATTTCTACAGATCGAATACAAATTTGATCCGAGGCGGGAGTCGAACCCGCAATCTCCTGTGTCGCAGGCGGCTTCTTCGCCCACTGCGCCACACCGAGGAAGCCAAATGTCCTACTAGTAATTTTGATAGTTGTAGTGTATTTTATGCCATCAGAACCACAGAGGAAAAGCAATAAGTATAGCTAGGTTACGTTAAGGCGTTTTCTAAAGTAGAATGAAAAAGCTGTGTAGCTTAGAACTTAATAGAGCTATAGCTACACAGCTTTTTCGCTTAGAACCTAATAGAGCTATAGCTCTATTAAGTTCTAAGCTACACAGCTTTTTAAGCTAAACTTTTTAAGATTTTTCTAAGCTTTAGCTTAGAAAGATATACTAGACTTGTATACGAGGTTGTCATCATGTGGGATGTTGATTCAGCGACCATCGTCTCGATAGTCGTTTCGGTTAACAGCGTATTAGCGAAGAGCATCGGTAAACATTTCAAGAGACTCTCGCTAGAAAGTTGGATCAAGGGCCGCATATAAAAGCGTTTCTCCTGGACTCGGCGCGTATCGTCAGGAAGTTCCTCTCTCTGCAACCCTAGTCACCGGCTGCTTAGCCTAGCTTTGCGGTCGGTGCTCCACCGTTTTGATACATTTTATAATGTAGAATAGTTTTATAATATTATATTTGTAAATTATTTTCATTTTATTATTTTATATAATTAAAATTAATTATAACGCGCTTCCGACTGGTATTGACATGGATCAGTTGAGCTACCTTTAGACTGTTTGCAACCGTCTGCTGTTAGCTCAATGGTTTCAATTGTAAATGTATACTAGTTTTCATTTTTTCTATTCCTTGATTGTAATTTTCGTTGTTATTAAAGAATTAAAACGTAAATAATATTACTTTATTAACAACGAAAATTACAATCAATTAATAGAAAAAATTACAACTAGTAGGTATACAGGGCGTCCCACGGCCATGTCACATGGAGGGAAAGTCTCTTTAATATTGTAGATGGAAGATTTTACTGAAAGAAGACATTATTTGAATTTAAAAAACAATTTAAACTGCATTCATAGATATTTAAATAATTACATGGTTGAACCGGGAATCGAACCCGTTACACGAGAAAAATAATTATCCTGTAGCTTTATCATACCGATCGATAGGGTTCATATAAGGATTATTTTTTGTAAACAACATAGTGGTCAGAAATAAACGGAAGACTATGAATTTTAACATTTGATGTGAAATTTAGTTCAGAAAAGCTGACATTGCCGTAAAGACATACCTACAACTGACATTAGTTTACAGGAACCAGTATGAAAGTGTCCATGAGCTACAAGCAGAAGATCAAAAAATCGACAGGGAGCGAAATAATCCAAAGAGTGCGACTTTGTATTCAACAGGAAGGGACTCATTTTGAGCATTTGATAAATTGATTGATTTTGTATTAAAAATGTTAAAATTCATGGTCTTCCTTTTATTTCTGACCACTATGTTGTTTACAAAAAATAATCCTTATGATGAACCCTTTCGATCGGTATGATGCATACAGGATAAATATTTTTCTCGTGTAACGGGTTCGATTCCCGGTTCAACCTTGTAATTATTTAAATATCTATGAATGCAGTTTAAATTGTTTTTTAAATTCAAATAATGTCTTCTTTCAGTAAATTTTTTAAAATGTTCCATCTACAATATTTAAGATACTTTCCCTCGATGTGGCATGGCCGTGGGACGCCCTGTATACAATTGAAACCATTGAGCTAACTGCAGAAGGGTAAAGGTAGCTCAAAAATAATGTATTTTATAACGTGATTTAAAATTATGTTAATTCAGTGAATTGATAAAAATACATAAAAAGGATTAAGGTGCGTAAGCCCTCGCAATCTAATAAATATCTAAGATATTAGATAACATCGCAAAAATGTTCGTGCCTTGAACGCGCTACCCTCCCTCAGTACGGGAATGCGCTAACCAACTGCGCCACGACACCAAGTGACCACCTCATCGAAAAACTTTGCGACCTTTTACGGACTCTAGCGCCGTAACTCTATATTTTTGGGATGTTATTTAATAATTAATAATACTGGACAATCCACACAGCTTGAGATACAAAGAGAATGTTCCCATAATCTCAAATCTTGCCAAGGTCTCCAAGGGAATTGTTGCGCAAGCAAAGATTCTGTCTGTACGTAGGTTCTAGAATGAAAAATATTTTATGACGACAAAGATATTTTGGAATGGAAAATTTATAGAAAATGTTACTAGAAACTGAAATAATTTGTTTTTTTACGAAAATTAACAATTTTTTTAAGTATATATTTTTTGAATTGCAAATATATACTAGTTTTAATGTATGTTTCTATTATTCGATTGCAGATCATAAGCATCCTACCTACATTAAGAAGTTACAGACATTATAATATAGATCCAAACAACGAATCGAAAACTTTATTAACACGTTTCATCCCATTTTCAGGAGTTTTTTTAAAAGACCTTGATCCTGAAATAAATATTACTAAATATTGTGTAATTAAAGTAAATCAATTTGTTTATTTCTTTATGCTTACAAAATACGCACTTAGACAAATCAAATTTTTAACTATAGGTAGGTACATAATCAAAATAATATAAGAAATAAGGTGATAATCGATTTCCCCTTCGCTTCAATCTTTTGTCCGAATCGAATTAAAGTGTGTAATATCTAAATAAATAAATAATATCGCAAAAAAGGGAAGGTCGCGGATTCAAGTTCTAC
Organism: Eupithecia centaureata; assembly: GCA_944547425.1. Lineage (NCBI taxonomy): Eukaryota > Metazoa > Arthropoda > Insecta > Lepidoptera > Geometridae > Eupithecia > Eupithecia centaureata. The sequence continues at coordinate 1,746,650 of OX155698.1, forward strand.
CGAAGCCAAACATTTTTGCGATATTATTTAATTTCTCAAATATTACTAAACTATTAGAATACCTTTTTGTTTACCAAACCTATCTACGGTTTTAGAACAGAGTATAGTTGTAAGTAGGTACAGTTGTAATGCAGGGGACCACTCAAATTTAATTGCAAGATGCAATCAGCTGCGTCTGTAATGATCTGTTGCAATATGCGCAAGATCTGTGTAATGCCGAGCCCTTGATTTGAGCTGAGAGCACAGTTGCGTTTTGGCCACAATAATGGGAAAGTAGTATGTTTTGTAACTTGAATGTTTTGAAAAATATCAACTTAAATTCTTTTATAATCAAACTAAAACTCACTGTTATTTCCTTTGGAGCTCAGAGAGGCCCTATAATGAAACATTCGATGAACGAACGATAATGATTGCAGAAAAGTACAAAAATCTTGATTAGACTTATGGCATGTCATGTGATCTGAGCCCGAATTCCACGAAATAAATCGCTTCACCTTGACAAAAGTATGGTCAAAATGATGGTATTCTACTAGCACAAAGTTTTTGAGGTTCATTCATAACTGTGACGAATACGTTTATAACTACCAATTATTATTTTACATTCTAATTATGAAAGTCTCTTCAAGCGCAAAAAATTGTAGAATACTTACCAAATGCTCAAACGTTATTTTAATCATCTTGATTGACTGACATTCGGCTCCTGTTGTCTCGAATATTATAATTTGTAGACGTTCATTTTGTTTCCGAATGATTTTACTTGATTAGAAATATCAATCTAAGTCATCATCATCATCATGCAAACCGACTTCACCCACTGCTGGGTATAGGCCTCCAAACTTTTGTACCACTCCACACGGTCCTGAGCCAGTCGCATTCAGGTAGCAATTACGAAAAGCGATTTCGAAAAGTCGCTTGTCTACCTATTTAGGTATTTTCGCTATCGTTTGAGCGATGACGATTGCAAAAACAGAATCGCTTCATAGCGAATACAAGAATGCACAAGACTCTAGGACACGTCAGAAAGTTCATACTAGATAGTATCTGCCCGCAGCTTCGCATGCATTGTTTCTATGAAAATGTTTCAAAGATATATATTTTTTTTATTGAAAATGTTTCAAAGATATTTATATCCCATGGGAATTGATTTATAGATATTTTAATTAGAAAAGTAGCTAAATCATATTATATTCCAAGCTTAGAACTACGTCTATTTTAATTTCCAATTAATAAATAACACAGGACAATCCACACAGCATCATCTAGCTAGCCCCAAGGTAAGCAGAGCTTGTGTTATTTGTATCTAGTACAAATAACACATGACTGAGATACATAATAAAATATATTAGATAAAAACACACGGAACAAATATTTGCAGATCGTACAAAAAAAAATTCCAAAGCGGGAATCGAACCCTTAACCTCCTGCGTAAGACCTTCGCCCACCGCGCCACATCGGTCATCACAAGACCTTGTTCGGGATTCTGGTCACGACAGATTCACGAATCTCTTCCATATTTTGAAGCCGATAAAAACATCACTACAAGATGCATTTGCAAACTCGCCTAGCACGCTCTCTGCTTCTTAATTTGAAACGGGTGCACCCTAAGCGGCTTCAACGGCAATCAGCAGCAATGAGCGGCATGTTGCAACGCCACGGTCCGCTGCTGCGACCTTCGTCCGCTGATCACATCTGGCTGACATCCGCTTCTTTATTCAGCATGGCGCAACTAGATCAGCACTGGATGCAACTGGATCATCTATCCTATTAATATTGTAAACGCGAAAGTTTGTATGGATGGATGGATGTTTGTTACTCTTTCACGCAAAAACTACAGAACGGATATGAATGAAATTTGGTACAGAGATAGATTATAGTCTAGAATCTAGAATAACACATAGGTTATATTTTATCCCGGTATTCCCACGGAAATGGGAATTACTGCGAGTGGAACCGCGAGGCGCTGCTAGTTACATTAAATAAATTTTAAGAAGTAAGTATTTATTAATAAGTCTAAGTCGTCATCAAAAGGCAGAGTGCCCATAATGGCTGCATTGCCACGCCGAATGGCAATGCTAATTCATTTATCGAAATAGAAGCCAGCATTCCGATCACCCGTGGACTCTATGAGAAATCAGGTAAGATCTTTATAAATTGAGTGTGCCCCAGGACCCTAAAGACCAAGGGTTTCCACCCCAAATGGCTCAAATAGGTAAACTCGGTAAAGATTAGCGTATTTTCGCCGTTTGAAGGACTCCACTGATGAAGCTGCAGAGCCGGCCCTTGCTGATGTCCCTGCCAGATGTGAAGGCGCTAGAGTATCTACACACGTGGTATCCCAAACTAAAGGCCGACCCGTCTTCCAGGGAACCAGAGTCATACCGTCAGGTCTTTTACCATCATCTCGCATAAGACCAGGTGGTTCAAGGGTGGCTGCCACACTGACGCTGGTAAAAGACCGGCGGAAGATGAATAAAAAATTAACAAATAAATTCACTTTGATCACTTTTATTGCCTTCGAGTAACCTTACTGGTTGATGAGACGCTTTAAAGGAGGAATAATCAAGTCATCATTATCATCACCCCATATTAGTCCACTGCTGTACATGGGCCTATCGAAATGAGCGCCATAGCGCATGTAGCTTGACGTAAATAATCAAGTATTTTAAATAAATGTAGGTATTAAAAATACTTACCTGTAGGTAGGTAATGCTCTAAAATACTCTAAGGTCGATTAATTAATTTATTATTAATTAATTAGAATTAGAACGGCCATTGAAAGCCACTTACACTAATTAAGTACTTAATTAAAATAGTGTACAAATTTCATATAAAAATAATTAATTCAATCTGGATAGGTTAACTACAGCGAAGGTCTCTAGCAAATTGAAAATTAATCAATAGATTCAATGGCATGTATTATTTGGCAGTTTCGATGTGCCGCGGCGATTTTAACGTAATAATCTATACATCTCATTTAAATCTTGTATCAAGAGACAACTAAGAGAGTCAACTGAGAGAACTCTACCAGAGAAGTTGTATTAATTCTGTATATTTTAACAACTATGAAAATAACGACGTTCTTGAGTGGTGACTGCGACTTGGTAACGGGAGAACGCCCTCTGGCCTGGATGATCTTCGAAAGAATGCAGGTAGATGCGTGATGTGGAGCTGAAGACAGGGCACTATGGTTCGCTTACAGAAGAGGCTTATTTCCAACGCTGGACTAATAAAGGTTGATGATGTAGGTGATAAATAAAATACTGTTGAACAATCCACACAGCATCATTTAGCCCCAAACGAAGCAGAGCTTGTAAAAAAAAGCAGCAGCAAAGCAGAGCACTATGTGACTGATATACTTAAACACTTACTTACACAACTTACACTAGGTAGGTACATAGATAGTTTTTTTTACATAGAAAACACTTATGATACCTATAATGTCGTAATTAGTACTTTTATTACAGAGGATACAAGGAGAGTTTTTAAAACTAGGTAACACTACTACACACAACCCTTTGTATATAGTATAGGTACTCTACTAAAAAAAGAAATCCTTTCGTAAACAGATTCTAATTAAATTACCAACAAGCTAAATGGTACTAACCTTCGTATAGCATTAAACGGATTGTTAAGAGATACCTATTACATTATTGTAACAGTAACTAGTTCGCCCCGCTCCCGACCTTTCGCGCCGTTCGCCATTTCACAGTTTAGGCGCGAACCGCGCGCGCGCCATCTTGCTTTATTTATACGCGGGAAATCGAGTGCGCTGAAATTATTGAATAAACAAAAAATCTTTCACATTATAGTGATTAGTATTGTAATATTTAAAAAATAACATTTGAAATAGTGGAACGTTCTGTGGACTTCGTTTTTAATTTTTGTCAAAAAAGTTTAGAGCTTGTTAAAAAGTTTGTGTAAAAATTCGAAAGAGGTTTTGAACTTTTCAAAATATATCAGGTAAATACATTAATACTAACCGCATGACGTTATCAATGTTATCCTAGAGGTATACATAAATAATAACTATAGAGTCGTATTTTTACCCAGTAGGTATGTTGTACGTATTATAAGAAATAAATGTATTTTAAAGCAAATAAGATTAATCAGTGAAAAGTTATATACAAAGTGACTGTGACATAACTTCACATCGTGAAGTAACTTTTCGCACTTATAAATGCTTTAATTATCTCGTTATGTAAAAAGGAGCCGGCGGCGGTAAGTGGCCTGTATGTAGGTAACTAAAGTATTTATATACATCCTCTTTTCAATCTCTGGTTGCCATTGGAAATAATAAAATCAATCAAAAAGCTGTCACTATAAAAAGTCATAAGTTAAACTCATAAACTAACTCAAAAAACTCAAAATGACACATGCCTATCAGAATTGTTCTTGTTTATAGAGAAGTCCAGCAGTGGACTAATCCCTATAGGTTGTTGTTGATAATGATGATATACAATTGAAACAATTAAGCTAACTGCAGACGGTTGCAAACAGTCTAGAGGTAGCTAAACTGATCCATATCAATACCAGTCGTCGCGTCTCCAAGACACTGGCTGCATTACCACGCTGTATGACAATGCTGATGCGCTGAGCCAGATGCTCACCAGCTCTTTGGCACGCGTCGTATTGACCACTGAGTAGAATATTATTTAGGAAATTTATTATACAGAAAATTAATGTGCTAACCCGCGAGCACCAGCTAATGTTTTAAGTACCTACCTACCAAGCTAAATAGTATTACTGCAACTAAAAGCTTCCGGTTCAAAATTAGCTTTTCCAGGCCCAAGGTCTTTCATCCGATTGGCAGAAGGAAGCAAACAGGTTCGCAAATTAATGATTCGACTTATAACTTAATGCAATAATGTTATCAGATGACTACAAAAAGTACCTAAAGTCTCTGTTTTGCTTCCTATACGAATGGCATTGCCAAATTAATGCATACATTTCATAACATTTTAAATATAGAACTGGAAATACAAAATTTATATGTAGGTTGTTCTGTTACATAGTATAATAACTTTTTTTTTAAATTGACTTGTGCTGCGTGACTGAGTGCTTATTTTGTAGGAAGAAATAAAGTTCCTGATTGATTTATGATTTATAAAGACTTGCGAAAAAAGCACATGATCTTAATTAAAATTTCTAATTTTTTACTTCATTCTTGAAATAAAAATATTGAGTTTACATTTCATTCATTTTTCAAAATCACAATATCTTAATAAATGAAGTGTTATAATTGCTTTTTTTTACCTAATTTCAGCCAAGGCCATCCTACCTTATATATAAATAGTAACAGCTAGAAGTATGTAATTAAAGTAGTAAATAAATTATAAATAATGCTGTACAATTCACACAGCAACATCTCTGGTCCCAAGCAAATCAAATGTTCTTATGTGATAACTGTACCTAACTATGTACCGTCTCTACTTTATACTTTTATTGTCTACTTTTCCGTAGATACTATTTATTAGGTACCTATGAAATAGGCAAAAAATCATGTCTGTTCTAAGGAATTAAATATTTATTTTATTCTGTTTTTAGTATTTGTACCTATGGCGGCAACAGAAATATCATCTGTCTAACTGTCACGGTTCATGAAAAACAGTCTGGTGACAGAGGCCGAATTCCAATAACTTCAAAACAAAGGTCACAATAGCGGCATAATATCAAGATGGCTAAAATGACGATTGTGCATTTTGGTATTCTACTATTTTTTGCGCTTGAAGAGACTTTCATAATTGGAATATCAAATTAGTAGCCATAAACGTAATCATCACAGCTATGAATGAACCTCAAAAAGTTTGTCCTAGTAGAATACCAAAAAGAGTTTAACACTGTCATTTTGACACGATACTTTTTTAATGGTGAAGCGATTTATTTAATGGAATTTGGGCCCAGACGGATAGCAGAATCTTAGTAATACGATCACAATTACTCTTTGGTAGGTAGGTTCTGACAATTACTCAATGTTAACAAAATGTAAACAAAAATATCAACCCATAACAAATTGTAAATCACTATAAGTCAATGCAATAATTATGATGATAGGTTTATCATGCATGGATGGAGTTGCGTGTAGGCGCCTTGGCAATGAACATTCACGGTCAAGTTCTTAGGAATTTATTAATTTATTTCACAATAACTGGAGGATTATCGAATGTTTTCTTGTGAAATTGTATAATTGGGTAAAATAAATGGTATTTTTAAAATAATGTCAGTAAACCTTGGATTTATTTCGAATCATTATTTTTCTACTAGCTTTTGTAAAGGTCAACGTTTTTTAATGATTCTATAAATTTATATATTCAATCGAGTGACCAAAATGTTTAGAATGATAAAATCATTCTTGCTTTTGCAACTCACATGTTCACAATAATAATTGACTTCATTTATTTCAATATGTTGAAATTATCAAATTCTTCAATTCCATAAAATCACTTTGAAAGTCTCGTCTGTGTATTTCTTATTCTATAAGTATTATCTTGCATACATGGTAGACCAAAGTTACCACATAATATCCATCGAACTTATATATCGAATTTATATAACCGATAATATTGACAGATAATTGTGCAATAATGGTCCTTCGAGCCGGATCACAAACTCAACAATACAAACCACAAACTGTGCACCTTAAACTAAACCAAATATCTCAAATTGTAACCAGACAGATCCATTACATTACCGACATTTCGTAATGCAAGTCTCGCGGATGTCGGATGGATTACCTACCTACTCGATTGGGAACTTAGTGGTTTATTTAATATTCGTTCATTCAATATAATTTTATAGAACTCGTCCGTATGAGTTCTTAGTTTGTGTAAAAAAATCAAACATTCGTTGAAAATCTATAAACACTTTATTTCTTATTTCATAATAGTTCACAGTATTAAATTTGACTTGCTTACTACTTATTTTAAAGCCTAAAGAAAAATTGTTTTTACATTTCTTACTTTGGTGTATTAAATATCAGGAAAGAAGGACAACAAATTACCTGAGCAGTTATGTGAAAAAAAATGATCTCGACAATCTTTAGGACAAATTTCTCAAAAACGTTCGCCAGTCACGTTTCGTTAGGTAATCGCGATTTCTGACAACAATAACAATTTTACTATAAAGTGGTTTTATTTAGGTATCTATTGTGCAATGTTGTATGTCAATGCTAAACTGTTTTATGTTACCCTTACTCTCATAGTTATCGATATTTATCTACAACTAGCTGACACGACAGATGTTGTACCTACTGTCTTAGATTTGAAAACCCTAGAATATTATTTTTCTAAAAAAATGCTGTTTGTTGAAATAGATAGTGGTAGAACGAATTCACAATATTATTTGACACCATGATATATAATTCTCAATCTTGTCCTATAACTATGCAGTGTATGCAGGTATAAAATGTATCGAATCTTCAAACAAGCTATCAAAATAAAGCAATCGTAATAGCAAACATTTCGCTTTCGAATGAAGCCAAAATCCTTTCGGCGAAAAGGTTGCCTGAAAGAGATCGCTGATAAGCAATAAAAAACTATTTGACTTGGCTTTGTAATGTTCTTTTTTCGGGTGTCCATAAAGCATTTTTGTAAACGAAAAAAAAACAAAATCTTTGAGAAAGACTCCCCATTTATTATTAGTTGCATTTTAAACCAAATCATACATTTTCTTAGAATATTAGATTTAACACCTATCTACTTAAAATGATATTTCCAAACCAGAGATCTCCAATTTCATGGTCGCTTGAGATCAGATTGCCAAACTGTTTATCTAACAATTCGACCATTTGTCTACAGGTTATTGAGATTCCTAAATGTCAAGGTACTTACGCAAGAAGGGTCTGACTTATAAGTTCAGTACTTACTGATACATAATAACGTGAACCTACTTACGATCGGTTACTTGAGAATGGATGAATGGAGTATTGTTAATAGTAACTAACATATTGCTCTTGTTGAAAATTTATCAGTCGGTAGGTAAATGCCTGGAAGGGATTGATTCTAAGCGGTATTTGTCTTTGTGTAGTAGTGGTAATATTCTTTTTCTGGAGTACCTACAAAAAACTAGTATTAGGTACATAGTAGATAGGTCTGTTTTCTATTTACGTAGTAGTTTTTTTGTGTAGAAGATATAGTAATAGATACGTGCGAGGTCAGAATGGGATATAAATATAATCATTTTGAACTGAGACAAAACCGTTGAGACATGTCCAAACCGTTAGAACAACAACACGCTAATTGCATGAGAAAAAGCACTGCTTGGAACTCTACAAAATAGTATTCGTGGAATGATTTTTTTATTTGATATGATTTTTATGGCTTTTTTTGAAATATTTTATTGTATTATGGAGAACTAGTATCTGCCCCGCGGTTTCTCACGCGTTGTATGGAAACATTTATAAATCAATAATAAATCAATATCTTTATTTCTTTAGGCTTACAAAATAAGCACTTAGACAAGTCAAATTTAATACTACTGTAGGTACATAATTATCAAAATAATATAAGAAATAAGGTGATAATTGATTTTCAGTTCGCCTCACTTTTTTGTCCACTTGTGGAAGAGGCGAAATAGAAACCATTTACCATTTAAATTTCAAGGCGTTTTCCATCCCATTTAACCGATTTATGTGATGAAAAGCCTATGATATTCCAGGGCTAAAATTACTTTATCTATTCAAAAAATAAGTCCGATCCAAACGGTAGTTTTTGCGTGAAAAAGGAACAAACATTCATACATCCATACCTACATTCAAACTTTCACCTTTACATTAATATTAAGAATAAGGGTCACATTCTTATTTTATGTATTTATGTATTATTTTATTTATTTTATGTATTATTTTATGTATTTGCAAAGGTATTTGTAACTATTTGTATTTCGCGTATTTTTACATATGGCGCTCATTGGGGGAGGCCTATGTCCAGCAGTGGACTAATATGTAATAATATACTAATACTTTATGGTGAATTCATGTAGTAAATGCGAATAATATTCTGTTATAAACATTATTAGGTATTTGTGTTTTGTGAAATTGTATTTTGTTTCTATAAGTGGGAGCTTTTTAATAGCCACCTGTTATCTTTACAAATCTCTATTAAGTATTATTGTGCTGAAAGATCCCCTAAAATAAATAAATATAAGTTGATGATGATGATGATGATGATAAATATTTAGCAAGTTATCTAATACTCAATACGGGAAGGGCTAGATAGATTCTAGAAGCGAGCATAAAACTATAACTACTCAAACTACGAATTGTAGTTCCTCTCTATTCGGTATAGGCACTGCAAATACTCAGATCATTGGCTGTAGCAAATCAATCATAATGCTATTGTTGTCAAAAACGGAATCGTCGCCTCAGTTTAAACATTTACTTTTTGTTTCCATTTGACCGCACCTGACCGCGTCCATTGTTAGAAAGAACTTACAAAAGAAACTTAAAACCACATTAACGATGTTGGTGTTGTCCTATTTTTTTAGGGTTCCGTATTCAAAAAGTAAAACAGGACCCAATTACTAAGACTCCGCTGTCCGTCTATCAGTCTTCTAAATTCAAATCTGTAGATTGGTCCTTGGAGCCGTTGCTTCTTTTACAGACGTCCTACTTTCCTATGACTTACTTTTCAAGACTCGCCATAGGCATCATATCAAATATTTTGAACGCCTCTTTTTTCCCACTGCTGAGCAAAGGCCTCCCTTCCTTCCTTCCACACTTCTCTGTTTTGCGCCACTGTGGTCCATTCTTTCTTTCCCATTGCTCAGCAGTGGGACAGAACAGGATAGCAAAAAAAAATCACGCTTTTTGAGACTTCAAAACGAAAGCAATCATAAAAATAATTTGCATTCCGTAATTTCTTACGTATTACAACTCATACCTGTTACCGGTCGCCCTTGCACTTGCAATGTGCAATCTTTTAAAAATTACATGACTGCCCACTTACCTACTTACTCATGCCTTTAATAATAATAAATATCATGGTCAGACTAACTAGTCCGTTTTACTTCCTAAATACAAACAAAAAAAAATTTTATCATTAGTTTATTTCTTAGAAGTTTATTGACATGGATCAATTGAGCTACGTTTAGACTGTTTGCAACCGTCTGCAGTTAGCTCAATTTTAAATACTAGTTATATTTTTTCTATTCCTTGATTGTAATTTTCGTTGTTAATTAAAATACAAGAAGTTTATTTCACTGTGGCTTTAGGTATGTAGGTCAGTACCTATAGTTGACAAATATATGTCCCGAGTCGGGATCGAATCCGCAACGTCGACCGACCCATGTGATGGTCAGACAAACCTAGTCTTGCTTCCTAAATACAAAACAACAATCATCCTTTAATAAGTTTATTTCTAAGGGAACCTTACATTTCACTATGGGCAGTGTAGGCCCATAGTAGAATGTTTCCTGATTCGAAATAGAATCCACTACATCCGACGCAAACGGCCCTTCGCCCGCTTCGACTTTAAAAATACAAATACCATTTTCAATTTTTTTAATTCAATTTTTGATGCATACGTGATAACTGTCCGACTGTCCTTTGGTGAACACTGGTCTAAAGGCGATATCAGACGGTTCACTTTTCATTCATTTTTGTCTTTCATTGGGCATCTTTCACTCGAAATGATTCGTCTGAATCCCAAATGAAACAAGAGTGCCGAATGAATTCACTAATGAACCGATCCGACGATGTCAGATTTTTTCATTCGGCATCTTTCACTCCTACTCCGAATGAACGAAAAGTGAACGGTCTGCACACCTCTGTGTGAACGTTCACTCGGATTTGGCCATTTTGTCTCGAGCCCGGTAGCAGACGCACGTCCCGGTGCGTCACGGAAAATTGGCGGCATAATGGTAAAAACGACTTCACCCGATGAAATATTTAAAGTAAATAACAGATGAACGTTCATTTCTTTGTCATTCGCAGTAAGTCGTGTGAACATGGAATGAAAGAAAAATGAAGCATTCATTCGAGTGAATGTTCTCTCGAGTGAACCGTCTGATATCGCCTTAAGAGGCTTTCAGACAAACCGAATCACGGTTTTAGTTAAGCTTTTTGAATAAAATAAGTGCTTATTTGTATAACATAAAATAAATAAAAAAAATAAAAAAAAATACAAAATTAAAGTGTTTCCACCCGTGAAGTGGTACAGCGGCAGAAAAACTCAAAATACTCTTTAGAAACCATGGGGCTAGATTATTACTTATAATTAGTAGATCTCTAATTGTTTTTTTTAAAAGGAACGTTTTTATTTTTGGATGCACAAGTGAAATGTTTTAATTGGCCATATTGTTTTCTCTTTATCTTTAATAGTTACAAGAATTTAGTGTAAAAAATTCACGTCTTTATTGTTAAGGCATTTCTTTTCCCATTTCTTTGATTGAAGGCGTAGAATTAAGGTAAAAAAATCCATCGTCAATGTAATGTCAACTATGATGTTTTTGAAGTTTTAACGATTCCTGAAAACATTTGCAAACGTAGAGCCATAATCAAGATGTTGAAGTAAAAGTTAATGGAAGCTTTTTATTTCGACAATTTGCGAAAAAACGTTAGAATGAATACCAATTCAAACGAAAATAATAGTTTCCATTTGTATTATTAATTAAATTAGACCAACCCAACAATTAACTATTATCATAAACACAGGCGATCTAAATATTGATTTCCTTATTTGATTTATATTTCTGTCAACAAAAAATAGCATTGCTATTCAACGTTGCATTAACTCCGCCAGCATTATAGCTCTGCCGTCTATTGCCGGCTTAGATTTTAAGAAAATCGATGTAAGTGTAAATCTATAAATACTAGTATTAGTAATTTTTCGTTTTCCTCGCGGCTTCGCTGGCGTTGTTTATACGATTTGTCCGCACTTTAATCATTAAGAACTACAAACCTGTGTAAGTTTCAATCAAATTGGACCACTAGGTAAAGTTAATTCCTATTTGGTTCCCTCAGTAAGGCTTCGTATATCAGTCATCCAGTACCCATAACACAAGCTCTGCTTAGCTAGATGATGCTGTATATATTGTCCATCATTATTTATGTATTGTTTATTTATTTATTAGTAGATGATATAACAATAAGAACTACAGTCATCATTAGACATTATGTTCTTTTAAAAACATGAATGACGTGATTTTCTAATCGGAAAGTTATAATTTCTCTAGAAACGCGGATACAATGAACCATTACGTCACTCCATTGTTATAAGCAAGAGATTCTGTCCTTACCCTACCACAGTCTGATTGTGCTAGGAGTCCATAGTATCAGTTGTGTATTAGCTTACGACGAAAAAAGTTTTCGTCGCTTTACGTTTGGTGCCTTTTAGTGCCTCTATCGGATAGAGAAACTAACTATTTGTTTTGATAATTGTGAAATAGTTTAATGCTCATAGGTTACTATAATCTTTGTTTTATTTATACTCGATTAAAGATTTCGAATTGTTTTAAGAGTTTCGACGGAGGATAGTTTAACGAAATTTTGTATCATTCTTTTTAGGGTTCTGCAGACTAAGGGTATTTCTGTTGCCGCTATAACAAAAAATGCAGAAAGCAGAATATATTAAAAATCAAAGGGAATCCCATACTAAAATTAATGATTTTTTTTGCCCTTTTAAAGAATCTTTTGTATATCCATCATCTGATGATGGTACGGAAACCTTCGTGTGCGAGTCTGACTCGCATTTGACTTGTTTTATTTTGTGCATGTAGGCGAGATCGATGTTAAAGTCTATTGAGCTCTCGATTTTTTAAAATTAATTTTGAAACTTATACTAAGCGTACTGATTGCATAATAATCTGTAGTGACAAAGAGTATTTAGCTTTGCTTGGTAAGTAAAACTAAACCTTTGACTATCTTTCTTCTTGTGTAATGACAGCAAATTAAATGGCTTGTAAATAATTTAGTAATTTTACATATTTATTTTGTATTTGTTTAAAAAATAATCATACAATTTGGAACTTCTTCACCTTGGAAAAACTTCCGTTTGCTGAAAAAATTACAACTTATTATTTTCTTAAAAATGACAAAAATGGCATTACGATGTAGTTGGAACATAACAAGAAATTGAAGACCAGTTCTCATCCCTATGGCGCTCATTAAGTTAGGCCTATGTCCATAATTGGATTAATTTAATATGCTAATGATTGATTTGATAACAAGCAAAGCATACTAAGCAAATAATAACGGCTTACAGTTTGCTTGAATCCAGTACTAACCGCCATGGTGAGTTGTTTGCATTACACCAAAACAATGGCTTTAATGTAAGGATCAAATTTGCAAACAAACTGCATTATTGATACATAACAGAGGAAGGAAGTCTTGCAATGTATTACCTAAACTCGGATGTATTCCAATCATTCTTAATCGTAAACATCCAAGCATGCATTTATTCTGTCAGTTTAACAGCCGGTTGGAGATTGTCCGACTTGGTCCATCCGAAAGGTTATGAGTAATTATAGTAACAAGAATTTCAAAGATTGAAGTTTGTTTTGAGTTTTCGTTTATTTCAGTAACGTTACATGCCGGGAAATGTAATAAAGACTTGAGTAGCTTTACGACCTCAGTAGCGCAGTGGACGAAGTTCCGCCTGCGATGTAGGTTCGATTCGACTCGGGATAAATAAATGTTTGTCCAATCTGCAGATATATTTTTCGGGTGTTTCCTATTTTTATACAAAACAATCTATTCATGTTTGCCACCGTCTGCAGTTAGCTCAATAGTTTCAATTGTAAATACTAGTTGTAATTTTTCTATTCCTTGCTTGTAATTTTCGTTGTTAATAAAGATCTCATTCATGTTGTGTCTCTTAACATCAAATTAGAGTAGATAGGTATCTAGATTACCCATAACAAAAGCTTGGCTTAGCTTGGGACTAATTAAGGATTGTCCAGAACTATTAAATATTAAAAACACAATTCATATCATCAAAGTTCCAAAACATTTACAATAATATATATCATAATACGTTTTTTTTTGTTTCAGATGGCTCAACTACAATGTACCATAGAGTGAGAAAGAAAATGTCTTATTTCTTCGGTGCCATACTAATGTTAAGCTTCCCTCTCTGTCTCTCGAAGTCCATCGAGACCACCAGGATTCCTGATGACAGTGACTTCAATAACAACATCATCGACTTTGACGATGAGTATTCGTTGAAATTCAACAAGAAATATGGCATGGGCCCATGGCATGCCAATGAATTTAATAAAAATAGTCTTAGGTATACCATTGATAAAGATATGAATAAAAATACACATAAGATTGATAGAGCTGATGTTAAAATACAAGGAAATGATAATAATAAAAAGCGTGATGAAACAACAACGGAAGATATTAAAGTGATTCCTTTAGAACTTTTAAGCACAACAGAAAACTCAGTTTTAAGTTTAGTAGAAAGTACAAATGATGATTTGACAGTAATACCATTGCCTACAACGGAAACAGTACGGTCTACGACTGATAAAGTGCAAGTTACTATCGAGGAAACGATAAAGTTACCGAGTACAGAAAGTGATGTTTTGGAATTTGATTTCACTACGAAATACGACCTAGAAGAAACAAGTTTAGATACAACTACTGAAACGAATGTAGAATATGAAAGCACTATGGCTTCAAAATTGAATGTAACAGGCAATATTGGAATGAAAGATCTTAAAAAAATAGTTAATACTGATAAAATAAACACAGAAGACGCAAAATCACTAAACTCTACATCAGTTGATAATACTACCAAAATGATAGAAGCTATAATATTCGATAATAGAAACAAAACAAACACAAGAAAAAACAAACAATTAATACATCAAACAGAGCCAACCACGACAACACAAGAACCAAGCTTCAAAACAGAGATTGATAGCAAAGAAGAAGATGTTCCAGTCTTCACAGAACTAGACACAGAAATCACAGACGATATTCCAGAAGACTACTACGATTTAAAAGACAAACTACCAACATCCGCACCGAAAACTGACGCGATATCTGTACTGTTTGGTCTCGCTGGCAGCGTGGTAGAGAGCGTGGTAGAGACGGTGGCAGAAAGAGTTGTTCCGAAGAGTCTCTACGACCTCTTCAAGAGGATGCAGAGGCAAGGAGAAGCGTTGGAGGCGGAGAGATTGAGAAGTCGAGAGGAGAATGGGGGATTGGGTAAGTCTGGTGAAGACAATTTTGTTAATTTCTTTTCTGTGGTTATTTTTTGAGAAAGCGGTGATTGTTTTCATCTATTACATTTTAGTTTGGTATGAATCAATAAAAAATAAAAAGCAGCAAAGCCCTGGATCCTAAAATACAGATAAAGCTAGTTTGGGACTCTACGGATTTAATATATATTTTGTAAAACTGTAAATGTGTGCAAAAAAATGAATAATTATTATTAAATTAGTTTACAGCGCAAAACGTTAAAGCAATGTCATCACTAAATAGTATTAAACAAAGTCGCTTTCTCTGTCCCTATGTCCTTTTGTATGCTTAAATCTTTAAAACTACGCAACGGATTTTGATGCGGTTTTTTTAAATAGATGACTGATTCAAGAGGAAGGTTTATTGGTATAGTAAAACCGTGCGAAGCCGGGACGGTTCGCTAGTCTACCTATAAATAGGTACTTGCATTTTTTAGGTACGATTATGTTTTTGATTCTGACCTAGACACTGATTCTTATAAATAAAAGCTTTGAATTACTTTTCAAGCGTGACTTTGAATTTAGAACACGTACATAATCACTTTAGTAAACGACCGCTATGGCACTGCGGGGGAAGATTCGCCTGCGATGCAGGAGAGTTTGGGTTCGATTCCCATATAAATATCCAGAACAACAAGCTATTACAGCCTGTTCTGGGTCTTTATTCACGAAGCGCTGTTTAAGTATGTATATTAAGATTTCTATGTATTAGTTATCTATTTAGTAACCACAACGCAATGTGTAAATTGTATTCAGCAATATAATTATTTATTTTGCTAGACACTCAATCTGATGAAACTTGGAATTTCTCATGTTTGCGATCAGTATGCTAATCCACTTAGAATCGACTTCACCAATATTAATTTTAAACAGTTGTTTAGACATTTTTGACTCGAGTTTTCATACATTAAACGTCAAAGTTAAACGAGAAAGTTGTCCGATTATCTTTTGGTGAACACCAGCCTTGGAAATATTACCTGTGACTGACTTTTACAGTTATCACAACAAACGTTGTCTTGCCTTAAATCAGTTAAAGTTGTTTTTATTGTGACTTACACAATCTCTTCACACGGTATGCAGGTGACAAAATTGCGAGAATATTGGACTCTTGCATGATATTTGCACAGAGTTTGCGTAAATTCTGTGAACGCCCGCATTGAATTGACTATATTGTTTCGATCGCTATTACAATATACATTTAAGTGTGGGAAACCATGGCTTCTCACCATTCCAAGAGACAAGGTCAGTTCTGTTTATGTTTAAACAATGAAATGGCAAGGATCTACATCACGGGTCTTATAATTAGGGCTAGCAATTTGGAGTTGAAACTGAGACTGAAGTCTTTCGAAGCTCCGGATAGAAATTTGAAATCAAGGACTCGGCTTAACTCTTTGGACTTTCGGAAACAGACATACAACCTTTTATGTCTTATGGCATTAAATCGAGGGTCGAAGTTGTCACATTTCATGCATGCTGCCCTTGACAGGCTGAAAGAGTCTACAGGTGATTATGCCAATACCTAATGAGTATTGATTTGAATTTTTCCAAGCATCAGATAGTAAGCATTTTACTAATAATTAAAAGCTGAATTAAATTACACCTATCTACATTCTAGTAGAAACTTACAAAATTATAGTAAAGGAATAGAAACAATTTTATTATGAACATGTGATGGCTAGAAGAACCTTAACTGGTTTTTTTTATTTTTTTTATCAACAATAGACCTGCGTTTGACCACAATCTCACCTGATGGTATGTGACGACGTGGCCGAAAATGTATCACGAAAGTCTAGAAGACACCTATTCATTCTCGTCTTGAAGAGACTTGGGTTGTAGTTGGCCGGGAAAACTGATCCAAATCAATTCGTGTCGGAAGTGAACCTAAAAGGCTAACGGCAGCGTTGCGTGAGATTATTTTTAAATAGAAACCTGGAGTCCTTTTATAAACTGTCATCTAGAATTTTGCCCCTAAATATTTGTTTATTCAATACTCCAGGTCAGTTCGGGCGAGGTATCCTCAAGACTATCTCCACGGGTCTCTCGAGGCCGCTCGGCCAACTGATGGAGTCCAAAGCCAACGGGTCCCTGGACACGGACCGAGGGTTCGTGGCCGGCGTCGCCACGAGTGTCTCCAGCGTGGCCAATGTGGCCAACTCCCTCGTCGAGGCGTTCAAAGATAAAGTGCAGGCGATTTATCCAGGTTGGTTCGAACTTGTTCATTTATATCTTCACTAACACCATTAGGACCTCTAGACCTGACTGTTTGCAACTGTCTACAGTTAGCTCAATTGTTCCAATTGTAAATCCTAGTTTTAAATTAGTTTCTTGATTGTAATTTTCTTGGGTAATAAAGATTTTCACATCGTTAGTTAACTCAATATAAGCTCGAATACACATGCTACATATTAGCACAATAGCATGATACTTTCGAGCAGATGGTACTTAGTTGCTTACAATTAGCTCGTAAAATTAAAATAAAGTAATTGTTATATTTAAGTTGTACTCACAGAGTGTGTTTATATTTTTTACGAGATCTGTCACGTTTTATGCCTCCTCTACACGTCTGCAGATGCGTCTGCAGACGCTGACAGATGCATCCGCAGATGGATCACCTCGAGTTGTCCACACGTCTGCAGGTCGATCAGTCTATGTTTATTCTCGACAGACGCAACGTTAAAATTTAAATATGGATATTGAGACAGCAGCTATTTATTTATGTAGTACTTTTAACTACTACGTGAATGTGCATCGCAATAGAGTTATTTAAAAGAAATGGAACAGAAGAAGATGGTGGATGCTGGCTATACATAGAAAAAGAATTTTTAAGCGAATTTTTATTCAGGTTCAAATCAAATCAAATTTACGTTGATTTGATTAAAAAAAAATTCAGCTTGATATAGGTCAAGAAACTTAAAAGTTTCGTCAGCGCTCATATTGTTAGCAATTTCAAGCGTTTTCACGAGTGCTGCGCAAAGTAAATTAAACCGCAGACACGCGTGCACTCTCGATCGCAACTCCGATCAAACTGATGCGTCTGCAGACGTGTGGACAGGACGACGCACGCTCGAGCCAAAACCCTTTGATCCGTGCCACAAAGACCGACAACAAGCAGATAAGTGGCAGACGCATCTGCGGACGTTAAATACCTACAACAGACGTACAAATTACCCCCTCTACACGTCGGCGGACGCATCCGCCGATTACGTCTGCAGACGCATCTGCAGACGTGTAGAGGAGGCTTTAGAATTGCATTTTGCATTTCACCCTAGCGCGCTTCTCTCATTACAATCTAGTGCTCTTCTCTGAGTTTAACCCTTTTGCACACTATGTGATTGAGACAGCATACTTTTAGGCCCTAACGCTCCCCTTCTCTGAGTCCCTTTTGCACACTATGTGAGTGAGACAGCATATTAAAGGCCTCGCATACCGAGGAATTCCCGATCGCGCTTCTCTTATTTTTCCCTAGCGCGCTTCACTGACTTTATCCCTTTCGCACACTATGTAAGAGATAGCATACTTTTAGGCCCTAGCGCTTCTCTTTTCTGAGTCCCTTTCGCACACCATGTGAGTGAGACAGCATACTTTTAGGCCTCGCCTACCGAGTAAATCCCTTTGAATCGTGTAACCTTAAGATGTTTTCTTTCCTCGTACAGGCACAGTCTGGTGCGGAGACGGCCGGTCAGCGCAGGCTCGCTCCAGCGACCTCGGCCTGTTCTTCTTCACTGACACCTGCTGCCGTCAGCACGACGCCTGCAAGATCTACATCAGCGCTGGACAGACCAAATACGGACTTACCAATACTGGACTATTTACCAGGTAATAATAATAATATTGGACAATCCACCCAGCACAATCTATCCAAGATAATATCTAGCCAATATAATATGTAAGGTTTCTTAAGATCGAGTTTCGATGTTCTTGAGTGGAGACCGCGACTCGGCAAACGTAGTGTAGGATGCTTTTTGGCCAGATGGGATGACGATGTGTGAAATAATGCCGGTAGATGCTGGATGCGGCAAGCTGAAGACAGGGCGCTATGGCGCTCATTAGGGGAGGCCTATATGTCCAGGTGGACTATTATAGTTTGATGATGATGATGATAATTGTTAAGATACATACTCTTATGGAGAGTGGTGGTAACTGTAAGATTTACGATACCGTTTTTACGTGTACCTACAACTGCTTCTTGACCATCCTTAGGTGGCCTTGAAGAGCTTGCTCTTAGTGATAAAGACGCCCATTGAGCTAGTTTGATATCTCTCTTTTACTGTATTTTTGTTTGTCGGTATGCTATGCGATAGAGACTATATATGAGACTATGCCTTAATAAACAAAAAAATGACAATCAAAGAATAGAAACCATTCAGAGGT